>OW285239.1:137442551-138042551 GCA_935421215.2 Melolontha melolontha
TAGAGCAGTTTGAGGAGTTATATAAAGGCGCCCATCTTTTTATTTCAATATCATTATTTTTGAACTATTTCATTACATTTATTATCACCTCCTCAGCTATTCATCATTTGTCGCTTTAACGTGAGGCCCTTTAAAATAGAGCTCACAGAGCATTTTATCAATATATATATATATAATTTATTTGTAAGAGTCTCATTAATATTTCTGAATGAAGTAAATTTCCACATTATACATTTTATAGCCGACTGAACGTAGGATATCATACTGTTGCGGTAGCATTACTACCACATTGCTGTCGGGGTTTACTAAAGTATGAATATTTAAATCGTAACGATATTCGGTACCAAAAATATCATTAAACAAAGGTAAATTCGTTCTTACGATATAGCCTTTTGTGGAATACCTGGATGATGGTCGGAGAGTAAAATGAAGGTATTGACACGCACGTCGGGCACCTGCGCTCTTTGACAACAGCTAGTCGTCGATGGTTTTGTACAGATGTTGGTATTCGTTCGTCCGTCTGAGAGAGTTTCTATATCCAAAAAATCGTAGATGAAGTTTTCCCAAAATTGCGAATGGGTTATTTGGCTTCTCAAACTCACTATACGAAACGCAATTTCATTCAATCGTTCGCGCTTCCTAGTCTTGATCCGCAGAAGCGATTTAAAACTTAAGTGACTAAGAAACACGTGAAAATAAATTCTCTTATTCAGTAGGACTCACAACTTATTCCGTCTAATCACTAGCTTGGCTCACTGCCTTATCCTTTAAAATTCGCAACTAAAAATGCCCACTATCGGGAAACAATTGCAGCGTTTTCCACAACTAAAAGTAGATGGAATATCTAGTACTACAACGTATGAATTATGAGAATTGAATTATTGTACAGGACTCAACGAGAAAAAGAAAAATACAAACTATTAGAAATTTTAGTTGCACCACAATTTATTGCTGTATCCACACTTGCAGTAATACACGAGGATGGTTTGAGAAGTACTCGTGTTTGGAGACAGGTGACAGTTTGTCTCAAAATCTGCATTATCGACTCTGAGTACTAGTCCTTAATTGACGTCTATCAAAATTTCGGAGAGATTTATAGAGTAGTGTTGTTTTGAGAGCTGTTGAAAATGAGCAAGTTTATGTATTTATGGAATCATGGAAAAGAACAATACAGGTTAGTGATTCGATTTCTTTTTTTGGATGGGAAAACGTGTGCAACAATCAAAGAACTTCTCCTTGATTTCTGCAGTTTATAAGAAGGACCGTTGTAATTGAAAATTTGAATTAAATATGTGCTAAACATCCTTCACGAAAAAAGAAAGCTATCGGCGAGGTAGGTGCCATGTCTGCCGACGACTGATCGAAAACAGAATTTCTTGATAATTTTAATGTTTAAGCGCAATACGAGTTAGTTTCTGCGGCGTTATGTGACTGTAGATGAGATATGGATACATCACTACATGTTAGAAACCAAAGGTCAGTCGGCGCAATGGTTTTTCCCCGGCGAACGTGCACCAAAGAAGGCGAGACGATTCCATCAATCAGAAAAGTTATGGCGACAATATTTTGGGATTCGCAAGGCATAATCTTAATTGATTATTTGGAGAAGGGAAGGACTATTACGTGACAGTACTATGGTGATTTATTGGACCGATTCGATGCTGAACTAAAAAGAAAAAATTCTCTACCATCATGATAATGCCCGGCCTACTCTTCAGCAACTGCGACAGTAAAACTTGTCGATTTACGGTACGAAATGCTGACCCATTCACATATTCGCCAGATTTGCCCCACTGTGACTTCTTTTTTTTTCTAAAATCTTGGTAGAAAGCGGTTCACGTCAAATGAAGAGGTCATTACCGAAACACAGGCCTATTTTGCAGAGTTCGACAAATCATATTATTTGGTATAGGATTGTTCCAGCCTTTACTTGATGAAATTCCATCATAAGTAAGCTTATAACAAAACTACTTTCAATTTAATGAAGACATATACACTTGCAAAGAAAATTTAATTATGGGTAGTCCCCTCAGTCCGTTATTAGCTGAGATTTTTATGGATCATCTTGAAAATTCTATTTCAAAAAATCCTTTTTTTCAAAAGGTATTATTTTGATACAGATACGTGGACGATATATTACTAGGTTTCACAGGAACAAAGAGACAATTAAATTTATTATTTGATTATAACGAGCCATCGGAAAAATTTATAATTGGAGTAGACTGTGAAATTGGGTTGGTACTTTAACCACTTAGACATAATAACACATTACTTGATGCTTGACAGTTTCATTTGGTTTCATTATAAAAAAAGGTTGTGGGCATTGAAATGATACTACAACAAAAAAGAAAACAAATAATTTATTTAATATCGAAATCATAATCAAAATTTACATATAGCTACAGAAGTTGTTGAAAATGTTGTCCATTTACGTCTAAACACAAACAATTTTCTTAATAAGCGTTTTGAAAAATTTGACACACACTTATAGTTTCAATGTCAAATAATAAATGTCATTATGTGGAAGTGGTTAAAGTATCAACCCAATTTCACAGTCAACTCCAATTATGAATTTTTTCGATGGCTCGTTATTAATATATTGCATCACAATATTAAGTTTACAATGGAACAAGAAATAATTCTCGAATTAACTATTACTCGAATTAATAATAAATTTAACTTTGCAATTTACCACAAACCGTTAAATAGAGATACAACTATTCATAACACTTCTTGCCATCCGACACAACACATATTAGCGGCTTATCACAGTCTTATACATAGATTAATCAATACTCCGTTTAACCAAAAAGATTTCGAAAGGGAGTATTGTATAAACCGTAGTTCAATATTTTTGTGAAAGTTTTTGTTCATAGACATTTATGTAATAAATTCCTTCAACTATCCAAAACATGTGTCTGTTACGGTATATTTATGTAAAGATCTGTCCATAAATAGACTCGGCCAAGAGGGGCAAGTTTAAGATTAATAAGAATAAGGTTTGTACTCTTTGCAAACAACAACAGCCATCTATACGTCGGGTCGGGTACTTCTAGCTTATGTTAGCATAGCCATTTAATATAGAAATTATTAATAGTAGATTTCTATTCCTACCTATACAAAATCGAATTTGATGAACAGCATATGAATCCGAAGTGTTTTGTAATTTTAAAAGTAATTCATTCTTGTAACGTCAAAATGACATTTGTCACTTTTTGATATCCAAAATGGCAAGAAAGCTGACTTCGGCAGACAAAGTACAAATTTTGTTAAATTTGGAAAAAACTAACTTATGGACCATAAGTTAGTTATATATCTGACAAAGCTCATGTGTGAGCGAAACGATCATAGTAACTTTGTAAACAAATGAAACAGACATGCAATACACATATCTGTAACTGTACACATGGACAATACACCTCGTATTTTCAGCATTTACTTCTGCTTAAGACACGTGTTTCTGCCATCTATAGGCGTCGTCAGTCAAGCTAGTGAAGCAATGTAATACAAATGATACAAATCTTTTTAAGAACAGATTTGTATCTGTATATACATTTACGCTGAAATCGCCTACAAGATATAGCAAATTTCGTTCTATAAGGTGGCACTATTTAAAAAGTGACATCTGTAACAAATGTTTAATACTTGCATAACGTATTGATATACTTAAACCTTTTTGTATATTTACCGCCATCTGGCTCGTGTTAATGGACTACACCTATATGTATTGTTTCGTTTATGTACCAGCATAGCTGGTCTAGCGAAAGGTCGCCTTTTTCGGCATAGTCTCTTTCGTCCGTCAGATGTCACTTATCAAATAGTGCCACCTGATAGGACGAAATTTGCTATATCTTGTAGGCGATTTCAGCGTAAATGTATATACAGATACAAATCTGTTCTTAAAAAGATTTGTATCATTTGTATTACATTGCTTCACTAGCTTGATTGATGACGCCTATAGATGACAGAAACACGTGTCTTAAGCAGAAGTAAATGCTGAAAATACGAGGTGTATTGTCCATGTGTACAGTTACAGATATGTATATTGCATGTCTGCTTCATTTGTAACAAATGCTTAATACGTGCATAACGTATTGATATACTTAAACCTATTTGTATAACTTTGTAAAGTTAAAAGTAGTGAAATTCATTAAAATTTATTTTATTTTATCCCGATAATAGTCTTATTCTTTGGATGGCTTGGAACATTGCTTAATTAAATGTAAAGAGCTACAAGGAGATTATATTGAGAAATAAATTTAGTAAATTCAAAACAATTGCGTTGTATTCCTTAACATAGGTATTTATCTCACCATCTTCGTATAGTACAAAATATTCGCATAAATGTCAATGCCATTTTTTTTACGTATAAAGAGTTAGGTCTACATTATAATGTGTAGATGAAATGGCATTGATCTTCAATTCGTTCAATTTTTCCAGATGGTATATTTCCATCTGCTTCGTTCGTAATAATATTCTTTTTTATAGAAGTCTCCCTGCGACATGGATTTTTCCGCAGCTCGTATTTATGGCATCTGTGGGAGAAATAAAGTGTTTGTGTATATACGCCCGAACAGCTTTAAAGTTAAATTGGCACGGACGAAATTTTAACTTTGTTATTTTTTCATCTCGGTATACACTATCTTTTTATCTCGAAGAACCAAAAAATAAAAATCTGATAAAAATAATACTAAGTATCTGAACTTTTATTAAACTGTACACGTATTCTAATAAAATATGGAAAGGCTTAGGTAAAATTGGTTTTTGATAATGTGGTATTCTAAAAGTTTAGTCTGGAAAGTTTGGAAAATTAAAGAATTTAATAATGTACACAGTGTACTTGGGGTGTGTATGAGAAAAATTGTTTACGTGACATTTAAATAATCCATATAATTAGAAAATCTTATTGTATAAATTTGTGTCTTGATCAAGAAGCATGTCATATAATGCTAACTACGGCGCGTGCAGGCGTAGAAATGGCGTCTGAAGGTGGTCAAAATCTAAACGAAACCCGTAATCGTATCGCACAATAGTCTGGGAGCTTCTATTTATTGTGTATGCCCTTAGTCAGTGGTGACCGGTGTGCGTGACTAAAATAAAAGATAGTAGGTAGCGCCACTCAGTTTTGCTTACAGAAGCTCAGCCTGAAAACTGAGAAAAGGGACTGCGTGATCTTAGACGCATGCGCATATAGACTACAAAAATAAACGATTAATACAAACGAAAAGCTTCTCCGGGTACCTGAAATCTGAAATCAACTTTCTAAAGGGAAACCAATGTCAAAGAAAAAGCTAGGAAAATAATTAACTCGTATATTTAACGACAATGATATAAAAAAAATACACACAAAAAACGCCCCAAGCTGTAACTCTGATATTTATATTTGGATTTTCATGAGATAGGTACCAAATGAAATGGTTTTTTGAGTACGATGTTTGAGGCTGCATTTACATTTTTCCAGGGGCATCTTCAATTCCTAGCGATTGTCAACTTTTTTTTTCAAATTGCACGGTATATAGTTTTTTGCATAATTAACTAGAGATTTCTTTCCTGAATCCATTGATGTGCAATACATCAATTGTAATTAAATTTAGAAGAAAAAAATTATTAAAACAATTAAAATTAATTACTAATAACAAAACAACAATTAATAATAATAAAACTTACCCAAAGATTTGTTCCTTTTCAAAAATGATTTGTAAACACAACGTCGTTATGACTTGCTTTTTTTATTGTATCCTCGGTAGCGTGCACTGTTTCTATGTGGCATAGTCTTATAGTTAACCATACTTATTCATAGATTTTTTAAGAATATGAGCAACGAAGACTTTTTGGTGAAAATAACGCTAAAAACTATCTCATTCTTCATATCAAAATCTTCTTTGATGTTTAATGATGTTATAATCCTTTTAGATACAGCTACTATAAAGACTTGGCAAAAATACTTTATTTAGCACGCTATATGAAACCGAGATAGCGTGTCCGAAAATTCGTATTTGATAGAATACCCCACTGCTTGACCCACTGCTCACGGGACGTAATTTCCGTTTAAACATTCTTTATTTTCTTTGGTGGCAGTTATAATGAAACTTAGGTGTGTCCCTGAGTATTTTATTTATTTAACAAAAAACACTTAAACCTAATTTAATGTAAATCTCACAATTAAATACTCAATGTTAAACTTAAACTTGAATTCTTTACTGTTGATTAATACATTATTGAATTAACTTGTTAGAATGAGACTGTATATCCGAATGGCTCTATGTCTCTATGTTGCATACAAGGCGCCGTGTCCGAATTACAAATCTACGTGCTCGAGATTATGGGATAGCACGTAATTCGACGAACATTAACGGCCATGTTCTGTAATGGAGAAACGCATCTAGGCCGACGAGTATAGGTGAAAGAGTTACGATAGCAGCTAGGCGAACGAGTATAGGAGAAAGAGTTGCGACAGCAGCTACGTCGACAAGCAGGGGAGTTCTCAGGCTTGACTAATGCCAGTATGGAGGCCGGCAGGTAGCCAATGCTAATATCGAGAAACGGGGCCCTATTTATATCTACCTGAAACAACTAAAAAGCAGAAATATTAGTGTGCTGAGCGCACACCGATTCGGCACGAGAACCTGCGTTTGCTTGTATTAATAAATGGGGATCCTCACCCAACAAATACAATATATACATTTTCTCTCTCAATCGTTTATGTTTATGAAAAATTAATATCATACTGCAATAATGTCGATGAATTGATGTTAAAATTAGGTTACCATTCCAAAGAATGGCATCTTTTTATGGATGCTTCGAAATTGAGTTTAAAATCTGTTCCTCTTCTCATAGGAAACGTTTATCAAACCATCCCCGTTGGCCACGCAATCCAATTAAAAGAAACGTATGAAAATATGACTTTTCTTCTAGACAGAATTAATTAAAAAATGTACAAATGATATATCAGCGCAGAACTCAAAGTTATAGCAATTCTACTTGGTTTATAACTAGGGTATACAAAGAATTGCTGTTACCTTTGTGAGTAGGACAGTTGAACAAGAAATTCCCACTACATTGTTAACGACTGGACAGTCAAGGCTCAATATATTCTTTGAAAAAAAATATGCTTCATAAATCACTAGATGAATCTGATCAAATACTTCTACCGCCATTACACATAAAATTAAGTTTAATGAAAAATGTTGTGAAAGCAATGGATAAAGATGGCCGTGGATTCCAATACCTTAAGCAAACATTTCCCAAAATATCAGATGCAAATCTTAAAGATGGAAATTTTGTAGGACCCCGAATTAAGCTTCTACATGATAAAAAAAATTAAAGAGACCTTAAGTGACTTGGAGCGTGTTGCTTGAAATACTTTTAGAAATGCGACCCACAATTTTCTAGGAAATAGAAAACCCGGCAATTATGTAGCACTTGCTAATGAACCTCTTAGAAACTGGCATAAATAGGGCTAGCGTTAAAATACATTTTTTGCACTCGTATCTGGATTTCTTTCCCACGAACCTCGGCGATATGAGTGATGAACATGGCGAAAGGTTTCATCAAGATATTTCTGTTATTGAAAAACGTTATCAGGGCAAGTGGAACTGTGAAATGCTTACTGATTATTGTTGGACATTTATATCTGAAAGCGGCGAAAAGAAAAGTAAAAAGAAATACATTTTAAACAGGACGATACCATCTCCATATAATATACATACCTAATTAATATTATTTAATTCACTTTTCGATTTTTTTGTTGTTATTACTATTGTTAGTACTATAAAAGAAACCAAAATTGTACATAGTTTTTAAGAAAAATAAAAAAAAATTAAAATTTGTCGACTAGTGTTATTCACTGCTGTCTGCATTCGTCGAGTAACGATTTATCCAAACGATATTATAAATATTATTCAGACAGAAATTCAGATTTGTAGAGAATACTTCATAAAGGAAAAGCATTTGTCGAGATGACAAAGAGATCGATTGGTATGTCGTTAAATCTACGTTTGGTGCACCGGCTGTACATCACTGTGGTAAGATAATTGTCTACTGCTTTGTTGTGTAGTGGTTAAAATAACAAAAACAGACAGCACCGGAATTCTCTAAAATACCGAGAGTAACATACTCGTATCTACGTACATATATATTACGAGAATGACCCTATTCTGGCTGTGAAAACTATTATGACTATTTTCTACCGTGATATATTTAATATAGGAAATCGGACATCTGCAGAAATTTACGGGCACACGAAAATTATTAACACAATCCAGAAATAATTTCTGGAAATAAAAAATAATATTAAATTATTTCTTTGAAGATCACATTAAGCAGGCTCAAGCATTTATAATATTAAACAATACTGTGAATCATAGTGCATAATTAAAGATAAACAATGGAGATTGGAACTATAATTCATGGTGAACATTTTAGGTTAGGTCCGGATATTCGAGGAGATTATTTAAATATATGTTAAGCAGCAGTGGACCTAAATCTGAATCCTTTGGAACGCCTGATATTATGAAGTGATTTTAATGTAAAAGCACTATAGTGAACATAGCAAGACCTATTACAAAGATACGATGTTATGAATTATCCAATCTGTATAAGTTAACTTAGATACAAGTAAACCACAAAGCATAATCGATAAAATTACAAGAAGTGATAAAGAGGGTAGAAACAAGTTTATATCAATTTTTTTTTGCTTAACAAGACATGAATAAATTAACAAATTCATTGGTCTTATCGGCTAAGTTTTACATCTACGTTTTCAGACAATTTAAGCGATTAATAGTGCATATTACCTCCACGAACTCTAATGACTTCTGCCATACGGCGTGATAAACTTTGAATGCAGTTGGCGACCTCTTCTTGCGTAATGCTTTCCCATTCCTTACGAAGAGCTATTCGAAGATCCCGAATGGTTACCGGTATGTGTTGTCGGTGCAGAATAGGTCGCCCTAATGAATCCCAGAGATTTTTGTTGGGGTTCAAGCCTGGGCTTCGAGCTGGAACTTGCAAACAGCGAAAGTTAACCGCATTCAAATATTGTTCAACCATCCGTCCGGTGTGAGGTCGCCCGTTATCGTGCATTAGAATAAAGTTCTCACCTACAATAGAGCAAATGGTACGACGTGATCAGCTAAACACTCGTTGATGTACGTAACAGCCGTGATGAGAACAAACTCAGTTTTTGCGTACAGTGATATGCCAGCCCAAACCATTATACCGCCTCCCTATAATGCCATTCCTGGAGATTTACAACACGCTGAAAATCGTTCACCAGACCTTCTCCACACACGTTCATTCGGGAACAATACGGAGCTCCATTGATGCATTGTCCAATGTCTATGCTAACGGGCAAATCTTAGTTGCTGAACACGATGAGCTGAGCGCAAAAATGTAGAAGCAGCAGGTTTCCTTAACATCAATCCATATTCCTTTAATATTCGGCGAACGGTTCGTGCAGAAACGTAAATATCTTTGACTTGGCGAGGCACAATTGTTGACGGTAAACAACGATCGCGTAGAGTAGATAACACCATAAAACGGTCTTCTTGCTGGTTTGTGGTGCGAGGGCTTCCTGATCCTGGCCTTCTTGTGTATTGCCCAGTTTGACGATGTCGTTGTATTGCGTTTTGGACGGTACTGCTAGGGATATTCAAGACAGCAGCGATGTATCGAATAGTGCGTCCATCTTCGTTCAAAGCCACTGCTCGGACTACATTTTGTGCTTGTATTTAACAAAATGCCATGAAATTTAGTGATTAATAATTACTAACCAATCCAAGAGTAAAATAGTATACAAACCTCGGCGAAAAGATTCGTTCCCGCCTCGACGGTTTCTAATGTCTCGACGGGAATGAACCACTTTCCGCCTTGGTATGTAATATACTATTATTTGAGGAACTCATTAATTTTTTTGTCGGAAAATGCATTTTATACCATAACCAGTGTTAAATGCGAGAGCAATGATTTGTGTGTGGTTTTGTTTATTTTCCTTAAATATATGTATATGTTTAATTATTTAGCATTAAATAATGTTCCCTTCAAATTGACACCCTGTATACTGAAATTTTAATTATTTTATTTAAATTGTAAACCTTTATCTCTATTCTAAGAATCGATATCTGTTGTATTTATAAGTTTATTACCCTTTTTATGAGATTATATCCACCTTTAATTATGATTAAATTATAGAATGTTTTCAATGCCCTGTTTTTAATCTCACAATCTATTTATATTTTCACTTTGTACTGAGGTTTAGGATTAGGACGTAATTATAGTTTAAATATATATTGTCGGGTATTATTGCTAGCAGGTACTATCCACCAAGACCTTCAAAATTCCCTCGAATTATGTCGTTATTTGGCCGTACAATCGAATGGTTTGCATTATTAAGTAATATAATAGTTTGTGGGGGTAACAGCAAATTTTGCCTGCTTGTAGTATTCTTAAGAACAGTATGAACAAACCTATCATCCTAACAACAAGTAAGAAACATTCATTTGAACCACAACACATCAACGAGCGATAGTTCAAACACTACTACAAATCAAAATTATATACATCAAATGTTGGATTCGATAAAGAATTATAGTTAGAAGTGCATTTTCATTATCCAACAAAAGAGAAGTGAAAACTTCAGCGCAAATCTATTCTATATATATATATATATATATATATATATATATATATATATATTGTGGTAGGTCATACCCATGTACGTAAGAGGCCCTAAAATAAAAATACAGAATAATTTTCAAACTTATAATGTTAATTTAGAATATAAGATACTGTTGGAACTGCATTTTTCACATGTCATATCAATAAAGTTAATTCCGCGTCTTTAATTGCTCAAATTTGAATCACATACTTATTTATTTTCTTGTAGTCATTTGCTTAAGTCATTTTTATCTACATTATTATTTTACCGAAGATATTTAACTTAATTGATTGAGTATATTTTTGCCACATATTATGGATATAGCTGTACCTTGTTTGAATTGTATACGGCGGGAAATATCCCAATTGTAAACAGGTATCTAGCGAAATATTGAACATTTCAAAAACAGTTTTGTCTATTATAAAATTAAAACTATAATTTTTGTAAAATATCCAAACGATTAGTCATAGTAAATTATTTCATTTATATAAATTTTATTATATATAATCCAAAAATCCCTATTACCATAACAATGGTGTAGGGCATAAATTTTATTAACGAGATTAAATAAATACAAACAAGTATTACAAATAAGACGCCTGGATATTGAAGAAAAACAACGGAGAGTTAGCTTGGGGAATTAAAAAAATTTTGCACGCGTCGACATATTTAAAAAGTGTGTTCCTGAAACTTAGTGAGAAAGTAGTAAATAAATCATTATAATCTTACCACAAAACATATCCTACGAATCTCCTACCTTCCAGGCAACGATCGACGAAATTTCCAAAACCTAAAACCTTCCTGGTCGTTTTAAAACGAAATTCCATTTTCCGAGGGACGCTACCTACATATCTACCCTCGCCAAGAGACGATACCAGTATATTTCCACAACCAGAGCCTTTATCCTGAGTATAGGAATCCAAACACCCTTCGAACATCCTGTATCCACCGTCAAACCAATTTGAGTACTTATTTTTTTACATTTCCTAATATATTGAAATTTTTATTTAAATCTGAACATAATCGTTGATATTTTTATATGTATACCAACTATGTTAATATTTAATTAGTATACCTTTTAAACGGAAAAATACAGTTCCCTTGCGTTATAATTATAGTTACTTAGATCAAATTTACAAACATTATCTCATTAAAATCAGTTAACCTTACAATCATGAACATATCTGATCACGTGACTATATATAGGTTAATGTATTTCACTATCATGTTAAAAACTTACCTTTTTGAATAGAATTTTTTTATTAAACCAGTTATTCTTGCCTTTCACTCTCCTGTTTTATTTATTAAATTATACATTCAGAAGCATCACATATTTAATAACTTGTTTTAAAACATATATCTATATTCTATTGGGTACCGAACTCGCACATTTAATATTATCATTATAGGGTAATATCACTAATAGTAACACAGCTAGCCGGCACTTAGATTAAGATACACAGAAAGTATTTAACAATAAGTTTTGCACTTGGAAGAGGCCTATTAAAGTTAAGTATAACTTGTTTATGTACATTTATTTATGTTCTGAATATTATACAAGAGACAACTGTAATATTTAAACTTAACTCCATCTTTAGGTCACATTTATAACTATACTTGTGAATTTTCAAATTATTTTTAAATTACCTAGCAAATTAATTCATTACTTTTCCATTTAAATTCAATCTACCAACCTGGGGGGGGGGGGCTTCAGCCTTTTAACAATATATATATATATATATATATATATTTCTTTCAATACTTGGTAATAATTTTAGTTGCTTTAATGAAAAGTAACATGGAATAAAATAATATTCTTTTCAAAATATTTCAAAGATCTTGTTAGAATATAAGAGATAAAAGTATAAATCTTGGTATTTAATCAAGGAAAAAGCATCCACGATTTCTACAAGTCAAAAACTATGTTTCGTCCCTTTTAAATTAAATTCGCCCTTTTACAAACAAAAATATAACATCGCAGAAAAAGTCTTCAATATTTAGTACTTTGTCGCCGACGGCGAATACAATTCAAAATGAAATTTTTTTAATTAAAATTCATGAAGTTATTCACTTTCGTCTCTTAGATAGATTACATAATTCTTGGAATGCACTTGAATGTAACACGTTTATATTATACGAGGGAGGCATTTTATATTTCGGGAATAGAGAACAGAAACTAAAATTAATCATCGTACATGATTTTATCGTTTTTCAAAATATTCTCCATTAAAATCAATACACTTTTGCATGCGCCTGAACCGTTTTTCAAAGCGCCTTTTCTACTCCGATCGAGGTACCTCCAAAACATACATTTTGAAAGCATTAAAAACTCCGTCGCAAACGTGATACAGAAATTGACAGATATTTAAGAAATATTTGTTTCGTCACTGCATTTTGTTCCAACTTTAACTAGCGACATAATTTTACCTGTGACTTAGTCAATTTTGATCGTTGCATGTTATATTTTCATTATGCCTTACACAACGTACGAACTACCAAAAACAAATTAGCATATCGATGCGAGAGCTCGCATCAATCATTGTTACAAATAATGCAAATCTGCATAAAACAAATCTGTATCTGTAAACATGGACATAACAGAACGTACTACTAGCGTTAACCTCAACTACAGACGCATGCGTTTCTGTCTAACGACTGTCTAACAAAGTCGTAGACAGAAACATGCGTCGAAATATAAACTAAAATAGAAATGAAACTAATGGTTAAATCTTCACTTTTTTAATAATGTTTTTTAAAAAAGTGAAAATTTAACAATTAGTTTTATTTGTATTTTAAATTATAAATTATGGATCTTCATCAAGTAGAAGCCAAATCAATTTAAATATAAATTAATAAATAAAATAAATTATAAAAACTCTTCAAGTTTCTATCTACGACCATGAGAAAGGAATTTAACTGTAATATTAAAGTAATTGCGTCACAATTCAACGTTCAAAAAACAGATGTGCGGTTAACCGAATGAATAGTGCTATTCAATAACTGCGTGTTTTAGACTATTTATATGGTCCATCATAATTTCGGCCTGATGCGTTCGGTCTCTATTTATAAGCCTTCGTGACAAACAAATTTATACATTAATAAATTTATAGGTTATGTTGTTCCAATGACGTACCTCCGTTTTCTAATAAAATAAAAATTTGAAACTTTAAATTGAGCCTAACATTCATATTCTTTCACTTCCGATTTAACCGGAAACGGCCCTAACTTTTTTATTTTAAATAACACCCTGTATATTTTCCTCAAAATTTGAATTCTATTGAAAATTCTCTTTCCCATGAAGTATTACACTTTGTATTTAGACTTCAAAACAGAGGTGAATTTGCATTTTAAATATACTGCTCAACTTTTGAACTGGTACACTTCACTACAAGAATATATATAAATAATAATTTACTACTTTTTGAGCAACACGTTCTTGCTTAATTGATAGTATATGGTTCTGGGAAACACTTTTAAGGCGAAGAATTAAAAGAATAAAGCTTACATAACGTTAAGTACATAACGAATTTAAAATGTTTTAATAGAAACATAACAAAATCTTCATTTTAGTATTACAGAAAAGTTTGCTTTGGAAAGAAAAGATAACCAAACACTTAAAGATTAATAATGCGTGGCACCCCCTCTAGCTCTTATGACCTCCTGGCAACGTCTTGGCATGCTATAAATCAAACTCCGAATGTAATGCTGAGGAATATTTTTCCATTCTTCCAAAACGACAGTCCGGAGCTGATGGTGATTGTTTGGAACCACTCCTCGTGATCTTATCAACCTTTTCAGGTAATCCCATACCTATCACTATGGGATTAAGATCTGGAGAGTTCGCTGGCCAATCGAATCCAAACAAACACAAAACCATCGCCTATTTCATTAGCAAATAGCAACACTACAGGTTGTAATATCTCATTAAGATACCTGACACTATTCATTGTAGCATTTCCAAGCATAACCAATTCAGTACGACAAGCCGCAGAAATACCTCCCCAAACAGTAATTGAACCACCTCCATAAGCATGATGGTAAGTCTCGTTGTTCTCAATATAGCGTTTTCCTCTGTTTTTCCAAACTCTAACTCTTCCATCTGAGCTATGGAGACACATTCTGGTCTTGTCACTGAATAAACAACGACCCCAATCTTCAACATTCCAATTTACATGTTGTTGTGCCCACTCTAGCCTTCTTCTTTTGTGGGCTCTGGTCAACAATGGGCATTTTTTAGAAGATCTGGACGTTAAATTTACCCTACGGAGCCTTCTTCTTACTGCTTGAGTGGATACTTGAGTACCTGATGCATTCAATAACTGAATTTGGAGTGTTCTTGCAGTAGAAAATCTATTCCTTCGACACTGAACCGTAATTAAACGGTCCTTCCTGACTGTTGTACTGCAATTTCGCCCTGCGCCGTGTCTACGTTTGACAGATCCAGTATCATTAAAACGCATTCGAACTCTTCTGATCACATTGTGATTCACATTGAAATGGGCAGCAACAGTTCTTAGCGATGCATCAGCCCATAGCTGGGCTCATCTCTTCAATACTTAAACGCCTTAATGGCATCTCTAAAATGCAATCAACCACTCTGCATTAAAACTTATTCGAGAAATTAGCAAAAATTCTCTTTAAACTTGATAAAATTAGTAGTAAAAAGTAACTGCACTTATGACAGATAATAACAACAAACAACAATGGAGTCGCAAATGTCATTCGATAGACATTTGTTTCCATTCCGAAACACAGCCCCGATCATATAGGAAGTCATGCCTAACGCCTAGGAAGGGTTGTTAACTTTTACTGCATGCTATATAAGTGTACCAGTTCAAAAGCTGAGCAGTGTATTTAAAAATTTGGATTGAAAAGCATGTTCATTAATTCTTATTTGAATTTAGCAAAAATACACTTCTCAAAAATGCATTTTTAAGATCTCTGTTAGAAAGAATATTCATTTAGACATGAGTGTTTATAAACATTTTACTGAAAGTCAAATGACAGAAAAATAATGTTAAGTAAATCACAAAAATATTATACTTATTCATTTTATTTATACAAGAACGGTATTAATGAACCTCGTAGTGGCTCCAAACTTGAACCGTGAAAGCCATAAAATATGCTAAAGAAAGTGTTCAAAATGTTACATTGAAGCAAATGTCCATTTGCTTCAATGTAACATTCGGTTCGATGCAAAAGTTCACCAGAGGTAACACTTCTTAATAACTCGGCATTACGAGCTGCGCATTCATTCCTAATTCTATTTTTTATATCTTCCAACGTGTTGTTTACCCTATTCTTCAAATACCCCCATAGAAAATAATCTATCGGCGTTAGATCGGGTGATCTTGCAGGCCATCTTATTGGTCCATGTGTGCCTCTATTCACTTAGGAAAAATCGGATTAACACAATCAGTCACAATTCTAGAATTGCGAGCGGGTTTTTTTCTTTGAGAAAGCACCATATGTTTCTAAATTTGAAGCCAGACGTGTAAAATACTTAGCGCTTGGCATATGTCTGTCAGGATAACGTTCTCTGTAAACACGGAACCCATCATGCCTGTTTTTTCTACATTCCCCATAAATGAGGATCATACTCAATTTTTCCTCATTTGTAAAATAGTCATTATTCATTTTAAATACAACTTTATTCGAAGCAACTTTGAAGCAAATTTTAATAACTAGAGTGGACCAATCCGGAGCGAAAGCAGAGGCGTGACTAACGAATTGGTTCCCGCGTGCCCCATCGCACATACGATTACTTAGTATGTTGTTCACGGTCATCGTGTGTACACGTATAATAGCAGCAGGAAAGTGTATTCTGTGTATTTAATAATGTTGAAGGAGCGTACAGTAAAAAAACCGCTATCATCAAAGTTAGTCAATAGGTTTATTGAGAACCATCCTGGTTTATCTTACAATGGGGTAAATGTAAAATGTTTAGTGTGCAATATATATAAACCATTTAACAAAATCAAATTTGCAACGCCACGTGCATAGCGCAAGACATAAAGATAGAGACACTGGTGCCGATACAAAATACGAAGTGTTCTTATTTGATTTGTGTACAATGATGGTTGTGTCTAATTTGCCGTTTACTTTGTTACGCAATGATTCGTTTATTTCATTTCTTAAAAAATATGGCAATGTGGAATTACCGAGCTGCACCCACTTACGACGTTATTTAAAATCTGTTCGTGTACATTTAGAAAATAAAATTAAGGCTGATCTGAAAAATAAAAAAGTGTGGTTGAGTGTGAATGAAACAACTGATAGCAAAAAAAGATCTGTACTTAATGTTATGGTGCGTAAAATGGAACCAAATCAATCGCCATCCTCAATTTTATTAGCTAGCAGATAAATAGAAGAATGTACTGCGCGGGTAATTTCAAAAGTGGTGTTAAGTACATTGGAAAAATTTGAAATTTCCAGAGATCAAATCCTAATGTTTGAGACAGATGGTGCCGCAACCATGCTTTCTGTAAGTCGGTCTCTTAAGGAACAGTGTGGTAACTTTTTACATATTACATGTAAAATCCATGCCCTACATCTTGTAGCAGAACGGATCCGTAAATGTTACCCAAATGTAGATGCGTTAATATCGAGTACAAAGGCAGTATTCCTGAAATCTCCAAAACGTATTCGGAAATTTCACGAATTGTGTCCCCATATCCCTGAGCCACCACAGCCGATTCTGACACGATGGGGAGCATGGCTACGAGCGGCATTTTACTATCATAAATATTTTGAGGATGTAAAAAAAGTGGTTTTATTATTAAATCCGAAAGATAGTGCCGCTATCGAAGAAAGTCGGAAAAAATTTCAAAATAGTCAGGTTAAAAAAAGTGATTTACAAACTATTCACAACAATTACTTCGGAATAGTGCAAGCATTAGAAAACCTACAAAATTATTCGCTATCATTACAGGAATCAGTGCTAGTTGTGAAAAATACACACGCACAGCAATGTTCGATAGAAGACGCAAGAAATGAGTGTATTTTAAGTAAGTTTGAAAGTGTTTTAGATAAAGATTTAGATTTTGCCAGGCTTAGACAAATTTGTGAAGGTTCGTCTACAGATGTGTTAAGTTGTTACCAAAGATTATTTTAATTATGCAAACATCACATCACTAGATGTGGAGCGATCGCTTTCTTTATACAAGCACATATTTTCCTCACGGCGTAACAATATTTCATCGCGCTTCTCCAGATTTTCAAGTCACGGAAAACGAATAAGACGGTAAGTTTTTTTTAATAATCTAATTACATACATTTTAGATTTTATTTTTTATACGTATCATCGAGAACGTTTCATAATCTAGAAAAACCGTCTTACATTTTTTTTGTATCTAACATAATAACTTGATACATGATAACATTCGTGATAGTATATCTCTAGATATTAATAATGTTTCGCATGCGGGAACCAATTCGTTAGTCACGCCTCTGCTTTCGCTCCGAATTGGTCCACTCTATTATAACACTTTATGAACTGCCAAAGTTAACAAACAAATAATGTCTAATTTTGCTTTAGTTTCCATAGACCGCTTTGGTTTCTACGATTCTAATTTTTGAATATTTAAAATGCAATTTCACCTCTGTTTTGAAGTCTAAATACAAAGTGTGATACTTCATGGGAAAGAGAATTTTCAGTAGAATTAAAATTTTGAGGAAAATATTCAGAGCGCTATTTAAAATAAAAAATTTATGGCCGTTTCCGGTTAAACCGGAAGTGAAAGAATATTAATATTAAGCTCAATTTAAAGAACATTAGGTGTATATCAGATGCCCCAAATTTAAAATTTTTATTTTACTAGATAACGGAGATACGCCATTGGAACAACATAACTGAGACACCCGGTATATAAATTTGAACGTTCAATTGGCACAGAAGGAACATATAAAAGTAAAAAATGAGATTATTACTTACCCTTCTGGGAAGCTTGTTTACCTTAGGTGTCGAGGTGTTATATATATTCTCTTTATATAATAAAATATGGATAAATATGGACCAAGACGTGGGGCTCAGTTATGAGACTGTCGGAATGATAATTTGCATAAAGATCAAAAGATTTGTTGTAAAATATGATAAAGATTTCATACGCATATCAACATTGAAGTTATATATCTCCTGGATTATATTAATTTAACCAGAGGACTTGAAGGCGATCAGACATTTTTGAAAGAGTGTCACAGCTATGTGAAAAGTAGAGTGAAGTTAACCTGTATTAGTTATCTAGCTATTGTAATAATATTTGAAATTAATTATATATAATTTTATATAAAGATTCCAGTTAAGAATATAAAGTGATAAGCAAGAAAGAAAGTGCGTTTTAGTCGCAAAAGAACATAAATACATGTGCGGCTGTTTTTAGGACTAATTCAAACAACAGTGTTATGGAAGAAAACCTGATTTGTTGCTATTGATGCTGATAAACTCTAGATTAATTTGGGTACATATATCTTCAAAAAAAAAAAGAAAAACATAATATGCACATGTTTTTCCTGACAGTTCATAGCTGCTGAAATTAACTTATCTTCTTCTAAAAGCTCATAAATTCTTATGCTTACGAGGACGGACGGGGCAAAAGCGTCATCAAATTTGGAACAGAATTAGAAATATTCTCGATTATCCCGATTTTGAATTATCCGGATATTTTAATCTGTTTACGATTTATAAGTGAAAGTTAAGACAAAAAGTTTTAGACTGTAATAATGTTTTTCTGCCTTATTACAGTAATAATGCCAAAAAACAAGCAAATTTCGGATATTGAAGAGCGCATTTCGGCAACGCTACCGAATATTATCGACTAAAGATACGGGCTGCGTACGAAGTTTGAATTTAGTTTCGTTGCAGCTTTCGCGCGGTTAGGAACTGCAAATACCAGAGGCAGAGCAAGGGCTATAAAAGATACACAGGGAGAAACGTGTATATATATATATAGACATACTTAGACACACTCCAAACGAGATTACACTTGAAAAAATAGAGCAGAAATTTAGTGCGATTATATTTGCATAACACGAGACCGCAACTTAAATAAAGAATCCGTGTGCGGGTTTGATAAAATTTTCCTTTAATTTTAAAAAGTAGAAAAAGTCACGTTTTTACTTTATTCCGATAATACATTATCACTTTCGATTAAACAAAATGGGTGCAGGTTGTTTATTGTTAGCCATTGTTTTTTCCTATTTGGTGGCGATTTCAATTACACTGCACTGTTACAAGTGTGGTGAATACAACGACGGAGTTGGTTCTATAACGCCCTGCATCAATTATACCCATATGAAATTGATTGAATGTCCACATAAAGAGCACACAGATTGCATTGTGAGTATAATTAGTAGACCTAGAGTAGAATCATGTTTTCTTAATAATAATTGTATAGTTTCTCGGTTGCTAAGAATTGATAAAAATGCTGGTTTGCAAAATAGTAATACATGCAAAGTAAAATTTCTATAATTATCATTTATTATTAAATATTATTATTAAAAATTATTAAATAGTAATTATAAATGCTTGTTCCGGACACAATAAAAAATGCGGTTTCTGCTATTTACAGATAAATAAATAAGGTAAAGTTTTGATGAGTATAAGGTATATAATCCTATACTTATAGACAACAGTAGATTGTCTTTTATGTACGCCTTCAATAGATACATCGAAGTAGATACATGGTGTCCTTTTTCACACTTTTACGAAACCTGACAGTATTTAAACAAATATAATCCCGGCATTACATTATAGCATATCATTCTGGTTACAGTCTTTTTCTTTTGGTTTTCCCCTTTTGTCAATTGTGTTTCACAATTTGTCAAATGACTTTCCCAATTCCTGTCATATTGACATATATGTCAAATTAAATTCTTTTTTTGTCAAATCTCTTTCACTTTATATCAATTAGTTTTCCCATGTATGTAAATTATATGTTTTGCTTAATAACTACTTACCAAGCTGTGCATCATTTTCATTTAGTTATTGACGTACCCTTGAAAATAAAGTATACATTTGAATTTTAAGTTATCTAATTTATTCTTGTGTAATGTACATAGAAATTGATACATACATGTATGCAAAACATTTTCAAATATCACAAATATGCACAGTACAAACTATCGAAATATATAAATGAAGAAACAATTAATTTAATATTTCATTTTGTTCTAAACAATCACCCAGATATGTTTCCATATGCTGAACATAATGAAGACAATTATCTGCAGTTATTTGTTCAGAAGCATTGTGTATTGCTGCATATAATTCATCCTCATTTGTCGGCTGAGTTCTCTTTATTATGTGTTTCCATTGATTAAATAATTCCTCTATCGGATTTAAAAATGGACTGTAAGCAGGTAAAAAAACTTCAAAATGCTCATGACTTCTAATGAGATTGACAACTTCTTCATTTTTATGAAATCTAACATTATCCATAACAAAAAAGGCGCCTTGTATGTTATCATTATGTAAATGATTAATTAGAGTTGTAATAAATTCACAGAAATGAACTGTATTGAATGGTCTATCTTCGATTTGGAACAAATATAGTGAATTTACATTCATTGCTGCAGCCACAGAATAATTACGCCCTCTTAGTTGAGCTTTAATTTTCGTTGCTCGAGTATTTTTAACTGATCTTCCATATGAAGTTCGAGAATTAACTTGAATTCCATATTCATCAATGAAAAAAATCTTTTCCCTTTCGAACATGATTCTATTGTACCGGATAGCATATTCAAAGCGAGTCTGTATGATTTGTGGTGTATTTCTTCTTTCGGGAACAAAAGAGATTCTCTTCAACGAATAATGGAAAGTTTTTAGTGCTCTGTTTATCGTCGATAGCGATATTTGATGAAGTGGCCACTGCGTCAAACATCTTTCTTTTAACTGACGAAGTGATAAACTGCAATCTTCATCAATCCAATTGCAAATTTCATTTATCTGTAACACAGATAATTTTTTTGGTCGGTGACCAGCACTTCTTTTATGAATATTAGCGGTTCTCCGGTATGTAGAATAAATCTTTCTTACAGTATTGGGTAAAATTCCAAATTGCTCTCCAATATTATTTGCCGTGAGCCCATTGTTCATAGAACGAATTATTAAAGCTCTTAAATCATTACTTATTTTACTATTAATTCGACGATTCTCCATAATAGATGAATATAAAATGATTAACACACTTCGTGAAAGTCAATTGACATATAGTGAAACACATTTGACAAATAAGGAAATTATTTGACACATCGCCGCCATATTATAATAAATGGGAAAGTCATTTGACAAATTGTGAAACACAATTGACAAAAGGGGA
Organism: Melolontha melolontha; assembly: GCA_935421215.2. Lineage (NCBI taxonomy): Eukaryota > Metazoa > Arthropoda > Insecta > Coleoptera > Scarabaeidae > Melolontha > Melolontha melolontha. The sequence continues at coordinate 137,464,524 of OW285239.1, forward strand.
AAACCAAAAGAAAAAGACTGTAATATATTTTAGAATTAAAAAAAAATTAAAATCTAAATTTAGTCAAACAAATAGCAATCAATAACGGCTACACAGGTACCCTAATTGAAAATATGTTGATAAAAAATTATTTAAGAAAATATCTCTATGGTATACCTTGTAATAATAGTTATTTACGATACAAGTGTAAAAGTGCGATTTTATTTCACGAGTAAAAGTTTCTCGTGAAATAAAATAGCATTTTTAACATGTGTATCGTACAATATTTTTTCTACAAACACAATTTTTATTATAAAATATAATGAAACTCCACTGACCAAATTTGACAGCTCATGAATACGTTTTGACACAACTGGACGTAACCGTTAAATTACGTCAAATTAATTTGTCACAATTTCTACAAAAGATGAGTTCGTGTATTAATAAAGAAAATGAAGTAATACCGAGTGCAATAATTGAAGCCGCTGATAAAGCGACATTCGATTTGTTGCCCTCAAAATCTAGGCAACAATATGAAATTGCGTACAAAAGGTTTATGGAATGGTGCAGATGCAATAATGTGATAGGTAAATTTTGCGAAAATGTTCTACTAGCATATTTTAAAGAAAGGTCTAAAATTTGGAAATCTTCTACTCTTTGGTCACATTTTTCGATGATAAAACTTTGCTAAATATAAAAGACAACCATGATATTAGTAAATATTATAAACTTATTGCATTTTTGAAACGGAAAGGAGAAGGTTACCGACCAAGAAACAAAAATATTGACAAGGCAAGAAATTGATAGATTTATTTCTGAAGCATCAGATGAAAAATATATGCTGTTCAAAGTAGCTGTTGTTATGGGTATATTTGGCGCTTGTCGCCGGGAAGAGTTATGCCGTATGACTGTGGATGACATTGAAGATAGAGAAAATGTGTTAGTAGTTACTATACCAGATACTAAAACCAATACTCAAGGAATATTTACCGTTATTGGCTCATATATAAACTTGTAACGCAAATACAAAGCATTACGTCCATCTAATATAAAACATCGACGTTTATTTATTAAATACGCTAATAATAAATGCACGAGTCAAGCGGTTGGAATAAATTCGTTTGGCAAGATGCCTGCAATTATCGCAATGTTTTTGAAATTGCCGAATCCAGAATCTTATACGGGACATTGCTTACGACGTTCATCTGCTTCTTTGCTAGCAGATTCTGGGGCAAGCTTATGCTCAATTAAGCGGCATGGAGGCTGGAAAAGTTCCACCGTTGCTGAAGGTTACCTAGAGGATTCTCTAGAAAATAAAAACAAAATTGCTCACTCAATCTTCCCAGATCTATCTAATAATTCTATTGCAAATGATAATTTAAATCACGATATTTTAGTTCCTATGAACTATTTGTCTGCAAATAATAATTCTGCAAGTACAGCAACACATGGAATAAATATCTCCAATTGCACAAACTGTACATTTAATATTAATTATCCAAAGAATATGTAATTTTCATTGTAATAAAAATCATTTGATATGTACGGAATTTTCTCTTGACAAACTGTCATTTACTTTTAACACAAGTGTTAAAAGTGGCCTCTTTAACACGCTACGCAATAAAATCGCATTTTTAAGTGAAGTTAGCCGTGTCAAAATGTCAACTTTTAACGGTGTTTGTAGAAAAAGATATTTCAGTACATTTGAAAAAACTTAATATAAATATGGCTTTCAAACAAATAATAATTTATCAAAATACATCAAAAACAATAAAGAGAGAACGGATAATAATAATAATATTTATTGAATAGTTAATTACCAACTAGATTTAAACAACTCCCCTCTACTAAATTTAAGATTGTAAAAATTTTTCCACCACCATTCCCCAATAATTTTCACATAAATATTCTAACTTGCATTGTACATATTCAGTATTCATCCACCTGATGAAGCCATTGTATGGCGAAACAATATTGTAGTGATATTTATAATAAATAGAATTTTTTGAAACTAAAAGTTTAATTACTTATTTCTTAGCGTTATATTTATTGAATCCAAAAAATCCTACATAAGAGTACAAAACAAAGTACAAAAGAAAATGGATATAGAAACAGTCAAAAAAATACATATATGGTAATATGACAATTAACAAAATCTAAAGAACATCACATTATCAAAATAAAAACAAAAAGTCTACATTTATTAATTTAACTATCAAGGTACTCCTTTGTAGTATAAAAACAATGTGTCAACATGTAATTTTTAATATAACTCTTAAAAACACCTATGTGTGCAACCTGCTTAATATTTTGTGGCAATTTGTTGTAAAACTTAATTCCTATTAAAAATTATTCAGTTATTATGTTCAGTCAGAACTAAGTTATGCATAGGTATCTGAAGATCATCTTTGCGGCGAGTGAAGTAACAATGAAACTGATTATTTTTTGGTAAAGTATGCAAATTCTGATATACAATTAATAACACTTCAATTATATACAGACATGGTAAAGGTAATATTCTTAGAGTCCAAAACCACGGTCTACAGGATTCAGATAACTTCAACCCTATTATGTTACGTATAGCTTGTTTTTGCATTTTAAAAACTCGTTGTATACTGCATGAAGAACCCCAAAAGACTAATCCATAACGTAATCTTGATTCGAAGCCGGAGTAATGCTACGTTAATAATATTTATTTTTGCACCAAAAAAACGCAGTCTCTTACACAATTCATCCGTATGTCTATACCACGTCAAGCCACTATCCACGTACATACCAATAAACTTAGTACAATGCGCTTGTTGTATAGATTTATTTTCAACTCTTAACAGTAAAGATGTATCACTAGCCGAGGGCTTTGCCGAAAAGTTTATGAACACTGTTTTGTACCTATTAAGAATCAAATAATCTTCCTGGAACCAGTTTCTAAAAATATCCAGCATACGCTGTGTCAGAGTTCTTGTCGCGTTCACGTGACCCGATCCACACAAAGTAAGTATTGTCATCAGCGAACATGGTAATTGAACCGTTTGATACTATATTCAGGCCATTTACGAAGCTCACAAAAAGAAGTGGATTAAGGACAGAGCCCTGGGGCACACCAGATCTAATATTGTAAGTCTCCATTTACATCAGAGGCTCCCAAACTTTTTTTTCTCATAGACCACTTTGAAAGTTTTGCTGGTTCCGGTGAACCCCATGCAGCTACAGTTCTACCACATTCCCAAAACTCGACAAAAAATGTGAAGATTAGATCTAACTATGGAAATTTGCGTTGCGGCTGAGTTATTGGTTAATTAATTTATTGATTGCGCTGTGAGTGGATGTCAAAAAAGTAAAGTTAGCCAATCAAAAAAGTGATTCCATCCCACTTTACTCCTTTGACATCTACTCATAGCACAAGAAACCAATCAATTCTCACATATTTTATTTAGAAAACTCGCCATTCGGAGTGGTAAAAATAAAAGAAAAATAGTATATTTCCTTGTGTTGTATTTATTCAAATATGTAATTATTACACTATTAATTATTATTGTCATCAAGTTACACTGTAATACGATAACAGTCGTAATATAATTAAAATTAAATATTAATAACGTAACGTAACTTCTACAATGACAATCACAAAATAGTCATAATTTTAGTGGGAGGGATGCACTTGATGGATTGACAGTAAATTATCAATATTTGGCTTCAGTTTTGTTAGGAATAACCGCAAATCTCCCCGTTCTGTGATATTCAATCTGCTCCCTTTTTTTGTTAAAAGGTTTGTAACGACACTAAAACTTAGATATGACGAGGGAAACGCTATCAAAAGCTTTCTCGCAATTCCCCACAGTCCAGGATATTTTTCGGGTATTTCTGCCTGCAGCTAAAATGTTTGATACCCTCTTTTAAATTTCACCTTCAGTTCCTTATTAGTGCTAAGCTCGAGTAGCTCCTCTTGTAATATTACATTTTCCACTTCCGTTTCATCAAGTGGATTTATGATCCATGGTGGTATTTCCATCGTCAGAATATCTTCAAATCTGATTTTAAAGTCATCATGCAGGGCAATTAAATGTTCAACGTATGTGTGAATATCCTCATCAAGGCATTCTACCTGTGACAAGTTTGAAAACTGGGAAAATTCGCGCCGACTAATATTTTGGTTCATAAATTTCAATTTTCCAAGAAAAGCTGAAATTACACCCTTTGTTTTTATTAAATTGAGGCTGCCCTTGTAATTGTAAGTTAATGTTATTAAATTTTTTGAACAAATCTGTCAAATACGCGATGTCTGCTTTCAAATTGATCAGGTTTTCTTTTAAATCTGGATCTTTACTTTCCAGAAACTCTAAAACTGATTCAAAAAGTGAGAAAAATCTTGTTAAACATGCACCTTTCGACAACCAGCGTACGTCAGTATGTAAGAGCAATCGTTGGAAGTCTTCATGGTTTTCATCGCACAATTGTGCAAATAAACGCGTATTAAATGCATTGCTTCTTATTTTGTTAACTGCATTAATCACAAATAGAAGCGATTGGTGCAATTTAGCACTCAAATTTTTCGCTACTAGGTGTTGTCGGTGGATGACACAGTGAATTGCAGTTACCTCTGCTATAATTCTTTTAAGATGGCTTATAAACGCACGACATCGCCCGGCCATGGCAGGAGCTCCATCTGTTGCCACCGAAATAACGTTTGTGAATGGAATCAATTTTTCCTTAAAAAATCACTCAGGACATTAAATATTGATTCACCTTTAGTGTCTGTCTCCAAAGTTTTCGCGAATAGTAGTTCTTCATGAATTTCTTCGTCCATAACAAATCGAACATATGCCAATAATTATGCTTCATTACCAGGTAAAGTTGACTCGTCCAGTTGAATAGAAAAATGAAGTTGTTTGCAGGTAATTACACAAGAAACTTTCAATATCAGAGCTCATTTCATCAATACGTCTTTGTACAGTGTTTTTACTCAAAGGAATTCTAATAAAATATTATCTCCCTACATTGATAGGTGAACTCAAGCCAACATTTTAGTTCTTCACTATCGAAACCAGATAAATTGTCGTGGACCCCCGCTTACGAATTGTGAACCCCCATTTTTTTGTCACGCCAACGTAGACCCCCGTCGAGTCTCCCGTGGACCCCTGGGGGTCCATTGGACCACTTTGGGAATCAATGATTTACATCAATGACCTGCTCTCTGTCTGTGAGGTATGATCGAATCCATTTGTTAGCGGCTCCACGCATGCTATACGAGTCCAACTTTCTTAACAGAATCTACCACACGTGATCTACCACATCAAACGCCTTACTCAAGTCCATGAAAACAACCACGCTGGGATTGTGGTGATCCAAGTGCCAATACAATTTCGTTAATGAAGCTTAAAACAACTGTCGTTTTAGATCTATTCTTTTGAAAACCATGTTGTGACGTTATTTCTTGAGCAGAAATTCACAATCTTTTGTGCCGCTATTTTTTCAAAAATTTTTGGGATTGTAGATAGCAAAGTAATAGGTCTATAATTCGTTAGCAGAGTTTTGTCTCCAGTCTTATATATTGGCACTACCTTTGCAGTTTTAAGTATACTCGGAAATATACAGGTATCGATCGAATTGTTCATCAGTAGGGTTAAAGGTGCTGCGATGAAAAGTGCACATTTTTTAAGTACATCCGAACAAATTCCATCAACTCCGGCCGATGTGAATGTCTTCAATCCCAAAATAGTGTTATACGTACAACACTCAGTAACCGGGTCAATGTACATTGTGGGATAATTATTATGAATCACTAACATTCTTCGGAAATTTATTACTATTTGAGAACGTACTGTAGATACCACTGTAGTACTCTCCGAATGCATCAGGTATTGCAGCTGAATCTCGAATAAGTTCGTTGCTATAATTAATTTCTGTTATTTTCCAAGTAGATCCAGCCCTGCTTACATTGCTATTTATGATTTGCCATACGGTTTTGGACTTATTACACAGGTCTGCAAAAAAAGGTACGCTGATTTCAAAAATAACTTCTATTTCTCTCCATCACGTATAGTTTTTTTGCAAAATAAGAACACAATAATGAGCGAAATCAACTATTTATTACAACAAACACACAACATAATATTTATCAAAACCTATCAACCATTATTTTTCTTATTTAAATTTATACACAACTTTATGTTTACTCTTTTTCCTTGTGAAACCTTTTCTTCTTTTCTTTGATGCTTCTCCGAACTCGTTTTTGGTTTCCTTCCTTGGTTTCTCGCTTAAGCATCCAACAGTAGTCCGCTAACATATTGGCATCCTATCTTCCTTGGTAACGTCTCTCGATATCACGTACATCCTGGTGAAATCTTTCACCTTGTTCTTCACTGTAGGCACCCAAGTTTTCAGGAAAATATTCAATATGGGAATGTAAGAAGTGAACTTTTAAGCTCATCCTGCACCCTTGAGCTTTATACGCTGTCAGCATGCGCTGTACAATCGGGATCCTTAGTATTGCCCAAAAACTTTTGCACTACATTTTTGAAAGAATCCCATGTTTCTTTCTCGATTTCTCCCATTGATTCAGGAAAGAGGGGATCAGACAAAAGTTTTCTTATGTCGGGGCAAGTGAAAACTACTTCTTTTAACTTTGCTTCAGACAATTTCGGGAACTTGGAACATATATATCTAAAACAATCCCCATCTTTTTGCAGTGATTTTACAAACTGCTTAATTAGCCCCAATTTAATATGAAGAGGTGGCAATAAAACCTTTTCTGGCGGAACCATAGTGGTATTGATAACGTTTTTCTCGCCAGGAGTTAAACCGTGTCGTGGTGGCCAGTCAGTTTTTGTCCAGTGTAGCTCTCTGGCTCTACTATCCCACAAACATAGAAAACAAGGGAATTTTGTATAACCTGACTGTTGACCCAACAGCATTGTTAGTATTTTCAAATCTCCACAAACCATCCATTGATGTTCTTGATATTCATATGAACTGAGTGTCCCATTGGAACAGATGCAAATACATTTCCATTATACAGCAAGACTGCTTTGAGGCTAGTTTTGGATGAATCAATGAATAAGCGCCATTCTGATGAATCATATTCTATTTTAAAGCATTTCATGAGCCGACGAAGATCATTACAATAAACCAGATTTCCCACTTTAGTGAAATACTGAGTAAATTCTCTCTCTCGATGTCTGTACCAGGAAAATGAGGTACCAGATGATAATAGGTTTTTGTTTTTTAGCCTTGAACCTAGCAATTCGGCTGTATCTTTTGAAAGACCCAAGTCTCTGACTAGGTCATTGAGCTCAATCTGAGAAAAAAGTTGAGGTCCCTCGTCAACTGAAAAATCTGAGCTAGATTCGTTCTGGGGAGCAAACGTTTCTGAGTCCTCTGCATCACTCTGGATGTCATCTAAATTAGAAGGTGGGTGCGGAACTGGTATTTCAGAGCTATGGGACACTGGACGAATAGCTGAATCACGGTTAGGGTAAGATATTTTCTTCTTATTTTTCGTACTATATCCTTTCACGTCTACCGAACAGAAATGGCAGTCGGTTGTGTGATTTTTCTGTTCACGCCATATCATAGGAATGCCAAAACGAAATGCAGTTTTCTTACCCTTAAACCACAAGCGCAAATCTTCCTCACATCTTCTGCACACCTTATGAGGAGCCCATCCTTTGTCTTGATCACCAAGTATTAATTTGAAGTAAGCAAAATAAACCTTCTTCACAAAATCACTTATATTTCTTTGTTGACTTTTCACTGTTTATTCACCATAAATATAACAGAAGCTGTTCGGAGAAATTACACAACCTCTATGAGCCATAACACACATATAAAAACAAGAGCACAGTAGTGTTTGAATGCTGGATGTCAACTGAGTGTGAGACGATAATAATGCAACCGTCTGCCTAACACCAGAAATTCCTTATCTCCCCCTTTCACTAAATTTTTTACGTCCATTATTTTTTTCTTTAATCCCAGATAAATATACTATTAAAATTAGGGTAAGAAATCTTAATTTTAATTAAATTTGAAGCTTAAAAAATAAAATACAAAATTTTAACTAAATAAAAATTTTACACAAAATAAAAATATAAAAATTAGTATTGTAAAAAAATTGATGAGATGGAATTTTTTAAATATTTTTTTCGGTTTTAGGACATCAAAATCTATAAGAAAATGTATAAAAAACCTACGCAGTTTTTTACTTGCATACCTATGTTATTTGAAGACATAAAAAACACGACAATAATGAAGTCTATAAGTCTATAAGTTAACGCGTGAATGCGGTTAGATATATTGGTCAAACAGGAAGATGATTTCGAAAATGTATTACTGAACGTTGTTCTTCGTTTAAAAATAAGAAACAGAATTCCACTTTTGCTAATCATTTAATAGGAGAAAACCACACATTCAACAATGATTCAAATTCTATATTAAGAAAATAAAGGCATAAAATTAAGTTGTTCCTTACTTGTAAACATTAGTTTGACAAGTCGCTGTATTCACCTTGAAAATATATCTTAACTGGCTAGCTTGTAAAATTTCACACCGTGCCCATATATTTTATATTAATATAATTTGAAATGACAGGCAGTCTTTAACAGTTATTTAATTGTTGTTAACATTTGATTATTGTGGCTTATTACTATAGTATACATTAAATATCACAGTGCAGTTGTTATTTCCACTAATACTGAAGTTTCCAGAGGATGTTAAGTCACTTGTGTTTGCATGTGTATCAGAGGCGGCTCTTTAATGAGAGCAAGTGAGCAATTGCATCCCTTGGAATTATGGAACAAAACAAACCAAGCGGCGACTAACTGTGAAAGTATTTATTTATTATATATATTATGTATTCATAGTTATTGACGCGGAACATGGCACGCTAACAACGTACATATACCGATCGTCGTCACAGATATACCGAGCAAAGCCCAACTGTTGCTCTTGTAAGTCATTAACATTACATTGATGGTGGGGAGAACTGTATTTTGCCGTACTTCAATGTCGTATAATACATAGTGTTGGAGCAACTGAACCAGACTGCTCTCGGGCGTTGTTATAATGAATACGGTATCTTTTTTACAGAACAATGCGTTTTCGCGGTTAACGTATAATGAAAAAATCGCAGTAAAAAATCTTAAACGGCCGATGCCTCAATTATGTTTAGAAAATAAACAATCTGTTAAAGGTAAAGACGTTATAAGAAAATTCAAAATGAATATTTATCAGAAAAATGACTGGATTTGTGGGTGTGAAATTAAAAATACTTTGTTTTGTTTTCCGTGTCTTTTGTTTGGTGGTGAACCGTCTTGGTCAAAGAACGGAATAAGAGACTTAATTCATCTTAGTGCTAAAATTATTAAACATGAAAATTCCGAAGGGCATTTGAAAAATATATTTAGTCTTATAAATTATATAATAATAATAATAATAATATTATAATATACATTACAAACGTCAAGTAAAATGTCAGTTGACAGCTAAAATAACAACAGTTAATGTAAACTATGCAACTGAGGACGAATGTATTTATGACATACAATTTCGGTTTCAAGGTTTACTCGATTACAAATTATCTTGATCGCTCGATATATCTAATATAACGTGCCTTCAAAAACTTTCTCATTATAGTAGGCTGTTTTTAAGTAATTAAGTACTCAAAGATTGGTGCACATGCGAAGCTTTAGAAAACTTCAAATTCTGACAGTTGTCATATATAAATTCAATTTATAAAAGCTTATATGTTTTAAATTATTTTAATATGTTCGAGTTACAACATAAAATATATTTTATTCAAAATTACTATAGAGCTGGCGAAAAATTAGAAAATGGAGATTGGGTTTATTCCGCTAATCAGTGCTTATGGGATTTCCGGCAACAGTATCCTATTCCGCCAGTTACTTACGTACAACTGGAAAAAACATATTTAAGCTTGTTTTATTAAATTTGGTAAAACAGGGGCAATAACTTGTAAACCTGGCGATAGAGCACCTAGAAAACGAACAGCAAATTGTATAGAGGATATTCGATATCGAATGGACAACTCACTCAAAAAATCAATCTCAAAACTATCATAACAAGTTCATTTGTCAGTGGAAACATGCCATACTATTTTAAAAAAGGACTTTCATCGGCGTAGTCTGTTTTGTCCGTCAGATGTCACGAGGTTATCTGGTATTATCTGATAGAACAAAATTTGCTACTTGACCAGAATGTATACTATAGCCGTTTGTCTTCGTAAACCCTCCATTGACAAAGTTGTTAGGCAGAAATGCATGCGTCTGGTGGTTGAAGTAAACGCTAGTAAATACGTAGGTACTGTGTGTCCATATACACAGATACAGATTTGTTTTTATACAGATTTGTATTATTTTGTAACACATAAAATATTTAAAGAATGGGGTTTTCAAGTTGCTTTTCGATCTGTAAATTTAATGAAACCTCTTCTAGGAAACGCGAAAAATAAAATTGAGGTAAATCAGAAATCGGGTATATATGAAATTAATTGTCGCAATTTCAAATTGAAATATATTAGTCAAACAAAACGCTTAATAGTAACTCGTTATAAAGAACATATATCGCATAATAAATTCAATAAACTGGATAAATCGACTGTTGCCCGTCATGCGTTAGAAATTAATTGTAATATAACCGCAGGTTGTCTAAAACTAATTAAATATGTAAAGAGCCCCCGAGAATTAGACAGCTATGAAAGTATTTATGTTATAAAAAAAAGCGTTTACAACGCATATAAGGGTCAAATTCTATGCACCTGCTTGTAAGATTTCCTAGAATACATACAAGGACGGGCGTAAGAGGACATGAGTGTTATTATTACATCTGGTAAAGCGCTTGCGATCTTTGTGTGTCAACTTTGCTATGCCACATGTTCAAGACTGTTGCATCTTCTACTGAAGATGACAACTTAATTGTCAAAATACGTCTTTTAGAATATTCATGTGGTAAAGGGTTTTATACTTTTTTAAATAAAGATTATATTCATTGTTTATGTTTTTCATTTTATAATTCAAATCTTATTTTACGTATTAGGTGTACATACTTTGAACTACTACTGTTTAATATTACTCTGAAATACAATCACAAGTGATTGTAAGCGTTCAAAGTAAAAAGCTAATTTTAAAAGGATAACAAAAATCTATTGTTTTTATATTATAATGTACGTACAATATCCACTCCAACTTGCTGTCTTTGCATTTGTCAAATTGTTAAATATATTACATGTCGGGATGTCGACCGTTTTGCAGATGTGACGAAATGTGATAAATGAAAATGGAGAAGCAAAAAACCGTTTTTAGATGTATTCAATTTGAACACAATTTCGCTACAAAATATACGAAATTACAAGCGTCAAATAAATGTCCGGCGTAATTGGACTGAAGTTTTATATATTTCCTTCATTCAGCTCGTAAATTGCGCTTGTAATGATTAGAAATGAGTATAATATAAATTCTTTTTTTTTTATTGAAAGAAACTTGTAAATAACATTCTGACTCTGCAAAGCTTTTGAGACAGCAAAATACGTTGGACATAATTTTCAGATTCTTGCTAAAACTACATTAAAATCGTTTATTTCGACTTCGAATACTTTTATTGCAGTTCAATGTTTGGCGAGGGATTCTCTTTAGGGTGTATTTTTTGTCGTCTTTTAATGGCGTCTAAACACTTGCCGTTTAATAGAAAATAAAGTTTTAAGTGTCGCTGTAAATCTCACAGAAATAGATTTCGTCCGCGTATTAATTCAATGGTTCTTGTTCGATACTTATGAGATTCCTGAAGTGTGCAGGAGCGACGAATTTTCATTCAATTTTTCGATAGGAAGGAAAGAATCTGTTGGTTGGTTTTCTGCTATTCCCTAGCCAGACCGAATAAAGTATTAACAAGCAATTACGGAGAAGGAAACTCAAGAGTTGCCCTTCAATTTTTACTTTGCTTATTGTATAGATATTCCAGTTGGAAATATCGAAGTATATTTTTCTTGTAACATAAAATGTTCGCGCTTAAGAAGTTCAAAAAGATTATTGAGGGTCCGTTTTTGACGAATGAACAGGGCAGATTTATGAAGATGATACTTTTCTGTATAATTCCTGACAATTACACAGGTCTACAAGCAAAAAAACTGCACAGGATTTTTATTTATACTGTTTTTTTATATATTTTTACTCAGGAAAGCCGGAAAAAATACTGAAAAATTCCATCTCATCAGGTTTTCTTGCAAAGCTCGTGTTTGTAGATTAATTTAGAGTGAAGCGCCTGTTTAGCGAAAAGTGAAGATGGGTTGAACATGTTTGCCAGAGTATTAAGAATGAGTATAAACAAGCGTATTGTCAAATTCGATCATGTTTCAAACATGATAAATAGGTTTACGATCTCGGCTGCCGTGTGACCCCCATTCAGTTTGCATTTTGCTTTTAAACGTGACTGTATTCGTGATTTTATACCGGGTGTATTTTTTAACTAGAAACTTTCAAATATTTCGAAAAGTGAGCAGTTCACGAAAAAATGTCCAGATTTAAAATTTAATAATTCGATGGGTAAAATACATTAGTGCCAGAATTAGTTCCTCTTTCTCCCTGCATGTAGGTAGTACGTGGGAAACTTTGAAATCTTAAGTAGGAACCCGTATAATTCATTACAGATTCGAATTCTACTGGAAAAAATACTTAGGATTTGTAAATGGGATTTAAGTAAAACACTTATATTCATTTCCAATGACACTTTATTATATGTATTAATAAATTGACGACATGTTTCGCTACGATGTAGCTTCTTCAGATCTGATATTACTACTTAGGATTTGTCTGAAACATTTTTTCGATTCGTGATAGATGGCACTGTAATGGAGAAATTAATTTTTTTTTCAATTTCTCGTACTGAGAACCTATGCATACGATTCTGCAATACGTGTGCAATTAAAATTGCGTTTTCTTTGTAAATAATCAAAATTAGTCTTAGACAAACTTTAGTAATTTTACAAATTTCGAATAACTGGGAAAATGTCATCTGTAGAAACGTAAATTTCTGGTGAATAAATTATTTTTAGTGTAATCCAAGAACAATGACGTGTGCGTAGGACCATCTTGGGTGCTTGATTAACCTAAGTCTGCTCGCCTCTCACGTATCTTTCAATTAAAGTAAGTGCTCAAAATGATGGCCTTCGACTTCAATGAACTTATTGATCCTCATTTCAAACGAATGTAGATAACTGAGAAGTGTATCTTCTTGAATTTCGTGATTTGCTCAATCATATTTTCACAGGTTGTTGGCACATGTTTATATACTTTGCATTTGAGATAACCCCATAAAGAAATATCTGATCTGGCCATCAGCAGGTCAATTTACTGAACCAGCTCTACCGATCCAGCGACCATTGAAATTACGATCAAGTTCTTCACGCCCTACCATCGAATAGTGTGCTGGACAACCATCATGTTGAATCCACTTGTTCTGTCGCACTTCTAAGCTAACGTTTTCAAGTAGTGCTGGCAGTACATTTTCCAAAATGTCTCGGTACATTTCACCATTCAAGTAGCCTCCAATAATGTGGGGACCGATGATATTGTTCCCATTTATTCCACACCACACGTTGACAGTCTAGGGACGCTGGTGTTCAACTTGGCGAAGCCAGTGCGGATTTTCAACACTCCAGTAATGTGTATTGTGTCGATTAACCGTTCCGTGGTTTGTGAAAGACGCACCGTCGGAGAATAACACGTAATGCAAAAATTGGGTTTTTGTTGTAAATGATCACATGCCTACTGTTTTGTCATAAAACGAAATATTTTATATTGTATATATTCATATATTTTAGATATTAGTAAATTTAGTATAACAGAATTAAGGAATCACATTTCAAACTTTATAAATATTCAATGTACGGGGTAATTCACTATATACAACGTACTTTTATAAACATAATCAAAATTGTAATATTTTTCATACATTCCAAGAATTTACATTTCCTAATCTCTATTACCTGCTTTATATATTTAGACCGTTTCTTTATTGCCAAGTGTAATTAGTGAACAATTTCAATAGACCTTTCAATAACTGCTATTATTAATTATATTAATATAAATAATAGGCTCAAGATATCCAAATATGCATGTATTATAAAAATCTATTATAGATCAACCGATCAGATAGAAATACATTAAGACGATTTATGACACTCTATATTTCTGATATTCTATTTTATTATTTTATTTATTTATCAGTAAGATCCTTAAGACTATGGGAAACATTGGGTATTGTTTGCATGTACATACAATTTCTAAGAAGTAATAATATAGGTAAATTCCACAACAATTACGTAAAACCTACACACATTTGAGTTATATTAAGGTAGGGGCAGTGATATATTTTATATATACTTGTAACACAATAGTCACAGACTAGATCATCAATCTGAACATAGAACATAAACATTCATACAGAATAGAACACAATATACTTTCTACAACATAAAACAGAAAAGAATTAAATTTAAGTTAACATTAAGTAATTTACTAAAGAAAACACTCGGTATATTTGTTTCACAAAATATATTTATTTAATCTCTAACATATGTTTCGACTTTTCAGTCATTATCAAAGAGTTTTTAAACTAAAATAAAAAGTACACTTCTACCACTATTTATGAGTTTTTAAGGGACTTTATTACGGCATCAATAGTAGGGGTGCTGAAAAAATCCAGCTGTGTATTTGTGACATGTCTATTAAGATTTATGGCTTTTTTAATTTCTAATATTTCGAGGAAGTCAAGTCTCTTTCCTTTATTACAAGTATATAAAAGTTTAAAATTACTGGTATTGAACAAATGTGTATTTTCAATGCAATGTTCCGCGAATCCCGTATTCATTTTACCATAAAGAATAGAACTTCTATGCTCTTTTATCCGTTCTTTTATTGAGCGTCCTGATTGGCCGATGTATATCGCATCACTACAACTTAATTCGTACACACCTGACCTATCACACAATTCTGTTTTTTCTTTATTATTTACTAAAATATTTCTTAGATTGACTTTATTCACTTGGATGACATTTTACCCTAATTTATTCAGTTTATATATATCAATTTATAAATTAGGGTTAAATGTCAGAAGAAATGTCAGAATTGTGTGATAAGTAGAGCTGAGGATGTTTGCGGTATAACCATGGTTATACCGCAAACATCCTCAGCTCTAGTGATAAGTCAGGTGTGTACGAATTAAGTTGCAGTGATTGTGATGCGATATACATCGGCCAATCAGGACGCTCAATAAAAGAACGGATAAAAGAGCATAGAAGTTCTATTCTTTATGGTAAAATGAATACGGGATTCGCGGAACATTGCATTGAAATTACACATTTGTTCAATACCAGTAATTTTAAACTTTTACATACTTGTAATAAAGGAAAGAGACTTGACTTCCTCGAAATATTAGAAATTAAAAAAGCCATAAATCTTAATAGACATGTCACAAATACACAGCTGGATTTTTTCAACACCCCTACTATTGATGCCGTAATAAAGTCCCTTAAAAACTCATAAATAGTGGTAGAAGTGTACTTTTTATTTTAGTTTAAAAACTCTTTGATAATGACTGAAAAGTCGAAACATATGTTAGAGATTAAATAAATATATTTTGTGAAACAAATATACCGAGTGTTTTCTTTAGTAAATTATTCATTATGTTTCACCAAGAGCCAACCGTGGATTCTATACATTATATTAACATTAAGTGCGAGATTTATCTTATGGAATTAGGTTTAAGTGTTTTTTGTAAAATAAATAAAACATTCAGAAAACACACCAACTTTCAATATAACTACCACCAACCAAAAGAAATAACCAGCTTATACGGAAGTTACGCCCCGTGAGCGGTCGGTCAAATACAAAACATATACATGGTCTTTCGAGAATCGAGTACAATGCAGCATTCGGTACATTGAGCCATATATAACGGTCCTTCAAACCAGGAGGCACAAACACCTACTGGCAGAAAGATTTTGGAAATCAACGCCATGAAGATCTGGATGTAAAGAAAAATGATATGGATGAAATTCAAATGTATTCCTTGCATAACTTCTTCATCATCTTAACATTATTTGTTGCATCGTAAATACGTTTCCACTTTTATTCTCCATTATCTACAGGTGTCACGTAAATTGAGGACATAAGACGTCCCCACAAAAAATAATCCTTTGGGGCTAAGTCTGGTGAACGTGGTGGCTGATTTATAGAGGTGCCATTACCTCTACCTATCTACTTGTTTTGGTAATGTTGATTTAAGTTGCTTCGAATATTTAATGAATAATGTGGTGAACCTGATGAAGAAGTTATTCAAAGAGTAAGTTTTAATTTTCTAAGTCGTCTAAATATTTTTATACATGTAAATGGTGGACACTTTCAATAATTTCTATGATATTATAATAATGTGATGTGTTATCCGACAAGACATCTGACGAGAGGTATCACGCGCCGAGTATGTCATCAGGTCTCCCAGACCTCCTAGAACAGAGCTTCTGAAAGGCCCTCGAATAAGCTATACACTATATAAGAACCGTTCGGAAGGGAGATCATTGATTCAACAAGTGATCGTCGTTGTGTGATATTATATAAATGTAAATACTCACATATAAATATATATTGTGAAATAAATGCTCTTATTGTTAGTTATTAGTTTCTAAATTGTTATTTAGTTCGTTTTCTATTTAATATAGTGTTTGTTTAAATTATCGTTAGTTTTATTTAAAAGAACCCAGAAAGACAATATGTATTACAATAATTTTTTGCATGTTTTAGAAACAGCTTTTCTGTTTACTATTACTTTAAATTATTAAACCTAAATTTCACAAAAAAACGATGACAGTAATGAAGTTATAAATAATACAAATCTGTATAAGACAAATTTGTATCTGTAAACATGGACATAACAGCACGTATTTACTACTAGTGTTAACTTCAACCACAGACGCATGCGTTTCTGTCAACACCTTTGTCAATGCGGGTTTACGAAGGAAGTAACGACTAAAGTTCGCTTTCTGGTCTAGTAATGAATTTCGTCCTATCAAATGACACCAGATAACCTTGTGACATCTGACGGACAAAATAGACTACGCCGATGAAAGCGATTTCTTCTCGAATAGCTAAGCCATTACAAACGAAGAAAAAATACGCATATTACTATAAGTTCATTAACTCGTCGCCAGGTGGCGTCATATACCAAAAGCAAATTAGCTTATCGATGCGAGAGCTCCCATCAAGCGTTGTTACAAATAATACAAATCTGCATAAGACAAATCTGTATCTGTAAACATGCGTATTTACTATTAGCGTTCTTCACCACTAAATTAACTTCAACCACAGACGCATGCGTTTCTGTCTAACGACTTTGTCAATGCGGGTTTACGAAGGATGTAACGACTAAACTTCGCTTTTTGGTCTAGTAGTGAATTTTGTCCTATCAAATGACACCAGATAACCTGGTGACATCTGACGGACAAAATATAGTAATCGAGTCTTTCAAGGAGTACCTGTTCTGTAGTAAATAAGTAACACAATCTAAATTTTTGTTAATTTTATTTAAAACCCTCTCCATCCATTGGCGTAGAAATTTAAAATGCGCAATTATTAAAAAATCTAAGTTTTACGCCTATGGAATGATGTTACTTAAAATTTTTATATGGGCTTTTAGTCTCACAAAACTATGCGTAACAAATTTCAGAAAAATCGCGTCAGGCATTTTATATTTATAATAAGAAAACGATTTCAGAAGTGTAACTTCAGCGCCGTATAGCGCCCAAACTAAGCAACTTTGTAAAAAGGCAAGTTGTCTTAAATCGGTTTATTTTCGTGTAAGATATATGTAGTAGTTTTTTGTAAAGACCTTTTACAGACAGCTTGTATAAAGTATAACAGTACCGTTCCATCGCTTCATGGAAGTAAATTGTATTCTTCTCGCTAGATGGCAGTAGTTTGCGTTTTTCTCGATAGATAGAAGCGGTAATAATTTTTTTTCCATTTTTTTTGTAATGTTGATAATTGCCGCGGATGAAGCACTGTGAATCAATCACAGAGTCCAAGGACTCTACGGAGTACAGTATAGGAACCACTGGTCTAACGTATCAAATACGTTATTAGAACTATTGTAACGTTAAAAAATAAGTATCCATAGTTTAAAATATTTATTGTAGTAGTTTACAATAAACGTTTGAGACTATAGATTTATTCTTTATTTCTTAAGATTGCGCACATTCTTATTCCATGATTCGCAGTTCTCTATTTTTGTATCTAATTTATATCTAGGTATAAAATGTAAAGGCATTCGCTTGTGTAAACTAATTCAAAATTCTCTTTTTTCAAGAAAAGCATTCATTAAATTACAACGACAAAGAAGAAAAGCCCATGTTTTCTTATGTATAGAGTGTTAAGCAACTCGACGTAATTTAATTGTTCGATGTAATAAAATTTGTAACGGATGTCGCATTGTGTTACTGAACACACATGAATGAAAACTCAAAGGTTTATGTATGTACTTATGTACACATGCAGATATTCTGGAATTTTCTCTGCAATTAATATAGTTCGTACATGTAATGCGGCTTTAGAAATACGTAATTACAATCGCAATTTTGAAATGTTGCATTTTTACGGTTTCTTTTTGTAGAAAACGTATAACAAACATAATGCAAAATAGAAAGGACGGAATATATTACAATTTTTGATAATACCAAAGTATTTTTAATAATATAAAAAATATTATTAAAAATGGGGTGTGAAGAACACAATACAAGTTCATTTATGTATTTTTGAATGTATCTTCTCCACTTGTACTGTACTTGTATTGTGTTCTTCACACCCCATTTTTAATAATATTTTTTATATTATTAAAAATACTTTGGTATTATACAAATGTAGTGAGGTTTTACCCACTCAAGTATGTTTCAAATTATGTTGTCATATACAATTTTTGATTTTTGATTTGATTTTGATTGAAGTTGCATTAGAATAGTATATTAAAAAACAAGTTTCATAAGGCACCATTTTGCCGCACGAGATCAGTTTAGAAAACGAGCCGCTATAGCGGCGAGTTTTCTAAAGAGCGAGTGCGGCAAAAGGCCTTATGAAACGAGTTTTTTATACTATTTTTTCTATTTTGCGTTTTTTACATTAATTGCTTAAATTGGAATTATTTAATTTGAAAGTTCAGAGTTTAATTTTTATATAAAGCATGCAGTTGGTCACATTGATACTTGACATTTTCAAATTTAAATCTTGCTATCCGCGAAGTATATTATATTACATATTATTTACTAATTTTCGTTAACATTACTTGATACTTCATTTAAAAATATAAACATGAGTGACATAGAAACATATATATGTTGTTGTCAATTGTATACAACACACGTTGTTTGTGTAAAATACGGACATATATCATATCTGTCAAATGTACATAAATTCTTAAAATCAAATGACAGCAATGATATTTATTTCTGTATTCGAACAACGCCAACATTGAAAAATGAAAAAAAGCGTATCGAAATGAAGCTCATTTCGATACTGTTTTGGGTTTCATAATTAGTTTATTTCGAATGCAAAATAGAAAAATAGTATATTATGCAACAAGCACAAAATGATGCACATTTTGCACGAGTTTCAAAGTTTGCAACACGAGCCGAAGGCGAGTGTTGCAATTGAAACGAGTGCAAAATTGCTATTTTGTGCGCGTTGCATACTATACTTTTTCTACGACAACGACAATTATAAAAATAGATACAAATAAATATGAAAATATTTTATTTATTGCTTTGGATCCATGAAAATACGAAATTACCTATTCATTAGCAGAGCCTGGACAGTGCCCAACCATTTAAGAAGAAGAACTATGAAATAACTTCCTACTTATGTATTTTATTTATTGTTAAAGTTAAATGTGCAATTATTGAAAATCATTTTTGGAGAACTTGTGGAATGCTGGATACTAAAATTTTCTTGATATTGACAATTTTCCATTGTCGAAGTAGATGGCATTTCACGATTTCCTATTCCTGAAGTCGATGGTATATTTGAAATGCTCTGTATTGCATTTACAATTTTATTAGCTGTGTCAAATTTATTTTTCTCCGATTTATCGATATATCCCTCGGCGACTGTCGTGGACTTCCAGCCACCGTGACGCTTCAAGCTAGTTATGTCACCACCAGCATCAACAAGAATTGTTGCTGAAGATCGACGAAAGCAGTGTCCGGTGTATAATTCGCAGTTTGGCAAATTTAAATATTTAGCAATATCTTTTCCCATGCCTCCAAGCTTATTCACGCCTATTCTTTGGATGGTACATTTTCCGTTTTGATAATTAATGAAGAACCATGTACCATTTACATTTGAAGGGCGGAGGTTTGCATATTTTTTGTAAATTTCATAATAAGGACTAGTTACAGTAAAACTTCGTATAGTTTTGTTTTTAGTGTCTGGTATAGTTATTAAAACAGCTGAACCCAAATCATTGAAATTAGTAATTTTCATTTGTTGTAATTCATGTCTTTTACATGCACCCATTATGCCCATAATTAATGCGACCTAAAATATAGATTAAATATATATTTCATTATATGGCTATATAAAACTTACTTTTGTCGCTAAATAGATCTCATCTGGGGCTTCTTTAATAAATTTATTGATGTGATTTGATGTAAAGATCTACGACTTTTTGGGTTTGTAGCCGTCGGACTGTCGCTTAAGAAATGCTTTCAGTTTTAAGTATTTTGCAATATCTATAATATTATGAATACTGAGAGTCGTTCGAAGCATTGAGTATTGTGTCCATAATGTGGAACTTTTGAATTTTTTTGTCAAGTCGCCAAAATACGCCATTAAGACGTTCTCGGAAAACGATTTGGCGTTCCGATCTCCTTTCCACTCCAAAAATAGGTCATAAGTCCGTTTGTACATTTTCTTCGATGTTTCCGGCAATAAATTTAGTGTTGTTAAATTTGCTGCTTCTGTTATACTTGGAGGTTTTGATTCCAAGTCACTATCACTATCACTTTCCATATTAATTATCTGGTTTCGTTGAAATAACTACGAAATTATTTGTAATGCACAAACTGTAACAAACTGATGACATTTGTCGTTCGGCGTTTTATTCTCTAAGCCACCTTACTTTTTGTTATCAAAAACGGCAGACCGAACACGAAATATTTCAAATTGCATTTGTTGTCTAGCAACTTGCCTAGCAACCGATGCAAAATGAAATTCAGTACAAAATGTAGCTTCTTATGATTTTATGATTCAATTTACACTCTTGATATGAACATTTTTCGATGTTGTCGTAGAAAAATATGTTTAAGGTTTCACATGAAAAGTGACATGTTTCTTATATATTTTTTTTTGTTGAACAACTGAGTGAGTCGCTACAGTTATAATTAGAGAGGTTCATTCTAGTAACATTACACAGGCTACTCGTCCTAGTGCGTATATTTTGTCAGTTGTCGTCTGAATATTGTTTAGTGCACTTCGCTGGTTCACATTGACAAATAATAATTGTATAATATCACAAATAGAGAGACACCGTTTTACGACGTAACTCATAAATTGATAAAGGGATTTCCGAACTTAATGTATAATGGTAGTATAATAAAGTATAAAGTGTGTGATCTACCGCTAATGTGTTCAATGAAATTTAACTGCGAAAGACACGTAAATAGTGTTATGCATAATCGCAAGTAAGTGGCGGGACATTTTTGTTTCATTTAGGTGTAACATTCATATTGTGTAATGTACCGTTTAAGAAAATAGACAACGAATCATTTTGAAAGCACTACAGTAAAGGAACATTACCTAGCCGGAAAATATTACTAAATTTTCCCTTCGTGAACGTATTGAACACATGATTAAATCTGAATTGAAAAATAAGAAACTATGGCTATATATTGACGAAACGAGATTTAAAAAAATTGTGTTGATAATGTTATGGTATGGCTATTCAGAACGATTATGTCGGCGTCACTCGATTTTTCCGGTCTATTGAATTTAAATATGCCACATATATTCTTTATAACGTATTATTATTGAGCGTTTGGTTTGACCGATATATTTAAAATTAAAATCAAAGCAATCAATTTCATATATATCCGACTTCTCATTCATATTATTACAAATTAGGGGGGCGACACTTATTACAAACGGCGGCTTAGGCTGGGCTAATAATAAGGAAATTATTCGATATTATAATAATTAGTGGTGTTGGTGATGAAGTTCCTTCAAAGGTCCAGGACGTGCGTGATGATTATTAATTAAAATATATATATAACTTACTTACTAAATAAAACACATGTTGTCCTTCAAGTTTGTATTTATATTTACATAAGAAAGAAATTGAAATTGTTATATTTAAAAGTAATTAAAACAAAAGTAATATGTACACGAGGAGCGGTAATTAAGTAGCTGAAAATTAACACAAAAATGCTTTGAAACGAACGTTTCATTGAGCAGTAAATTAAGGGTTAATTGAATACGATTAATATAAAATAACCTCTGTATCGAAGAATACAGAGTTACCTTTGATTTGCGGCGATGGGCGGTCACGTGGTGCGTCGTATACCTGGACAGATATGCAGAGCGATGTTTGGCCGGAGGAACAGAAATTAATTAGTTTAAATTAATGTGAATTAATATGGATTCGCTTAAAAGAATAATATGTATAGAACAATACAGTTTACCTTAGAAGCGAGGAGACACCGGACGGCGTGGCATCGTGAACTTGGACAGCACGATGAGCGATGTGTAACCTTCGAAGGTACTAAAGAGAAGGAGGACTGATAGTTTATATCGAAAAGAACACTGGTTTTGAAAACGGTTTGTTTTATGATCTAAGTCGGAGAGAGGGTCGATAACTTGAGTAATAATTAATAAGAAGCGCGACCCGAAGAGTTGATCTATCGATGTCATAAATATTATTAAAATAACCCTCGTGACATAAGCTTTCTAATAATATGAAACACAACATATAAAGGAAGATGTATAATTGAATTAAACAATTTAAAATTGAAATGTATCTAGAAAGAAATTCCACAGTAACGGTTTCAGGTAGAAACTTAGGGTTTCGCTTCGGAATATGACAAAAGAAATGCTTTCTCTTTGTACGAATATGTACAGTTGTACAAATGTAAAAATGTCTTACGTTAAATATATTTTAAATCGAGATATTTTAAAGAAGAAATATAGGATTAAAAATAGATTAAAATATTCTATATGCTAAGCGTAACAATATGTAAATTATCCTATGCGTTATCCAGTAGAGATTTGATTAAGTTTTTGGGCCGAAGTGCACTTGGAGATCTTGTTTTCATATAAACTTATTTCGGTTTTTCGTAATTTGATAGTATGGTAAACACATGTATTTTTTCTTACGATTTTATTGAAGTAACCAACATGTGAAGTCGCGGATTGTCTTTTTTAAATTAGTCTTTCTGATTAACTTTATTAATTATTTACGCGTCCTAACTATATTTTTAAAGATATCTTAATTCTATTGACCTTGAAATGAAGAAAATTATAAGGACATTTTAGATTCATGGTTGTCACCTAGCATGACACGATTCGATTTGAAATTCATTGATATTGAGGATAAACTCTTTCAGTTCTACAGTAAAGATATTTAAGCAATTTTATTTCAACATTTTGTTGTTTAATTTGTAGCATTCGTAGAATAGATTCTAGATGAAATTTGCATGCTCAAGCCTAGGTTATACATAGCTGCAAAGCAACGGTTTTATTGTGGTATTTTGAATCGATTAAGAGTTCCTGATTGTAAAGACCAGTGTCTTGACAGCTGTAGGACAAGGTGGTGTCTATGATTTGCAAAGGCAAGCTTACAATCTAAGTAAACGTCCAAGTTCTTTACTGAATAAGAACGCGCACGGAGGGATGTATTAGACGAATAATACTCGTAGTAGGTAAGTGGCCATATTCTATTTGTGTAGCGTACTAGCGTGCATTTCGCCATATTATTTGATAAACTTTGATTGTCACACCAGTGAGCTATTTTGTTTATCTACAGTTAAAAGAAATTACAACCATCTATGGAATTTATATTTGAGAAAATCTTATCATTAGCCAAAAGCTAACTTATTATAATCAATTAAATTTAGGAAAAAAATTATGAATATGATAAATATGAGGGATGCCTTTTATATTTTGGGAATAGAGAACTAAATTTGTCATCGTAGATGGCTTCATTCTTCTTCAAAATATTCTCCATTAAGATCAATACACTTTTGCATGCGCTTGGACCAATTTTCGAAGCATTTTTCCACTCCGATTGAGGTACCTCCAAAACATGCATTTTCAAAGTATCAACCGCTCGTTCAGGCGTCGAAAAACATTGACCTCGTAACGTACGTTTGATTCGCGGAAATGGAAAGAAGTCATCGGGTTTTCCGAAGAAACAAGTGACCATTTGTTTCGAAGTGCTTCGTGCGCGAACAACTTTTGTTGGATTTGGTTCATCTTGAAAGACCCATACAGTCGACTACTGTTAACTTTCGGGCTCATACGCGTACATTCATGGTTTTTCACCTTTTACGATGTCATAGTCGTGTTTCGAAGCACCCCGAACGTATTTTTTTTAGCATTTCTTTCGACAATCGACATGAGCATTTTTTTTGAGTGATTGTCAAATATATGGGACCAAATGCGAACAAATTTTTTTGACGGCCAAATGTTCATGCAAAATTGAATGTATGCTGGTCCCACTAATGCCCAAGGATACTTCTATCTCACGATAAGACACATGCCGATCTTGCAATATTAGATCACGCACAGCAGCAACAACCGATAGCTTCACGCACTTTTGCCACATTCGGTGGTGCGTTTTCTGTCGATGGATGACCGCAACGCTCATCATCATTAACCGATACACGTCCATTTTTAAACCGGTTGTTCCACGTATAAGTCTGACCTAAAGCATCTTCACCGAACGTTGGTTTAAGTATTTTCAGAGGTCCCGCTGCTGTTTTAGCAAGCTTCAACCAGAATTTGACGCATGTTATTTTCTCTTTCACACCAAACATTGTAGTGTCGCATAATAACTCAAACGCCACTCAAAAAATATAAACACAAAAAACTATTTGTCAACACCTAACAAAGTACCGTTTGCCAGACTGACTTAGTATAGACGTAACTCACACCATCTGCCACTATAGAACTGTACTACTATCCTTTCGCGCGCCACATTCAAATTTCGGTAATTTTTGGGTTAGCGCGTCGTATCATGAAAAGATAGCATGTCGGTGTTATTGACATCAAGTGTAATTAATACAAAATATAAAAATGTAAAACCTATCTATATATTCATGCATGGAAGTACACAACGCATATAAGAAATGGTTACTTTAACGTACAGACATGTGTTTTAACGTTTTACATCTCGTCAGTGTACATAATCGAAGTGTATCCAATTGCTGTCGCTGGATAATGCACATTCTTAACCGTCAAATGTCCAAGAGAAAGTCTTAAGTATAGTATAAAGTAAAGCCGTGTAAAGTAGTTGTTGCGTAAGCGGTGTTCTAGCTTTACTGTGCCCCATGTGCGACTTTTAATTAGTGGTTTTTACCTACTGATGATGACAACTTAGTTGTCGAAATACGTATTTAGGATACGATTAATAATTGTGGTAAGTTGTTATATACCTTTTTTAAGTTTTTAAAATAGTATAGTATAATGAAAAATTCGTGCTACTTCGTGCAAAATAAAACAAGTATCTTCGAGATTGCGAGAAGTTCAACAGGGCCACCCTCTCTTGCTCGAACCTACCTGTTGGTGGAAGTCCCGAGGAAAATACTCTGCCGGCCAGCTCTAACGTTTTTCGGAGAGTGTCGCGAGTTCCAAGGTCGCTTGATGGTGAATATGACGCCACCGTATTATTTTCCTGCAAAGTACCCCCGTAAGCACGGAAGCGGGTGGGACTCTGGTAGCGCCAAAAGCAAAAGAGTATGCCACTTTATTACTTGTTTCCGAATCAATCTGAACTTTGCTCAACTTCAACACTTGTGGGAAAGGTATCAAACAAACACATGTCATTAACAATAACAGAATTTAATAACAACTCAAAGTAGGTTCAGAATATATATAATGTCATAATAATCAGACGTCGAATGCGCAATTAACAAAAGATAACAAGATTGAATACTGTTAGTAATTACAAAAAGAATTAAAGAAATGTCATCACATATCAAAAGCGCCAAGGCAGTAATTAAGCTTTGATAAATTTTAAATTTAGAATAAAGTCTCCTGGATTAATTCCCCAAAAATTCAATAGAAACGCCCCAGGCGCAATACAGTGAATTCTATAAATCAGATTCACTTGTCAGTTCAACACCCTGTATAATGAGGAAGAAATACTGTGATTTAATATGAAATATTTGAATAACAATCCAAACAAGAGTTTAGCAGAACAGAAATTAGGTATACGTAATCATAGGTTCTTTACAATATGGTTACACAGTTTAAATCATAAGTAATAATAATTAGTAACGTACCCCAAGTTATTGAATATTCAGAACGTAGGCCCGTCTGATGGATATTAGCCACGTACAATAGATCTTAACTATCTACACCTGGCAGCCGGTGAAGCTAGACAACCAGTTTAAAACAATATTATAGACAAATGCTTGTATCCAGATGTACAAACACCTATCTTCTAAAATTTAATGAATAATGCCTTGCTCGCTATCAATTTTTTACGAACAAAAATTATATAGTGACACAGAGAACTAAACAGATGTTGTAAAGTTAAGAATTGCAAAATATTACAGAATCCAAACAAAAAGCAAGTTCTTGCAAAATTTTGAACCCTATAGAAACTAACCGATTACATCAGTCAGGATCTTACGATACTATTAAATATGAGGAGTTTACTTTACAACGTCTGTCCCAAAACAGAATGAACGGCTTCTCAACTTATTTAAGTGTAAACAAATTGATAATTAGTTAAATTTAATTGGATTGCACAAGTTTAATTAATAACCAATTACTAGATAAAGAATTTCTACACCTACGTCAAAATTGTTCCTAATATCGTCCAAAATTCAATCTTAATTGATAAAGCCTTCCAAGGGATTGCACGGGCTATCCAATTCCAAAGTATAATATATCGAACCAAATGCCGCCATTTACGCCGCCATTACGCTTTAGTACGCCATTACGCTTTAGTACGCCATTTTGGACGCCTTGAAAATTTCGATCTAAAAACCTTGTTTTTAGGAAGCCACGCCGTTATCAAATTCGCTATTGAAAGTGGAATGTAGATATTTCCACCGGGTTTTCCTCCAAAATATCGAAAATTTAAAATGCACAGCTGTGAGGAAAAATGTGTTCGCTTGTCCAGCCTTTCACGAGGTTTTAGACTTCGAAGAAATACAGCAGTAATATCGGAAAAATTCTCACACCAATAGGCGGTAGAATAAAATTATATCCTAAAAAGGATAAATAAAGGACACACATTAGACAATGTACAAAAGATTTGAAATATTTCTTACCGCAAAGAGAACCTTAAACGAACTTAATCCAAGTAACAACCTGATTCATCAAAGATCATCGTACAAAAGACAAAGAGAGTTATCTAAGTCACTCGGACATGCGCTACAGATTTAGGGCGACATCTATAACGTTCTTGACGAATCTCACGCAAGCGAAACTTGATTAGATTGAAGTTGTAAATCACATAGCGCGAGGTCACCACCAGTCTTAATTCAAATAATTATTGAAATAAAATTTAATTAATACAATTGAATCTCTTTTCTTTAAGACGTAACAAGTGACTATTATGCCGGAACGTGTAGATTAATTTCGCTCGTATTGAAGCTTGTTAACACAAAGTCTCTTGGAGATAGACATGCGGACTATATATACGCGAAATATATAAGTGTAAGTCATATCTGTCTCCAGGATAGGTACCGTGTTTTGACAAGCTCCAATAAGAGCCAAATGCATTCACACGATCCGGGATAGATGTGATTTTCACGAACTTTTCATTATACTAACAACCAGGAAGGCGGCGTCGCGACGTGTAGCGTTCTGTATACTGGTGCAAACATAGTTTGTCCAATTGTAGAAATTAATGCAACACATTAGGCGACATTTACATGTAAAGTGAGATTTAATATTCATTAGTTCTCATTTGAAGTAAGTTCAATATATTAACTATAATATAGTATAGTATAATTTTAAGTACATGTTTATAAATTATAAGTGTAATATAACAAACAACAAATTTATAGTAGAAATTGTTGTTTGTAAAGTATTTCTTAAAATTTAATATTATCGTATGGCAAAGGTGATTGGAACATTTGTTGATACTATATAATAGCAGTATGTAGTCATTTTTGAAAAATTTATTATTCACCAGAAGTTTCAAGAAACAAGAACGCAATTTCAAATGAATTTTTTAATATGTATCTACAAGTTTCAAAGAGTTGAAGTAAGTTGTATGTTTTATGAGTCAGTAGTCTTTTCTCAATTTGGGCTAAGTGCTTTCTTCTGTATATACGAAGTCGCATTCCATTAATTAGTAAATAAAAAAGTTCTGTAAAATTTTTTCGGCGTTCATATTACAAATTATTTATTTAATAGAATTACGGCGCTATCAAAACACTAATTTTAAGAGAATGGTCAAGATTAATAATACATAGATTCATCGAATATGTTATAAGTACTCACCGCATAAAATTTATGCATCCCGGAATGTCCTGCACAAATATTCCCTTTTTTGTTTTCATTTTTGTTTGTTACCAAATAAATAAATTTGTTTATTTGTACCAATACTAATGTGTCTAATTAAACAGTAAATTTCTATTACATGGAATTAATAATACAATGTGTTTCAAAAAGAACTCCATCTCAGTAGGTACTGATTGCAAATTATTATAAGCCGTTTGCCTTTTATTTATAACTAAATATTTATCTAATGTCATTTTGACATTTATCATTTTGTGATTAGCAATATGATTTTTTCTAACAAATATTTTTTTTTGCTTAATAAACAATACCACTAAATAATGTACACATTGCAAGAAAATATTTTTATTGTTGAAGCATATTTCCAAACTGCACAATTTCTCAACGGAGGATGGCAATATTCCTACGCAGAATGCAAGCGACAGTGTCACTTGCAGCTTCTTAATAGAGTTGTGGATAATACCGCTTTACATAATCACATTCGTCTAGCCGTGAAGAAGTTTTGAACTATAGGATCTGTATTAAAAAGCAAAAGCTCTGGTAGACCACGTACACAGCCAAATATTGTTGAACACGTAGAAAACCTTGTTGGATAAAATCTACATACATCGGTTCGTTGATTATTAGTTCAAACGAACGTATCTTTTAGTACCGTTCATAGAATTTTGAAGCGTCGCTTACACATGTATCCATACAAAGTATCGATTGTTCAACAGATCTTACCTAGAGATTACGCTAGTAGGCTTAATAATTGAAACTTCCTTCAAGAAAATTTAAATAATTTTCTTACTAATTTTTTTACTGATGAAGCATGGTTTCATTTAACCGGGTTGTAAATAAACGAAATTACGGATCATGGTCTATAAACAATCCAAACGATCACATCGAAGTTCCTTTACATCCTGTTAAAGTTGGAGTATGGTTAGCTGTATCTCTTCGTAGAAAAATAAGACCAATATTTTTTCACAATAACTTAATAGCCAACGATACTAAGAATAGTTATTAACACCACTTTTGACTCAAGTGCAACAAGACGCATTTAATAACCACCATTAAATTTCAGCAAGACGGGGCTACTGCACATACAACTAGTGAAAATTTAGCGCTTTTAGAATATTACTTCCGTCATCGAGTTATAAGCAGAGGTATTGGGCTATCAAGGTCACTAGATCTTACTCCGTTAGATTTTTATATTTTCGGATTGTTAAAAAATGAAGTATTTAAGATAAGAATGAATAACTTAAATGACTTGATGAATACAATTACAATTAAATGTAATGAAATAATACCAAATATATTGCAGAATATTTTTGACAACATGAAACGTATTGCATTATGCATTCAGCAGAATGGTGACCATTTTGAACACTTGTTATAAATTATAATAATTAAACTTTCTACAAATTACTTATTTTTACGTTGGTTTGATTAATATTCCATCCTTAAAGTTTTCTTATTAAATAAATTAATAATCTAATTGTACTTGTTATTAATTTCATCACCATATCTCTCGATGATAAATTTTGACAGTTACAGGTAGATAACCATCATACCATTTAATCTATATCCGCATTCAAGAATGCAGAACATAATAATTTATAGGAGAAATTAATGGACAACTAGATGCGATTCTTTTTGAAACACGTTATATATTTATTTTTATGCTTGATAAAATATTTCCACTTTTTTAATTAGTTTTATGATTTTTGTCTTGTAAAAGGCTGTGTTACTATCGGCAACGAATCTGGGAAAGTAGTTTTTAAGTAATTCCAAAGAAGCTATGTTAAAGGGAAGTTTGAATAGATTGAAAAAAATTGTACAACGGCAGGGCAACAGCGTTGGTAAAACAAGTAGCGACAACTTCCACAGGGCTTAGAAACTGCTATGACACCTAAATTTATTATGAAGCAATTTTGGATTATTTTCTTATTCAAATTATCTGTCTGAAGAGTAAAACTCGTCAAAATTGTTTTTTTTAGTTTGGTGACAGTAGTTCATATGAATGAAATTTCTTTCCTTTTTCTTGAAAGAAGGCTATTGTGCAGCCCATTCCACAATCTTCCAGTCTTTGAAGATTTAGAGACTTGTGTTCGATAAGTATTCTTCCTGTGTTGTCTAAAATTATTGAAAATAATGAATTATAAGTTATACGTTAAACTGTTTAGAATGTTAATATTGTATATTTGTTACTCTACATTTAGAAAAATATATAGTTTATTAAAGTAAATATTAATAATCATGATATAATATAGCAGCACATACATTAAATTTAAGAATAGAATATAAAGGTTTTATATTTTCTAGCTTTTATCACATTACACTCATGAGTTTCTCTTAGGTAATAATTGGAGCTGTATTCGAAGTAAACTAGCAACGTGCCTCTAAAGCAGGGATGCACAGACTTATAGGGGCCACTCGGGAAGATTATAAGCCAAGGACGGGCCACTACAAAGAATACTTCTTGACACAAATATTTTTATTTTTAAATAGTATGAATTACTACAAATGATAAAAATAAAAGAACATTCAAAAATGCTTATTGTAATTATGTAATCGTAATGTAATCTAATCATTACAATGTAATATTTCATGTTTTATTATTTTGATGCATGACATTGCATTGACCTAACAATTTTGTTTATGTTTGGCTCCACATTACTTGTCGCCACACGTAAAATTGCTTCCAGATTTTCATTTGCCAGACGGTTCCGATTTTTTGTTTTGTTAAGTTTCCACACTGAAAACGTTTGCTCACAAAAATACGTCGATCCAAATAAGCTTGCGCATTTCAATGCATTTATTCGCAACTCTTTATAAGCGGTTTTGTCAACGCAACGGTAAAAGTTGAGTAAATTACCTTCATTAAACTTGTTTCGTAAATTATCATCTTTTTGCATGTCTATCAATTCCAGCTGTATTGATTCCGGTGCATTTTCGGGTGAAATATTGAAAGGATTGCTGAAAATGTCTAATAGAGGTTTAACTTTTTTGAAGTCTAGAAAACGATAATGAAAAACTTGTATTAAACCATCAATTTTTTCAACATAAGCGAAATTGACATCAGTTTTATTGAATTTCTCCATAATTTTTTTGTAGTTCGGAAGATGGCTGTAATTGGCTGAATTGATTTGTGTCCTGAAAAGACTCAATTTACATTGGAAGGACGAAACTTGAGAGTATAACTGCGAAATCAATTGATCTTTGCCTTGGAGTCGCGTATTTAAGACATTCAAGTGATTTGTGATGTCTACAAGAAACGCTAAGTCACACAGCCAATCAGGGTTGTCGAGTTCGGAGACGTCCTTTTTCTTTTCCGCCAGAAATATTTTGATTTCTTCAATCAAGTTAAGAAACCGCTTTAGTGACAATCCACGACTTAACCACCTTACTTCAGTGTAAAACAGGAGATCACCATATTCGTTTTCAATATCCTCGAGAAATTGTGTGAATTGTCGGTGATTGAGACCTCGTGATTTTATAAAGTTTACAGTAGGTACTACAACTTTCATCACATTTTCAAATCCCAATAATTTTGAATAGAGGGCCTCTTGAGGTATAATGCAATGAAATTGCATTAATTCCTTGGTATCTATGTTTTTAGTTTGTAAATAATCTTTTAACATAGTTATTATCCCAGATTTACTTCCATCCATTGAAGGTGCTCCGTCAGTCGTAATTCCAGATAATTTCGTTAAATCCAAATCCATTATAGAACATTTTTCCAGAAGAGCTTTGAGCATGTCACTCCCCTTGGTTTGACTGGTCAAAGAACTCATACCAATCAATTCTTCCCTCACTTCAAAATTTTGCGTTACACCTCGTAAAAATATTAAGAGTTGAGCAGTGGAACTTATATCTGTAGATTCGTCGAGTGCTATAGAAAAATACTCAAAACTTTTCGATTTCGTAGCTAATTGCTCTTCTATATTAGCTGTTAATGTGGTAAGTCTTCTTTGAACAGTCATCCGATTTAATTGAATTTTCTCAAACCTCTTTGCATCTTTCGGACACATTTTTTTTTGCGGCGATATCTAAACACTGCTTAACAAACTCACCATCTTTAAAAGGCCGACAAGTTTTCGCTATTACTCGAGGTATTTCAAGGCTAACTTCAGTAGCTGTTTCAGCATCCTGAATTGGTTTTGTAAACATAGCTTGCTGGCCTATTAGTTCCCTTTGTAAAGTGGAAATTTTTTGCGTTCGATTTTCGCCGGTTAATTTGGTAAAAGTATGATGCTGGGTTTCATAATGCCTTTTCACATTATATTCCTTCGGAATAGAAACACTACTCTTGTATATTAAACAAACACTTTTGTTATGCGATGAAATAAAAAAGTATTTTTCGGTCCAAATATCTTGAAACTGCCGATTTTCATCTTCAACCTTACGACTACGTTTTTTACTGGGGCCTGGTTTATCCATATCAAAATTGATATTATATTGTTACGTAGGTAGATGCCAAGTTCGAACGACTAAATATTTATTCTTCACAAATTACAATTCAAACAATATAACGTTCGCTTGTCCGTAGTTAAAACTTAACTGCCCCGATAGCGGACGATGCGTTGTATTTATACGAGTTGCCCAACATCGAGAACCTACCACATTGTTCGGGGATAATACCGACGTGTTTCGCGAATCTTCGAGTAATCTAGTTGGTTCGACTTATTTCTAGTCTCGTAACAATATGCTTGGAACGACGAGGAGCATACCTGTCCTACGTAGCAAACCTGAACAAGAAAGTAGTAGGTACTTAAAGATACATATCTTACTAACAATTACAAAAGTTAGAATAAAATAAAAAGTTAAGAAATATTGATTTGAGTGGATTTTTACCTACTTTTGTAGTTTTTCAAACAATTTTTAAAATTCGTTGGCGGGCCGCATGAATATCGGCAGTGGGCCGCATGCGGTGTGCGGGCCGCGGTATGCACCGCTGCTCTAAAGCATATAAATATAGTGTAATATAAAGTCAAATAGATATTAAAATCAAAACACTATATTGGTTCTTAATTTCACAAATATTTTCACCGGAACGAAAGAATTCATAGATAAATCTATGATAAAAAGGTGTAACTTATATATCCAAAACCACAATTCGTATGTTATGAATTTTCAATATTAACAAGAATAGTTAGTACTTTACACCTAAATACATTAATGAAGTATACTTTTTCTAGATTGTAATTTTTATTCTTGTTTACATGCATAAGAATGATTTCATAAGTGAATGTCAAAATATTCTGAGTTGCTCTAATTTGTCAACAAAACACGCTTCAGCAGTTACTTGATTAACTGCTTCTTGCCACAACCTTTTACACCTTTCATATACCTACCATATTTACATATATTACTAGATGAAACAGACATGTAAAAAATTTACATATCTGTAACTGTACACATGGACAATACATCTCGTATTTTCAGCATTTACTTCTGCTTAATACATATGTTTCTGCCATCTAGGCGTCATCAGTCAAGCTGGTGAAGCAATGTGATACAAATGAAACAAATCTTTATGAATAGATTTGTATCAGTATATACATTTCATTGAAATCGCCTAAAAGATAAAGCAAATTTCATCCTATAAGGTGACACTTATTTCATAAGTGACATTATACGGACGAAAGAGACTTTGCCCGAAAAAGGCGACCTTTCGCTTGAATAGCTAAGCTATTACATAAGCGAAACAATACGTATAGGTGTAGTCCATTAATACGTGCCAGATGGCGGTAAATATACAAAAAGGTTGTGTTTATGTATAACAATACGTTATGCACGTATAAAGCATTTGTTACAATATGAAACAGACATGTAAAAAATTTACATATCTGTAACTGTACACATGGACAATACATCTCGTATTTTCAGCATTTACTTCTGCTTAATACATGTGTTTCTGCCATCTAGGCGTCATCAGTCACAAAAATCAGTCTGAATATACGAGTTGTATTGTCCATGTGTACAGTTACAGATATGTGAAGTTTTTACATGTCTGTTTTATATTGTAACAAAAGCTTTATACGTGCATAACGTATTGTTATACATAAACACAACCTTTTTGTATATATATTACTAGAATAATATCTTTTTTCAATTCCCCAAATTTATTTTATAGGGTGAAAAGTACAATGGTATTGAGGAAGTCAAAGAGCTGTGTGGCCATATTGCTCTGCTAATTCATCGGCTTCATAAATAGATGACGGCTTATACCTTAAAATAAAAATTATTATCTATTTGAACTTAATTTAGTCATTATTTTATGTACTAACAGTCCAAGCTCCAGTAACTGTATTTATAAAGCTGTCTTGTCAAAGTTTTATTGTTAGTTCACCATTACTGAATTTGATATTTTGTTGAAGATGAAGTAAGAGATTTATTTATTATTATCGTATGATAGCCCGCATTATCCATAATAATAACTGAAGAGCTTTCTAAATTTTTAAGCAGTTGATTTCCGAAACCATTCTAGAAGATTTTCTTGATTCATGTCACGGTGGTAATCCATGCTTTTTCTATTTGTTACAAAGATTAATTCCAGGAACGAAACTATTATTGTACAACTATGAATCAACAGAACAAAAGTCAATGATATTGCCCATGCTAGTACTTTTTAAATAATTAATACCTTTTGCCACCTACTTGTTTTGATTTTACACATTTAATATTCTCATCTTGATATGATTTTTGAGAGTTTCCATCTTGAAGAACCCAGGTTTTATCAAGAAAGACAAACTGGAATGTATTTTCATTTTTAAAACGCATATGTTGTTCCAAAAACGATATTATTTTCACAGCAATATGAGCCAATTCCATTAATTCTCGATTAGGGTCGTCTTTATTAAAATGAAACCAATATTTTGCAATATTTTCCACAAAGAAGCAGTGAATATTTCTCGTTCTCGAAGAATACTATTGAATGTCCCAAAGTAATATGTTGTTCTGCGATTGTTAAAGAATAGGTAATATTTTTATAAGTTTTATAGAATAATACTTACTATTTCTGTACATATCCTAAATTGAATTTCTAACAGCGCAATGACTAAAAACGTCAATATTAACAGTCTGTTTTTTCTTAAAACGAGAAAAATACAGTGGGCAATAGTAATATGAAACGGTGACTGGCAGATGACAAATGGATATCATATGATGATCATGCGTGACAAAACTGCGCCGAATAGGTAACATTGAAAATACAAATTTTATAAAATGTCTTAGGTTTATGTACCTGATATTACTGGTTATGACGTGACTGATCTCTTATTGTAAAAATACTATATCTATAGATCGTTCCAACCTCCGTATTCAGTATGGGATATAATAGCAACTTTTATCTCTTACTATCCTTAGTTGCTGTCATTAACGCTATCTTCACTTCCGGTTGCTATGTTGCAACTTATTGACATATGCTGTCGGCATCGACAACAGTATCTATCTGTCTATTAATATCAACTGTCAAACGTCATCGTCCTACTTTTAAAATATTTCGTTAAATTGTTAATTTGTTTATATAGTTGTATAAATTGTTCATTACAAAACACTTCTATCTTTTTCAAGCGTGCACAGGGTAATATGGGTATTTTTATTGATTTTTATAAACGTTATGTTATAACATAATATAAATGTAATTACAGTTTTCACTGCATTAATAGAGCCTGTAGGAAGAAAACGGCGCAAAGGAGACAAATTTAGCCGTAAGGGGAAGTGTATGATTGCAAATGTTTTCAATTATTTCAATAAATCAAGGAATGTGAGTGCTGCCGTTCAAGAAGCAAGTAAAGCTTCGGGTATCTCAGACCGTGCAATATATCATGTAAAACAGGAGCAACGAACTGTTTTATTATCAAGTCCAAAAAAACCTAAAAAAAGGAAAGGCATACAACTAAATGATCGACTACATACATATGATGAGAACACGCAAGCAGCTATTCGACGTAAAGTGCATGGCTTTTTTATACAGAATATGCCACCTACATTAAATACAATTTTTGCTGCTGTCAATGCTGATGATGAACTTCCTAACTTCAGTCGAACAACTTTACATAGATTGTTACACGATATGGGTTTCGAATTTAAAAAAGTACGACGAAATATAATATAAAAAGATATAA
The DNA here is from genome assembly GCA_935421215.2 of Melolontha melolontha. Classification (NCBI taxonomy): domain Eukaryota; kingdom Metazoa; phylum Arthropoda; class Insecta; order Coleoptera; family Scarabaeidae; genus Melolontha; species Melolontha melolontha. The sequence goes on from OW285239.1 coordinate 137,501,353, forward strand.
ATATAAATATAATAGGAAAAATATACGTATTTGTATGATTCCAGTTCTTTTTGTTACAAAAGTGGAAACTATTATTTGTTAAAGGATCATCATCGTTTTTAATTTAATAAATTGCATAACACCCCAATATCGATGTAAATATTCACTGTACGTTGCATAGATATCGTTCATATGTATATTTGTTTAGAAATATGTGTAATATTGTTAATAAATATTGAAATACAGCTATTTTCCTTGTAGTATTCTTTCCTATAATTTTATGTGCACTCTGTTAAAATTTAGTTACTTTAATAAAATAATAAACAAAATGTCATATGAATCTCAATAATTTTGCACCTTCAACGTCAAAAAACGTAAATAAAGGTTATGATTTGATCGCGTGAATGTCAAATAATTAACCGGAAATGGTAATGTACAGCTGATTGGATGATTTGGCAACCATGAAACAAATTCCCATAAGACGTATACTGAATACGGAGGTTGGAACGATCTATAGATAGATATTTATAAATCAATTTTATCAAATACATACAGTACATATCTTTTAGTACATAAAATTATGATGAAAATTATGAATATTTATTTGATAAATTAACTCCTATATAAAAATACCCATTTGATGGTGACATTTTTGTCACTTTGACAGCGATAAAAAGCTACATAGCTTTTTATCAGTGATAAAAATGCTTCTTCCTCAAAATTGTAACGAGCCATCGAAAAAATTCATAATTGGAGTAGACTGTGAAATTGGGTTGGTACTTTAACCACTTCCACATAATGACAAATTACTTGATGCTTGACAGTTTCATTTGGTTTGATTGTAAAAAAGGTTATGGCATTGAAATGATACTACAACAAAAAATACAACAAATACTTTATTTAATATCGAAATCATAATCAAAATTTACATATAGCTACAGAAGTTGTTGAAAATGTCCATTTACATCTAAACACAAACAATTTTCTTAATAAGAGTTTTGAAAAATTTGACACAAACTTATAGTTTCAATGTCAAATAATAAATGTCATTATGTGGAAGTGGTTAAAGTATCAACCCAATTTCACAGTCTACTCCAATTATGAATTTTTTCGATGGCTCGTTATTACTTATCTAGTAGCCCCGCATCACTTAATTTATTTTGGCAGCTGTCAGTTATAATAACTATTAAGTATCGTTGAACGTAAAATGTATTATATGAGTCGGTTTGGGGAAATTTCAACTAGAGAAAATACCACAATCCACAAGAAATACAAGATCGTCAATATGGAGACAATTTAAAGAATTTGATTCATATCGTTAATTTATCTTGCCAAAAAACACTCTAGCTTTTCTTTCACGGATAAATTTCTTTTTAACTCAAAATTTTTCCAATCAGTAATTTTGCTCGAAAAACTTACATTAGAAAAAATCGCTAGACCTTTTGGTCTCGCGATTTTTTCATGTAAGTTTTTCTCGTCAAATTACTGATTGGCAAAATAATTTCGTTTCAAAGAGAAATTTATCCGATAAAAAAAAGCTCTTGTGTTTTTACTTATGAATAAATTTAGAAAACTATGTTTAAGCCCGCAAAACACCAGTTCGTTACACTGTGTCTTGACAAAGTTTCAGGTTAAGACATTGGGCCCCTGTAAATACACCACAAAAAATACTGACTTGGATTTGTCAAAGCTCTCATCAAATCTATTAAAAAATTCAGAGATGCATTATTTTAGATTGTGATCTGGTGCAAATTTTGCGATTCATGTTCTTATTCTTGCTTTATTAACGGTAAACTGTTCGACCAAGTCGTTTCATTTAATGCTCCATTTGTTTGTCACCTTTCGATCTGTATAACAGACTGGTATATTCGTTGCCACTTTTCTTATAACAGAAAAGGAAGGTTACACTAAAAATTCATTAATCTTTGCAAACCTTTTAGTTTTTGGTGTTTTTTTAATAAAATCGTCTTCGAAAACTATTTTTTTATTCAAGTATTATAATAAAATTACATATTTCACAAGGAGTTCATATTAATTGCGAAGTACTGCATAATAATTATGTACATAAATTTTAAAAAATTGCAGTTCCTTAGATAACTTCCATTTATTTCGAGCCTACTTTAAAGCGTTAACTTTAAAGTAGGTAATAACAATTCTCCTTTTGAGTGAAAAGGATTGTTAAATACTTTTTATAAACAGAATTATGGAAAACTAGGAAAATTCTAAATTACTGAGTTTGGACGCTAGTGGAAGAGAATTTACAAACTGGTAATTTATTCTAACTGGAGGGTTTTCTTTTAACTAAAGTAGTTCGTTATAATGTAAACAAGAGAAAAATCGTAAATCCGCCTTGAAAGTTGACTAATAACAGACGACGTGTAAAGCAAACAGTGAAATTTCTCTTGAGAAAATTTTATTATAGAGATTTACCGTCTCACCTTGACAAGAACATTCAGCAGAAGCAGAGAAATACTTACGAATTTATTAGTTCCACCTCATATAAACAGCAATGTTATTAGTTTAACGATGTACGATGTAGCAACGTTATAAGAATTATTTGATTCTTTTACATTACTGAAGAAGAATATGTCATGTATATGCTTATGTAGATAACATACTATTTTTATTACAGTCTAACACGTATACCTTATACACTGTTAGTAAAAATTGTGGAACTCCCTCAGTATTTGGAACAGCTCTTTCATTTTAATAAAATTGGGTATACCTTTGCGAAAAGATTCAAGGATTTTAAAAGTAATATCAGATTTGCTGTGTCACGGTTATACCGGAAATAGACATCCTATTTGTTATTTTAAATGGAACAGTCTGAAAAGACCATCAAAAGTCTCCTAGGTAATACCAACAATGATATATATAATATTTTGAAAATTTGTTTATATGGTTTTTATTAAGGAAGGTTTTAAGTTGCTAATTTATATTTTTCTATTAACAAATATTCGTTACTATTGATTTTACAAATTTTTGAAAATAGCCAATTTCAGTGATTCGAACATGCTACCTTATTTTTTTTTATAAAATAATAATCTTTTTTACTAAATGTATTTTTTTATAAGTATTATATTGATAAGAAGTGTTGTTTTCACCTACATGAAAAAGAAAATATGTATATATATTTAAATAATAGTTACATTTGTTTAAACTTAATGTTGCGTTTTCGCATCAACTGCGCAATACACGATATAAACTTTTCATGTTGGGGCGTGGCGTGCAAGCACAGCGCATGTGCTGTAACTTTGCTAGTCACGGCATGGCTGTACGAATATCATTTTCGTTTTGAAAACATCATTAGTTACACATCGGTCTAATATTATTGTTATCGTGATATTGTGAATATGAGTGGTAATAAAATGAAGTGGAAGGATAATTATGAGCGCAAAAGGGCTCTTACTATCGAAGAATTGGAAGCGGCGTTGGAAGATATTGGGTCGGAAGATGAAGTTGATGATGTAATTATTCCCCCTGGCGTGGATGAACTAACGGATGAGGAAGAAATAGATGAAAATTTATTGCAAGGTAAATTGTTATTTGTGATCTTCAATATTATTATTATTTTTATAACACAAAATATACTTTTTGTAGATGATGCTTTGCCCCAAGACGTAGCAGGAACATTTGAAATACTGACCGCGGAAAATAATTTTGAAGAGGACAGTAATGCACCCAGTACTTCAAAAAAACGGAAATCCATATCTTATAAGGCAAAGTGGAGAAAAACACATCCTAATTATAATAATTCGCCTATATTCCAAGAACATATACTAAAACATTTTATAAAAGAAACACTTCGTCATAAATCATCATTAGAAGTTTTCTTTTATTATTTTGACAACGAGGTGTTTGAAATGATTTTAAAATTCTCTCTAAAGTACGCCCAAGCTAACAATCGACACGATTTTACTATGGAAATCTCGGATATAAAAAAGTTTATTGGTATTATGATATTATCTGGTTACCATACATTACCTCAGTTAGATATGTATTGGAGTAGAGACGAAGATAAAGGAATCCAATTAGTAAAAGACTGCATGACACGGAACAGGTTTCGCAATATTAAAAAAAAATTACATCTTTATGACAATGGAAAACTTGATAAGGAAGACAAATTTTCCAAATTACGGCCATTATTTGATGTGATTAACAGAAAGAATCTACAGTTTGGTGTATTTTCTCATAATCTTTCGGTTAATGAAGAGATGGTTCCGTATTTTGGTAGGCACTCCAGTGCGTTTTGGCTTTAAACTATGCTGCCTTTGTTCGGAAGACGGTTATTTATTTCAATTTATCCCATATGCAGGAGCACGTGAGAATAAAAGCGACATGGGTCTTGGAGTAGATGTTGTTATAAGTTTACTGAAAGTTTTAGATAATCCTAATCATCATAGAATTTTCTTTGATAATTTCTTCTCCTCATTCAAATTATTTCAGTATCTAACTGAGGAAAATATATGTGCTACTGGCACAGTTCGAGATAATAGAACCGAGAGATGTCCTTTAGATATACCAAAAGACATGAAAAAAAAGGACAGCGGTTCAATTGATTACAGATGTGATTTAAATTCTAACATTTGCCTAGTAAGATGGAACGATAATAATATCGTAACCATGATGTCTAACCATCTACCAGTAAATCCAATCCACCAGGTCAAACGGTACGATAGAAAATTAAGGAAGGAAGTAAGTGTTCCCCAACCATTTCTAATAAAAGAATATAATAAGAACATGGGAGGTGTTGACCTACACGATAATGGCATAGCTAATTATCGGATAAGAGTACGGGAAAAAAGTGGTGGTGGTCCCTATTTATAAATACCATTGACAGCACCATTGTCAACGCTTGGAAAATTTATAATTTAGCAAATGACACTAAAATGTCGCAGTTGGAGTTTCGGTCGTATCTTGCAATGGCACTGATAGAAACTGAGCAAGCTAGCGCATCTGTAAATACTGGAGATGAGCAAGGATCGGTTTCATTTTACAAAGGACGAGGCCGACCATCAAAATCAGAGCTTCCAGACGAGATGAGAACAGACACAGTTGGTCACGTCATTATTCTTCATCCCGAAAAATCAAGAAAAAGGTGCAGAAAATGTCACAGCCAGACAGTACAGCAGAGCATCGATTTTCCGGACTAATTGATGCACGTCAGTGTTCGGGTAATTGAAAATCCGGATAACTGATTTGGACTCGATTTTAGCCTTATTCATACTGTAATATGAATAATATCCTGTAACTCAACTCTTTTATTAATATATATACCATAAACAAAGGATTTTTAAACAAAAAACGGCAAATAGAATTTACAGAACACCTTTATTTATGCAAATTACAGCACTGTAGGTTTAAGGATGCTGACAAAAGAAATCAGATATTTTTTTTTGTTTAAGACTACTACTAACACGTTTTTTGCAGCTAAATCTCTTAGCCTTTTTAAGGACAAAAGCTGAATGGTATCACACTCAGCTTGACGCTCGAGCCACTTCATAGCTTTTTCCAAACGGTAAACGCCTCATCGTGGGTTGGAACATCGTCTTCTACTTCAGTGTCTTCTCCATCCTCCTCTTCCTCTCCTACTTCCTGATTATCGTCCTCTATCAGCTGCACAATTTCGTCATCAGAAAGAATCTGATATCCAGGATCGTCGACGTCGCAATTTAACCAATCGTCTATATTGGCTTTGTCACACTGCTCAAAACCTGGTGCTTCTTTGATGATTTCTCTTATTTCATCCGGATCATCATTTTCTTGTGGTTCTTGAGGGTCATCGGGATCAGTATCACCATTTTCTTGCGAATCTCGTGGTTTAGGACACAGCTTATTCCATGCTTTTTCAAGTGTGGTGTCTTTTACGGAGGCCCAAGCATCCGCCGCCATGTAGACGGCGTCTTTTAAATTCAATTTCTTGTAACTGCTTAGCACAGATTCTTCATCATTCTCCATATCTAGAAGCAGCATTTAAAGCAATTGCTTTCTGTAGAAACGTTTAAATGTTTCTATCACACCCTGGTCCATTGGTTGTAGGACTGACGTCACATTTGGCGGTAGAAACAACACATTGAACTTGCCATCATGTGAGTTCAAAACAACATCTGATGGGTGAGTTGGTGCATTATCTATGAGTAAGAGCACTTTACCGGTTGAACCTGTTTTTTGTTGGTGTTTTTTCACATGTGGGATAAAAACATTCCCATACCAGTCGCCAAAAATCTCTGTTTCCATCCAGGAATTTTTTTGATTTTTGTATACAACAGGGAGCTTGCTTATGCCCTTAAATCATCTAGGCTGCTTTGCTTTCCCAATAATAAGCAGCGGGAGCCTGTGATCGCCAGTAGAGTTAGCGCAAACCATGGCTGTAATGCGGGCTTTGCTGGCTTTGTACCCAGGCGCTGCAGTTTCCCTTTTGGAAACAAGGGACATGGTTGGCAGCTTTTTCCAGTTGAGACCTGTTTCGTCTGCATTATAAATGTTCTTGGGTTCAAAACCACCAGCTTTGCAAAATTAATTAAATGTCTTCTTAAAATTATCGGCAGATGCTACATCAGCTGACAGTCTCTCACCTTGTATGTCTAGCTCCCTTATCCCGTGCCTGGATTTAAAGCGTTGAAGTCAGCCAGTTGTAGCTTTGAAATTAGGATCACCATTCATCATTTGGTTTATTTGCAGTGCTTTTTCACAAATGATTGGTCCGTTAATTGGTTGTCCTTGACTTCTAATTTGCATAAACCAAGTATATATTGCCAAGTCCAGCTGCTGATTGTCTGCTGATGTCATTGATTTTCTTTTTGTACTCCCATCTTCACTGTCTAGTTTGGAAGCATAGTCTTTGATAGTTTGACGCCGCTTTTTTATGTCTGAAATCGTAGATGTGCCAACATTGTACTGCCGCGCTAAACTAGCCCCACTTACACCACGATCTAGCTCTTCCAATATTTTAAGTTTTTCTGCAATTGACAAAGCTACACGTTTACGTTTAGTCGACATCACTTACAACAGGTTCGTTTATCAGCAAATACAGTACAATAATCTCAAAAACACAATCACAAATACCACAACTTAACCAGTGAACGTAAGATTGTCGACTGACCAAATGGCGATCTTTTGTTTTGACATGTGAGATTACGGGAGCTCCGAGCGGCTAAATCCTGAACTGCAATGAGCGCTACACACGCCGAAAGTTAAAACATTGAAAACTCGCAAGTTAAAACATTGAAAACTCGCGCGGGATGTTCACAAATATTTTTTTTTAATTTTTAACCAATGGACGTCCGGATGACCGGTCATCCGGATGACCGGTATTCGTATAATTGATGCTCTACTGTATATATGTGTCAAAAATGTAACGTTCACTTACATACTGCTTGTTTTGAAACTTTTCATAATATGTAATTACTATATTTTAATGTTATTTATAGTTGTTAATAAAAGAATATAGTTATTTTTGTATCTATTTGCAAATAAACGCATAATACTTAAAAATTTATTTTGTTACATTTACTAACAGATTCCGCCGTTGATGCGAAAACGCAACATTATTTTTTTCAAAAACTATGAGAAAATTTTTTTTTTAATTCAATTTTGTCCAAACTGTTGCTTATTAAACTAGTTTTACCTAAAATTAATATAAAATAACTGGTAGTTTATAGCGCGGCGCTTAATGGGTTAATGTGAATTTGAAATCAGGTATATACGAAATTAATTGCGACGATTGTAATATTAAATATATAAATCAAACGAAACGCTCAATAATAACCCGTTTTAAAGAACATATATCACATATTAAATTTAATAGACCAGAAAAATCGAACGTCGCAAACCATGCATTGGCCACGGATAACAACGTATTGGTAAAAGGGTTAAAACTTGTAAAAAAAACATTCAACAAACCCAGAGATCTCGACGTATACCAAAGTATTCATATCGCTAAAAACAAATTTAATATGTTTAACTCGGACAACGGTCCTATCCCATACAATTGTCTATTTTCATTCGTAGAAAAGAGGTAAAAACGGTTGAGGGCGTTGAGAATGAACACATGGTGTTGTCGTTTCCTAAGAAGAGTAAGTTGACGTAATTTTCGTTTGTGTTCTCACTTTAAAGTCAGTGTATACGTGGACGCCGTGTAAAGTTGTGCGCGATTCTGTGTTGTTAGCTTTACTCAGTGGCGGTTGGTACTAAAGGGCACGTGCCCACCCAACCACCAAGATAAACACAGAAATAAATTCGCATGTAATTAAGTGCATTATTTTATTTTATTATTTTTACGTATTTTTATAATGATGGTATCAAAGTTTCCTTCCGCACCACAGACACTAGCGCATAAACGCTCAAAACTACGTTCCGGGGCACGATTTCAGATGTACCTATTCCGAATATGGATCGACCGGTTCCACTTATTTTCGCCATATGCGTTTATATGTCGTTTTGGGAGCACAAACTCGCTCGATTCCACTTAACGTCTTGCGTTTATTATGATTGCATTGTTTTCGTCGTGGACGGCACGTGTTTATTATTAATGATGGAAGTTAATATTGTACAAAATCTTTTGAAAAACCCGCTATCATTTGAAGAAAAACTTTTAATTAAGAAGAAAAGAAGGCATATCCCTGAACTTCAAATAAACTACACTTCAACAAGTAAAACTCGAACTTACAATAGAGTATTCAATAAAAATATATTTGAAAAATATGAGTGGATTTGCGGATGTTCACTAACAAATAAACTATTTTGTTTTATCTGCTTAATTTTTAAGAAAGAGGTTAATGCGTGGAATAAACAAGGGTTGAATGATTTAAAGCATATCGCAGAAAGGGAAAAGAAACACGAAAATTCTGTTTATCACATGAATGCATGGGTGGACTTATTGTTCTAGGTAAAGTGGACATACGTGGACAGTTAGACAGTGCTTATTTGCGACATAAAATTAAGCACAACGATGATGTTGAAAAAAATCGTCATATTTTGCGTCTGTTAATTATGTGTATAAAATATTGCGGAGCTTTTGAATTGGCGTTACGAGGCTATTATGAGACATTGACGTCGGAAAATCCAGGTATTTATGTAGACTTAATTAACTTTGCAGCTGAATTGGACGCTGTGCTTACAATACATATGAAAGGTTCACAAGTTTTTAAAGGCGTCTCGAAAACTATTCAGAACAAATTGCTAGATACAATGTGGCAGATTTACAAGCAGGAAATATTAAAAGAAATTAAATATGCAAATTTCATTGCTTTGGTGGCCGATGAAACTACAGACATCTCTAATAATCAGCAAATGGTTATTATTCGATAAGTGTTTAATGGACAAATTTTTGAACGCTTTTGGTCTTTTTTTAAGTCGGGTGGACATAATGCTGATGTATTAGCGAAAACATTGCAGAATGAATTGCAAACTATTTTAAATTATCCTTCTGGGTCTGATAACAATAAACTAATCGCTCAAAGTTACGTTGGGGCGTCCGTGGTGAGTGGTAAGACAAATGGTGCCCATGCTATTATTAAAAGAACATTTCCACATGCACATTATATGCACTGTTATGCGCATCAATTTAAATTAATTTTCTTTGCAAATTTGCAGTCATTTTCAAGTTTTTTTTTTCGATCGCTAAAACGAACGGTAATTCTTGATGAAATAGTCAAACGTAGATTACCACGCGCTGCTCCTACACGCTGGATTTTCAAAACTCGAACTGTGAACACATTATTTGAACACCAGGATTCTTGCAAAGAGTGTTTAGACAAAATTATTGACGAAGATGGGACGGATTCAGTTACTATTAATGAAGCAAGTGGTTTATTGAAACATTTGAATTGCCCGGAATTTCTCTACTGGTTGAAAATATTTCATTTCGTCATGCCACATGTTGAAATATTATTTAATCAGACTCAAATGCGCGGGATTGACAGTGCTCAACTGCAAAAGGTAAATGAACAATTCCAACAGTAAATTATTCACATTAGAAATTTAAGAAATTCTATTGACAATGACAATCAAGAACGCAATAATGAAGAACCTGCAAGGAAAAGACAAAAAACGACAGCTGGAGATAACAGAGCTGTTATTGTAAAGGAAGTATGTGACACTATTTTAAGCCAAATTAGCGACCAATTGATTTTAGGGATCGTTAGAGTGCATCAAAATTATTTGATTCTCAAAATTCTCATTTCTACAAAAAAATTTTCATGAAACTGTGAAATCTTATCCTATGTTGGACAGTGTAAAATTGAAAAGTGAACTTTCAGTAATTTATGAGCGCGATGACATGTGTGAGGTGGTATTTTGCCACTTTTAGTGTTCATAACAGACAATATCCCAAAAAAAGGTTTTTACAGAAACATACGAACTGTTGGATATTATTTGTGTGAAGCCCATGTCGACAGCAGAATGTGAAACATGTTTTTTCACCTTCAAACGCTTTAAAACTTTTCTGAGAAGCACAATGTCAGAAGAACGACTGAACGCATTGGCGGTCCTATCAATAGAAAAAAAATTCATCCAGTCTATCCCGGGGATTTTGACAACAGTCATAGACGTCTTTTCCAGCATGAAAAATAGGAGAATGGATTTTATGTACAAAAAAATAGGCAAGTTTTTTTGTGCTCACCCTTTTTCATAACTCACGAGCCGCCACTGGATTTACTGTGCCTCATGTTGAACGCTTTGATTAGTGGTTTTACCTACCGACGATGATAAATTAGTTGCCGAAATACGTATTTAGGATACGATTATTAATTGTGGTAAGGGGATTTTATATCTTTTTTGAGTTAAATGCAACACCTTGTTTATTTATGGATACAGTAATACAGTAAAGCTCCATATTGGTATTGAGATAAACATTACTTGCCTGCAGGAATTGCTAAAATAGCTAATTTCCAAAAATAAGTAATTCAAATTCGGGGTTTTAACAATTTATTTATTTTAACAAAAAAGAAACAATGATTTGCTGACTAGATTAAATGTTCAAACCCTCACATTCATACTTTTATTGAACATTAATGCACTAATGAATAATTTTACATTTTGTAGTTAGTTAGCGATGGAGGAACTATCAAACAACAAGACCATTTTTAATTGTCAAATGAATGACTTAATCTGTATAATCTGCTATATTAGTACAGTACAATTTTTAAAAGCTTTTTATTTCAAAATCGTCTATTGTTGTTAATATTATTTGTCTGTAATGTTTGTTATTGTTGTTTTGCCTATGATGGTGTTCCTGACTGAATCAAAACGTATTGAAATTTTAATGTTGCTAGGCTATAGAGACAAACAGTTTCTTACAATGAAGTTTCTGTTCAATGAACTTAATCCAAATTCGATATAGTTTTGTCCATTTCTTTTATTTCTGAGTATAAATCTTTTTTGGTATGATTTCTTTCTTTATGTTTCAGCATATTATCAATGAATTTTGGAATGAATAATAGTGTTTATTTCTTTTTTAGAGTCCTTAATATTGAATGGTATGTGGTAACTATGGAATGTAGACATTTTTATTTACAGTGATTGTTTTGCTTTCGCGTGTAGTATATTATTGCATTTTTACGATAAGAACGCATTTGCGTCATCAATGTGCGTCACACAACGTTGACAAATCTATTGTTTACATCTTGCAAATAATTTTCATTTGGTTTATAGGTTACAGTACATCTATAAATTTCAAAAAGAAATTTTACAGATGGCATTTAGGTTATACCTTAAACTGTTTAGAATGTTAATATTGTATATTTGTCACTCTATATTAAGAAAAATACATACTTTATGTTAATTAATAAAGGCAATTGAATTAGTACTTTTATTTTGCAATTAATAAATATAATATCAATGTTTTAGAATGAAAAACGGAAAGAATGGAAATAGTTTATTACAGTCAAAATTAATAATCATGATATAATATAGCAGTACATACTGCTATGAATTGTGGTTTTGATAATTAATTTACCACCATTCACGACAAATCTATCCAGCTAGGATATTCAGTCGGTTTACTTTCAGAATGGAACTGCTTTCCTCCCAGGGTTCCAATCGGAAATGTGGACAAAAGATTAATTTAATTGACCGCCACTCAAAATTTGTTTGAGAAAAATTAAAATATCTTTAAGTTACTTGTTTTCTTGAAATAAGGTTAAATAATAATAAACACAATAAAATTTAAATGAAACTTTAATACAAAAATCATCTTTAAATCATCAAAATTTATCTTTCTAAAGTATAAAGGTTAATATTGCCTCATTAAACAATATTATAAAGGTAAAAATAACGCATGGAAGTGACCGCAGCATGCCATCAAAAACCTTTGTGACATCCGATCAAAATTAAAACTAATAAATTACAAAGATGCTTTTTAATTTCTCCCACAAGAAACAAAATCAAAATAAACTATTTGACAGACCGAAACAAACTCTAACGCATGTGCAACCACATGTAAAAGAAATGCCCTTGATATCCCAAGCGTACTAGAATTTTACATTTACAGAAATGTTTTTTTATACTAGAAATTTTAAAAAACCTTCTTTGTCATTTATATCAAATAACTAAGATTAAATTTCAGAACGATAATAATAATACAATGAAAAATTACAATATTCAATTCGTTCAATATAAAAATAAGATATCTTGTATAAAATATATTACAAAAGAATTTTTAATAATATAAAATATTATTAAAAATGGGGTGTGAAGAACACAATACCAGTTATATATTTGTGAATGTATCTCCTCTCCAGAGACGCAGATACGTATTTCACCTTTCTACAGGATCGTCGGTACGCCCCTGCTGGAGAAGAGATACATTCAACCAAACATAACTACCTTGCTATCAAACAGAAATGATTAAGACAGAGCGTGAAAGAATATTCAGCGCTGTCTACATAATAACTGCCAGCAGGGGCGTACCGACGATCCTGTAGAAAGGTGAAATACGTATCTGCGTCTCTGGAGAGGAGATACATTCACAAATATATAACTGGTATTGTGTTCTTCACACCCCATTTTTAATAATATTTTATATTATTAAAAATACTTTTGTATTATACAAATTGGTGTGGTTTTTACCCACTCATGTATGTCTCAAATTATTTTGTTATATACGTATTCGGTTCGCCCGACAAGTAGTGAAGACACGATAATACAGTTTTTTATAGATATGGTTGTTACCGTCTATAGAAACACGTTGCTTAGTTCGGCAGTTATTATGTAGACAGCGCTGAATATTCTTTCACGCTCTGTCTTAATAACTTCTGGTTGATAGCAAGGTAGTTATGTTTGGTTGAATGTATCTCTTCTCCAGCAGGGGCGTACCGACGATCCTGTAGAAAGGTGAAATACGTATCTGCGTCTCTGGAGAGGAGATACATTCACAAATATATAACTTGTATTGTGTTCTTCCCACCCCATTTTTAATAATATTTTATATTATTAAAAATACTTTTGTATTATACAAATTGGTGTGGTTTTACCCACTCATGTATGTTTCAAATTATTTTGTTATATACGCATTCGGTTCGCCCGACAAGTAGTGAAGACACGATAATACAGTTTTTATAGATATGGTTGTTACCGTCTATAGAAACACGTTGTTTTGTTCGGCAGTTATTATGTAGACAGCGCTGAATATTCTTTCACGCTCTGTCTTAATAATTTCTGTTTGATAGCAAGGTAGTTATGTTTGGTTGAATGTATCTCTTCTCCAGCAGGGGCGTACCGACGATCCTGTAGAAAGGTGAAATACGTATCTGCGTCTCTGGAGAGGAGATACATTCACAAATATATAACTGGTATTGTGTTCTTCACACCCCATTTTTAATAATATTTTATATTATTAAAAATACTTTTGTATTATACAAATTGGTGTGGTTTTACCCACTCATGTATGTTTCAAATTATTTTGTAAAATATATTACTTACTTAAAAAATATATATTTATATATTCGAGACACATGAGTAAGAAAGTGTTAAAAATCAATTACGAGATTCACAAACTCGTAAATGAATCGGTAATGATTTAAGCAAGCACGAAAACACAATTAAATAAAAAAACAAAAACCGAAATTACTCAAACAAAGATAAAGATTTATCTTTAAATAAACACACCTTTCTTACTTCACTGAATACTTGTGTCTGGATACAGCTAGCACGCAGGCTACGCTTAAAAAAACGGCATTCTCAATCTGCGCAAGTCATAACTACAAATATTCAAAATAATAATACACTCAAAAATAATTAAACTTTTCAAAATATTTGTGGGGAAAAGTTCATAGCAATATGTATATTAAACAATAGAATATAAAGGTTTTATATTTTTTAGTTTTTATCACATTGCACTCTTTTGTCTTAGGCACAGGTAATAATTCGTGCTGCTTTCGAAGTTGACTAGTAATGTGACTATAAAGCATGTAAATATGGTGTAATATAAAGTCAAATAGATATTAAAATCAAAACACTATATTGGCTCTTAATTTCACAAATATTTGCACTGAAACAAAAGAATTCATAAATAAATCTATGATAAAAAGGTTAAAGTGCAATCGTAAAACATCATCTTCCTCTTCTTCTAAACTAATTATGGAAGGTGCGATATCATTTTGGTCAAATCCCACTTTCCCATCCCACCATTTTTCAATCTCAACTTCAGTGTGTGCAAAAATGTTATTCTTTTCAAAGCAATATCAGGCAATTCCATTAATGGTCGTTTAGGGTCGTCTTTCTTAAAATGAAAAACAATATTTTCCACAAGGAAGTAGTACAGCCTGTGAATATTTCACGTTCTCGAAGAATGCTGTTCAATGTAGATCTCGGTTTCCGGGTTGGAACCGCGTCGAGTTAGGCGTAATTGCCAACGTTTCGCCCACTGTTTCAAGGGACATCTTCAGGGCTGTATGTAGATGTTCGTCGTTTCGTAGTAGCTTGAAGAATGCTATGACAGAGGCCGGCACAACCTATATAGGGAGGACCGGGTCAGATGGTGGCCTGCTATTGGCTGGGGACAATGAGCCAATCGCATGCGTCGTATCGGCATGGTATTTACTAGTTAGTTTTGACGTTGAATCTCTTTTCACGAAGGTTCTGATCCCGGACACAGTGTCAATCATTTCCGACATTATAGCCGCCCACGGCAAACCGAATGATACTTCCGAACTCGTAAATGTGTGTCTTACTTCCACGTACTTCCAATTCCGAAACAAGTTCTGTGAACAAGTTTCGGGAGCCGCTATGGGTCCCCCTTATCCCCGGTTGTCGCTAACTTTATTATGGAAGCCTTCGAAAGTCTTAAGCTAATTTCACTTAAAACCTAAATGTTGGTTTAGATATGTAGACAATAAGTTCGTCATCTCACCGCATGGGCGGCAGTCTTTAATTGAGTTCCTACTTTTTCTAAACTTCCAGCACCATGACATTCGCTTTATCATGGAGGTGGAATCAGACGGAAGTTTCCCATTTTAAGACGTCTTATTGACCCGCAATATCAATGGCAACTGGGCCACACGGTTTACAGGAAACCGACTCATACGGACCGGTATCTGAACGGGTTTTCTCATCATCACCCTACACACAAACAAGCGGTCATCAATACTCTTGTACATCGTGCGTTTTATATCTCAGAACCTAGGGCACTACCTTCCGAACTTAAGTATGTTTCTAACACCCTACTCCAGAATAATTATAACATCCACGACATACACCGTATTACAGTTAGACATCGTAACGCCAAACCTCGGAGTGAACTCGATCCTAACATCAGCACCGCCTTCTTACCATATATTCAAGGTATCACCGTTCATATAAGAAATGTTCTACATATAAATAAAATCTAAACCGTCTTCAGACCCTATTCTAAAATTTCGTACCTCTTACTCTCGGTTAAAGACAAAATATCTCCGCTCCAAGCACAAGGAGTGTATCGCATTCCGTGTTCGTGTGGTAGTGTGTGCATTGGCGAAACTAAGCGGCCAGTCGGTGTGCGTGTGTCCGAACATGAACGTTGTACTAGACTGTTAAAATAGCCAATTCAGCGCTGGCAGAACACAAACTCAACTCCGGTCATCAAATTCTATTCAAAGATGTCAAGCTTCTGTCCCGTGAATCGCATTATTTCCCTAGGAAAATCCGTGAATCTAATGAAATTTGCAAAGATGCCCGCAATCTTAATAGAGACGATGGCTATACATTACATTCAATGTGGCAAAATCTACTAAACACCACGCCCATACGACGCATGAGATTGGCTCATTGTCCTCAGCCAATAACAGCCCACCATCTGCCCCGGTCCCCCCTTATAAGTTGTGCTGGTCCCTGTCATAGCATTCTTCAAACTACTGCGAAACGACAAATATCTACGTACAGCCCTGAAGATGTCTCTTGAAACAGTGGACGAAATGTTGGCAATTACGCCTAACTCGACGCGGTTGCAACCCGGAAACCGCGATCTACATCTAGAGAAGGACCGCGAAAACCTACACCTACATTTAATACTGTTCAATGTACCCAAAGTAATATGTTGTTCTACATTTGTTAAAGTAAAGGAAATATTTTTATAAATTTTATAGAATAATAGAATACATACTATTACTGTACATGTTATAAATTTAATTTCTAACTGCGGAAAGAACAAAATAGCGTCAACATAAACAGTTGGATTATCCTTATTACGTTTTCGTCTAGGACTGGTTACAGATTTTCCTTGTTTGGCCATAGAAGAAATCCGATTAATGGTATTAACATTTATATTAAATGCATTAGCAACTCTCTAAAAATATATATGCATATTATATAGGAATAAAACAAACAATATTTAATAAATTACCTCTCGTACACAACTTAACGGCAATAAAGGTCCCTTGTTATCGCGTTCTGCCTCAAAATATGTGACTAGTGATAAAACTATCTGTTGCCTGTTTTCCAAGCGGTTTAAGCATGATTCATTGGTTCTAAGAAGAACTAATGTCCATTCCAAATAAGAATAAACCGTTGGGAAAGATAGGGCTTAAAATAAGAGCTTGTGATTGGCTAAAATAGAGGCCGCTTTTATCCAGGCAAAATTATGTTTATTTAGTTCTGTCAAATTAGCGTTTTGCTGTCTGTGCTAGTCAATTACAAGTTTTAATAATTGTCTATTGTGCTATTTATTATTAATATTCGTTAAAGATAGTTCATTATAGAGATTATAAAGTGAAAATATCATTTTCTAAAAATATTTTATCACCCATTAATTTAGCATTTAGCATGGAAGACGCAGCTTTACAAGGTCCATAAAAAAATCGTAAAGGAAAATATGTAAAAAGTCGACAGAGGCAGATGGCTTACAATGTGGTATTTTAAGAACAAAGCTAATATGTCCAAAGCATCTGCTTTTCGTCAAACTTAAAAGGATCTAGGGATTGGTAGAAATACTATGTTTGACATTATTAAGGAAATTGAAATGTCTGGAGTTACACAGTCTCCATTAAGAAAACGAAGTTGCCGAGATGCTTACAATAAATTAAATGAAGCATCAAAAAGTACGATTAGAAGGCACGTGCATTCATTTTTCTTTAAAAATTAGTTACCCACTTGCACAAAAATATGTGAAGCTATTAAAGGGGATGCCAGTTTACCTCCTTTAAAACGAACATCTCTTTAGAGAATCCTAAAGGAACTAGGATTCAAGTGGGAAAAACGCACACGAAATAACATATTAATTGAACGAAATGATATTACCTTATGGAGACGTCGTTATTTGACAAGTATAAGAAAGTTTCGTGCAGAAGGGAGAAAAATCTATTATTTAGATGAAACATGGGTGAATGCAGGTTATACAAAAGCAAAAATAAGGAAAGATGCAACGGTACTTAATCCAAGGCAAGCATTTGTTGAAGGTCTTTCTACTGGTTTAAAAGATCCATTTGGGAAAGGAAAGCGACTAATTGTGCTTCATATTGGCAGCTAAACTTGTTTTATGAATGGGGGTTTGTTATTATTTGAATCAAAGAAAACTGCAGATTACCATGAAGATATGAATAGTGAGGTGTTCATCGCATGGATGCAAAATATATTACCTTCTCTTGAGGATGGATGGATAATGCGCCTTATCATTCTACTAAAACAGAAAAGTCACCTACTTTATCATGGAAAAAGGAGGCACTCATTGAATGGCTTTTAACCAAAGGAATTTTAGCTGATAATTCTATGCTAAAGATTGAATTGTTTGGGCTTTAAAAAAATTACACATCCTGTCATCCAGTTTCATACGTGGTCGATGAAATAGCTAGAGAAAGTGGCCGTACAATTTTACGTTTACCTCCATGTCACTGTAATCTTAACCCCATTGAACTTATATGGGCTCAAGTCAAGCATCATGTTGTCGGCCAATAATAAGACATTTAAATTGGACGAAGTAAGAAATTTTATTATTAGATGGATTAGACATGGTTGATGCTGACGCATGGAAAAATAGCATTCATTACGTTATAACAGAAGAAAACAAAATGTATGATTTAGATAATATTGTTGAAAATGTATTAGAAAATTTGACTTTTACTGTAAATACTGGGTCATCCTCAGAATTTTCATTAGATTCAGGTTCTGATCTTGAAGATGAGTAGTTTTCAATATATATATTCATGAACAATATGCAACATAATGAACTGTGGTGTGTTAAATTTAGTTATGTGTGTGTGTGATGTTCTTGATTTAGTTTCGTGTATGTATGCGATGTATATTTTTTTTATACTTGTAAATTGTATGGTTTGGTAAATATAGTGAATAAAATGAAAAAAATTGTTTTTACTGAACATTTACTGAGATTCTCATCAAAGCAATTTCTCTTTTTATTTATTCTTATTTTTTTTTCAATCACATTGAAATCTGAAACTGTAATCAAACCATATTTCTGTTGAAAGCAAAAAAAAATCATTGTACGATGGTAACAATTTATACCATACATAAGCAAAAAAGTAAGTATTAATTAGCCATAACTTGAAATAAAGGAATGAACACATGTTTAACCAAATACTGAAACTGGAAAAATGCTAACGTTTTACCTACCTTTTGGTGCAAAACTGCTGTTTTATCCTTTTTAATATGTACTTACTTATTTTTGTAAAATGAAAATATTTTTAAATACCTTTTTTAGATGTTTAAAAATTTTTATCCAAATTTTGTGAAATGATGTGCAGGTAAATGAATTTCCTTATTGCTCTCTCATTAGAGATACTATTAAAATAACTGTATTTTGTAAATTGCTATATTTTTTAAGCTAAACGATACACAAATATTATGATAATTATAATATACTATCACCATCAAACCTTTAAATTTATTAGTTTCACATTTACACAAAAGTTTTGTTCTCTAATAAAATCAAAGAAAGATGTAAATATTTCTCCTGTAGTAATTTTAACACATTCTCACTGTATTTACGCACAAATTTATTGTAGATGCAACACCTTCAAGCAATAAATAACGGATTATAATATATTGATTGAAATATTTTATATAAGTCTAATACCTTGCATTGGTATATATTTGCCGCCTCTTGCTTGAATAAAACTATTAAAATCTAAGTTTTCTTAATAATAAATATGTTAATAAACAAACGTCAAAAATGATCTTTTATATAAGCTAGTAGGCATATAACCTCACATTCAAATTATCTATTTTTTTGAAATTCCTGTGTAAATTATACTCAGATTGCCGCGCCATCTGGTCCTTTCTTAATTGGAATGCATTATAGTTGTGAAAGACGAAAAATAAAGATAAATAAAACGAGAAAAATAAAAAGAACAATAATAATTAGAGAACGGACATTCTTACCACATGACTCGGCGTAATTCAATGAAATATTTGTTAGTCTTACCCGGCCATCTGGTCCGTTGCGATTACAATGGACAACACAGCTATTGTATTCGGAGGATATATTCCATTAAACGCAAACGGCAATTGGAAATGTTTATAAACTTCGCTGAGTACATCCCGGCGTAATACAATGAAGTATTTGTGTTTGACTTTCTCGGCCACCTGATTTTCGCAGCGTTAACAATGGATAACGGCTATTGTATTCGGAAAACTTAGTCATGTGGTAAGAATGTCCGTTCTCTAATAATAATATGAAACGGTGACTGACAGATGACAAGCGGATATCATATGATAATCATGCGTGACAACATTGTGCGGAATAGGTAACACTGAAAATCCAAATTTTATAAAATATCAGAGAAATTATATGTACTACGTTAGTAAATTGAATTTATTAGCTTCTTGTACCTGATATTACTGGTTATGACATGACTGATCACTTATCGTAAAAATACCAACGAGCCATCGAAAAAATTCATAATTGGAGTAGACTGTGAAATTGGGTTGGTACTTTAGTCACTTCCACATAATGACATTTATTATTTGACATTGAAATTATAAGTTTGTGTCAAATTTTTCAAAACTCTTATTAGGAAAATTAAATTTGTTTAGATAAATGGACAATATTTTCAACAACTTCTGTAGCTATATGTAAATTTTGATTATGATTTCGATATTAAATAAATTATTTGTTTTCTTTTTTGTTGTAGTATCATTTCAATGCCATAACCTTTTTTACAATGAAACCAAATGAAACTGTCAAGCATCAAGTAATGTGTCATTATGTGGAAGTGGCTAAAGTACCAACCCAATTTCACAGTCTATTTCAATTATGGATTGTTTCGATGGCTCGTTATAACGGGTGTTCAGAAACATTCGAAGTCAAGTGGGCTCTGAACAAAAAATCGTATATCTTTACTTAAGTATTAATATACTAATTTGATAACCTATAAAATTGTATTAAGTAAATGTATCAATCTATCTCAGACATGACTTCATATTTTCAAGGACTACTTTGACTTCGAATGTTTCTGAACACCCGTTATCTGTAAATGGAGGTTTTCTATAAGTTTTGCGTGACAACTTATGATTGTTATGTATCGAAAATGAAGGAGCTCACTTTAAACATTTATCGCAGCTGTTTTTTATGTTACGTTTTAATTTTTTTAACTGAAACGTGTATTTGTAGTTACTTGTCAAAAGAATCATTTGTCAACGTGTCAAAAATGTTTCATGACTTTGTAGAGTTTAAAAAGATTTAAATCATATAATATTTTTATCCTATATTTTGTAATAATTTTCATAGTTTCTTTAAATTTAAACAATTAATTTTATTTATTTGTTTAAATTCACTATTTTGAAATCTATTACTCGCGAAACAACAGATGTGGCTTCGCTTTCAACAAAGTAATAATAATTTTGAATTTGTCTCTGACAGGTTTCTAATAGATGTCTACATGGAAGGTAATTGAATGTTACTATATATCTCAATTTAAACGCAAATTAAGCAATAATGGGAATGAATACTGTAATCTAGAAAGAGGAGATAATGGCGAAATACATTTAACGAATTAAATGCCACAAGATAAGAAGTGTCCTAACAGCAATTGAAAAATCTTAATTGCCTGCTATTTTAAACCTGTAAAAGACAGATGGATGATTAAGTGTGCAGCGTTGTATGATTATAGAAGGCATACTAACTATATAATTTTAATGTGACACTAACGGAGACATAGTAAATTTACAATGTAACATTCATGTTGTTTTCGTTGCTTTTAATTAAATTTATTACTGTGCACAATTTATAGCAGCTTTTCGAAATGAATTTTTATGTACTCCCCTAGTGCAATTTTATAAACTAATGTGCTTAAATACAACACGATATAATAACAATTTGTTTATTTCCTACATGCGAACCCAAATAAATGAAATAATATAGAGTAAAAAAAAAGAGTAGATGCGACCAAAATAATATAAATACTTTTAAATACTAATCTAAAGGAAAATACAAATTTGTAATTATGTCTGTAAAACTGAGCTGTTGCTGTATCATACATGAAATTGGTACATCTCTTTTTAGATCCCGATAAAATTTAATTTAATTATAGATAATAATCAGAATGCTGATTATTACATAATTTTTTTGTATATGTATTCGCTCACATATATAATATAATTATTTAGTGACCTTGGTATGATATGGTAAATTCAATCAGTTGGCGATTTAAGGTCTGGCTTTACTTTAAAGTATATATATTTAAAACAACCCTACATGTTTCGGCAATGATGCCTTTATGAAGGATATAAAATATAAATGACATAGGATGGCGTTTTCTGAAAAAAATTAGATACTAAAACTATTAAAAATACTATATTTATATTTCCTTTGATTATATTTAGTCTTAATTAAATATTTAATAAAAATTTTTTAATTTTTCAAAATTCTATTTAGTTTTAAATTAACAAAATTCAAATATATTGTTTGAGGTAATTTGCCTCACAACAATATATATATATGAATATACATATATATATATATATATATATATATATATATATATATATATATATATACAATATATTTGAATTTTGTTAATTTAAAACTAAATAAGATTTTGAAAAATTAAAAAATTATAATTAAATATTTAATTAAGACTAAATATAATCAAAGGAAATATAAATACAGTATTTTTAATAGTTTTAATATCTAATTTTTTTCAGAAA
Source organism: Melolontha melolontha (assembly GCA_935421215.2). Lineage (NCBI taxonomy): Eukaryota > Metazoa > Arthropoda > Insecta > Coleoptera > Scarabaeidae > Melolontha > Melolontha melolontha. Next base: position 137,523,901 of record OW285239.1, read on the forward strand.
ACGCCATCCTATATGTCAATTGTGTTGTTCTATATATTAATTGTGTCATGAGGAGAGAAAAATATCAAATACTACAAATAATTATGCAGGGAAAAATCCCGGGCAAGAGATCTATAGGAAGAAGACGGAATTCATGGCTGAAGAACCTTAGGGACTGGTTTGGATGTAATAATAATGAACTGTTTAGAGCTGCGGTTTCAAAAGTAAGAATTGCTATGATAATTGCCAACCTTCGAAGCGGAGACGGCACTTAAAGAAGAAGAAGAAGATATATTAATTAAAAGTTAACAGTTCATTCAAGAACTAACTTTCATTGATTTGGTTCAATTTAGATTTGAGTTACCTCATCAAGATTATTCTTTCTCCGAACACTTCGGTTATGACTGTTATCAGTACACCGTTGCATTAAAAAGTTTTGATTCATGCATTTAGTGTTTTAAAATTTATATTCCCTTTGAAAAGCAAACAACCAAACGTTTTTTTTCTTTTACGTTTCCTGCAAGAATGATTTAACTTAGGTTATTGTTTTATAATTATTATTTTTAGTAAAAGTTTTAAAAACAAATACCGACCTGTTAAAGTATTCTATATCCTGTATTTGTTACCTTTTTAGTATTCTTGGATTTAAAATAAATGTTTTATATTATTTTTTTTTTTTTGAAAAAGAAGTGTTATTTATTACATAGCTCAAAGCTTTAAATTGATAACATCAATAAAGGTTTTTTTTAAATATATATTTATTTCCGCAGCTTTTAAACGGACTACTTCACAAGCTTGAGATAAATAATTAATTTATAAGAGTCTCATTAATATTATCAATATAATTCCTGAATGTAGTAAATTTCCACATTCTACAGGATACATTTTATTAGTCTCACATCTTTAGAACTGTATTTTTGAATTAGCTATTCCTATCCTGTTGTGGAGTTATTTTTCAACATTCTTTTCAGGGACTAGTACAATGGACCTTTGTATGTTATGGTAAATTCAATATGTTGGCGATTTAAGGTCTGGTTTTACTTCAAAATGTATATATTTAAAACAATCCTACATGTTTCGGCAAATTATGTCTTTTTCAAGGAATATAAAATATAAATGAGAGTATATTAATGTCATACGTATACATTTGTAGTTGCTATGGATAAAATTATTCAAAGATACATTCCAATATAATAATAATAATAAATCATGCCTTAGTATTCTAAAATAGAATACTAGTGCTAGAATAGAAGTGAATCTACATTTATCAAGAATATAAAAGCAGTATATATCAGTGTATATTGTGTCTGCAACTACTTCGAAGATGAAGAAGAAATTCCCCTACGCTGTTCTTACAAGTCAACAGTTGACGCGAAGGCTGGTTCTAGAAGAATATTTGCCGAATTTTAAGATAAGCTAAAATATATATTTTAACACAATATGTGTGTACATAAGTAAATGAACAATAAAAGAGTTAGTTATTCATAATTCTAAGTCACTAAATATATATAAATCGACTTATAATAATCTCTATTTAGTTTGTATTACTTTGTAATTTCATTTCGTTGTTTGTTATATTGAACTATTTCATTAATTGACGTAGCAGTTGGTGAAACATTTTGTAATTAACAAATTATTATAAAAACACTTGGCTATTTCACAATTTTTTATTAGATCTATGTCTAACATATGTTTCGGCTGTTATGCCATTGTCAAGGAGTATCCTAAAACTAACTTACAATACGTGTCCTTTTAACTTTTATACCTATTTTTTAGTGCTAGGGTGCAGGTTGGGACATATTTACAATCACGTCTATTATGGGGGTGTTAATAAATTCTAACTGTGTATTCGTAATTATTCTATTTTGTTTTTGTGATTTTTTAATTTCTAGTATTTCTAATAAATCTAGTCTTCTACTTTTTATTACGTTATGTAACACGGTGGAGCTATTAATGTCGGGCAAATGGCTTTGTTCGATACAGTGTGCCGAAAAACCTGTGTTTAAAGTATAGTAATAAAAACAAAGGTTTTTCGACACACTGTATCGAACAAAGCCATTTGCCCGACATTAATACCTCCACCGTGTTACATAACGTAATAAAAAGTAGAAGACTAGATTTATTAGAAATACTAGAAATTAAAAAATCACAAAACAAAATAGAATAATTACGAATACACAGTTAGAATTTATTAACACCCCCATAATAGACGTGATTGTAAATATGTCCAAACCAGCACCCTAGCACTAAAAACTAGGTATAAAAGTTAAAAGGACACGTATTGTAAGTTAGTTTTAAGATACTCTTTGACAATGGCATAACAGCCGAAACATATGTTAGACATAGATCTAATAAAACATTGTGAAATAGCCAAGTGTTTTTATAATAATTTGTTAATTGAATTATTTATTTGTTAGTTTTACCATTTTATTTGATCTATCGCATTTACTGCCATACAAATTATTAGACGGTTGTTTACGTTGTTTGTTCTTCTCTTATTAAAAATGGTTATTAAAAATTGGTATTTTGATATTTGTTGCACCTTGTAAGAATCTTAACCGCCCTGAAAAGTTATTTACGAAGATAAGCAAAATCGAGATATATATATAAAGTAAATAGCATTCTATTTATTTATATACCTTTTAAAGTCGAATTTGATTCATTTATTGCTAATCGGAACATTTATCAATAAATAGAATGCTTCATCATCCCACGCACTTCTTATGCTAATTATCTTTTTTAAGATCTCCGACAACACTTTTCAAATCTTAACTATAGACATACTTTATTCAAATCGAAGCAAATTAAAGAGTACCGTAACAAAATTGCATATTCGCATAAATTTATACCAATAAATACCACATACATGAGCAATAAAGATAAATTGAAGTTATTGCAAATGCGAGAGATTGGCGAGTTTAATTTGATTTTATTCTACTTGCTGAACAATAAAATTTATGTAAATGGGATTTAAGTAAAATACTTATACTAATTTCCAGTATATATTACACTTTATTATATATATTAATAAATAGATGAGATGTTTCGCTACGATGTAGCTTCTTCAGATCTTATATTACTACTGAAAACGCTCTTCACAAATGTATGGTTTTTTTCTAAACTATTTCAATGGGTTGCACTTGTCTACATTAGAATCGTCTCTTACCGATATATCGTCTAAAGTTATTGTTATCTTAATATTTAATCAAACCAGTTTAATATTATTTTCCAACAAATGAAGTGCATAATTGGAATCTGTCTTTTGTTAATAAAACTTTTAAAAAGTTCCTGTATTATTTTCTCAAAGCTCCTACCAGTTTGGCCTATGTATGTTTTAGGGCACTCTTTACATGTTAGTTTGTATACTCCGGATCTATTACTTTTGCTTGTCTTGGATTTATTATTTTTTATGAATTTCCCTAAAGAATTATTAGTTTTATAAGCTACATTTATATCTGTTTTTCGTAAAATTTTTCCTATTTTTTCACTTATCGGTCCTATGTATGTTAATAATTTATAATTGCTTGGTTTATCTTTTATTATTGGGTACACATTTTCTATTGCTTTCCTATATTTCTTTTTTCTTAAAATTGTATCTACTATATTTGGGTTATATCCATTATTTTGCGCTATTTGTTTAATGATATTTAATTCTTTAAAGAAGTTTTCATTATTTAAAGGTACTGATATTAATCTGTGTATCATACAATGGAATGATGCTAGTTTATGACTAACCGGGTGACAGGAATTATTGTGAATTATAACATCTGTGTGTGAGGGTTTGTGATATATTGAAAAGACATGTTTATTATTTTGTCTAGAAATTGTAAGGTCCAAGAAGTTTATACTTTGATCTGATTCTTTTTCTATGGTGAACTTAATGTTTTGGTGTAGATTATTTATGTGTTCAAAAAATTGGTTTAATTGTCTATCTGTGCCTCTGAAACAAGCTACTACGTCATCTACATATCTGTGCCAGTATATAAAATATTTAAAATTGGGATGTTCTTTAATTTGACTTTCTAAATTATCCATAAAAATCTCTGATAATAACGGACTCAATGGGTTGCCCATTATTAGGCCATCATTAACCCCCCCCCCCCCCACTGGGCAACCCATTGAGTCCGTTATTATCAGAGATTTTTATGGATAATTTAGAAAGTCAAATTAAAGAACATCCCAATTTTAAATATTTTATATACTGGAACAGATATGTAGATGACGTATTAGCTTGTTTCAGAGGCACAGATAGACAATTAAACCAATTTTTTGAACACATAAATAATCTACACCAAAACATTAAGTTCACCATAGAAAAAGAATCAGATCAAAGTATAAACTTCTTGGACCTTACAATTTCTAGACAAAATAATAAATATGTCTTTTCAATATAAAGTGCTCAACATATAATACTATTTAAGTAATGTTTCATTGCAGTACGATTGCAAAAAAATGCTATTGCTATTCCTTTTTATTTTTGTTTCCGGCTTTTCAATAATTCTTGTTTATAAATTTCAGTACATGAAAAGCACTTAATATAATAATAAAGTTGAAACATTAACATTAGAATACCAGTACCTATTGGTTTATTTTTACTACACGATTCCTCACTAATATATTCATCTTCTGGAGGTGACGCTAATTTCACCATATTTACATGTTACAACATAATTCGCTTAGCACCAGATCTATCGTCGTAGTAATTTGTGCACGTCTACTGTTAACTAGGCAATGTGCTTTCTAATTGAATAGCGGTAATTGCTTTGCCTTAAATGTAATGTGCCGGTGTTATTGAGAGCTTTTTAATTTTATTGCAGTAACTTACTGAATCGAGAGATTTTATGTGGAATATTGGCTTATTATTAAAGCTTTGAAACGATTTTGCATAAAGTAATTAGGAATAAATTAACGAAAAAAGGAATTTATTGAATTAATTATAAAATTTTAATAATTTTCAATATATTTTCTCCGGCGATCTAAAAGCATTTGAATAACTCTGTTATAAATGATCACAAAAAAATTAAAATTATTATATTTTTTTAGACCAACAAACAAAGCATATCATGGTGATTTGACAGGAGAGTGATTTTTCAAAAGTTGGCAAGATATTTCCCATGATGAGTATAAATGAATATATTAGCCACATTTTAAAATCCTACTCCAATATGTTCACCAAAATCTGTGAAATAGCCAAGTTTTTACAGTCGTTCAATTTTTGATATGTTGTTATTGTGTCAATATAAAGAAAAAAATTAATTTATGTGTTAATTAAATATTGTTTTGTAATAATTAATAACATGACGCTCAAACAAGATATAATGAAACGAATATTCTATTTATTTTACAAAAAAACACTTAAACCTAATTTCATAAGATAAATCTGGCAATGTAGCACTTAATGTAAACTAAACTTAATAAAATATGAAAAAGTTAACAGTACGATGAGTACCATGTTTGTTAATTAATGTTAATGCACGTTAATGCCCGTTGTCATACTTCACGTACCACTAAAAATTTTCTAAACGAAGTCACTATACGGATGATGGACTGGCCAGCGGTCAGTCCAGATGTGAATGAAATAGAGCATTTACAGGACCAACTTAAACGGAGGGTCCGGGCCAGAAATCCAGTTCTTGTGAATGTTGACGAGCTCAAAACAGCGTTGTTAGAGGAGTGGGCGGAATTTCGCAACACTTCGTAGAAAGCCTGATAGCAATGGCAACTCGATTACAAACTGTTATCAGAGCTAGAGGAGTAACACCATGTATTGTTAAATAACTTTTTCCTTATTTTACAATTTCTTTCTTCATTTAAAAAAGAAACAATCAATATTCGTTTTCGTAAATTTTTATTTTCGCTACACTTTGACTTAAATGGGATTATTTTAAAAAATACCGAGTTGACCGTTATACCGATGATATGTCAAGTTAATGCCAAAGTTTCAGGATTGATAACGATTTATGTTTTTCATGAATCAATTATGTCCTTTTTGAAAGAAAGAAACATATCTGTATGTACTCTTTATGGGTGAGTCGATTTGGTTGCTCACAAGTGTATAATATACCGGGTGTCTCAGTTATGTTGTTCCAATAGCGTACTTCCGTATAACACTGCAAGTAGGTGGAAAAAGTTCATTATTTGAAATAGAGTCACATAACCACGTCTCAGTAAAAAAAATAGCATCAAAAATGGACGAATATACACTGGTCAGGATTGTATGTGTTTTACTTCGGAGCCTATGAACGTTGTGATAGTAAAAATGCAGAGGATGGGTCCTGTTAGATTCAATTAGTTTAAACTTGAAACAATTTTAGGAATGCCACTTATATATTTAACTCTGATATCCCTTTCCCCTCTTAACTTGCGTTCATTGAGTTCATTCCTAATTTTTTTATAAAGCTGCGACTTCATTGGTGTTTTTCAGTAGTTGACCCTTTTTCAAGACATTCACGACTATACTGGGCTGAAGAGCAACTTTAATAGGACGCTTACTCTACAGTTTTGAAGAGTCGAACCTCCCCGATCTCCTCAATTCAGGGTCATCAACCCCTACACCAACAATATGTAATAAGTCCCGAACCTTAGCCTTATCAGCTGAAACGCTCTCTGTTCTAGATCTGCAGTTAGTTTCCGGTAAACCATGAATGATAATATTATCTTTACGACGTTCTCTCTCCAATACTTCTTGTATAATTTCCTCAGTCATCAACATAGTAGACGGAACAAAATTAGAATCGGAAGGCATAGCTTTTAAAAATTTTATTTCTTCTTGAAGAGAGGCAATTACAGATATTAACTATAGTAACTCAGTGCTACAACTAAGACAACCTTTGCAAGACCAGAAAAGTCCACAGTTACTGTTAACCTTTTTAGCTTCAGTTTTAGATCATTCTATACAAGTGGATTTAAAGTTCTCTTTGCAAATACTGCAGACAACACTGACTTCATCTTTAATTTGTTTAGAACAACATGCACAGGTAGAATTAATGACATTTAAGTTAAATCAAGTATGCCAAGGAAAATAGACCAAGCTCACTCTTCTGCGTTAGCGGGGTCCGTCGCAGCGACTTCAAGACACAGGAATAGACCAACGGATACAAAACATGTAAGGAGTACACAGGAATATACGGTATTAATTCAACAAAATAATAAAACAAAATTGAAAGAAACGCACTGTATAAGGACAGATATCAAGTTTATGAAAAACAAGAAATGATAAAAAATGCGAAAAAAAAACTCAAAAGAAAAATAAAATACACCGGCAAATCGTATAAGAAGAAATATATTGAGCTAATAATGCCATCTTCACGGGCAGTCCCTAGCCATGCAAGAAACGCCCGGTTTCTGTCATAATCTCCTGGTTCTAATCCTTGAGGCAGGTGAATTTTGAAAGGCCTGAATTTGGCGGATTTTAGGATTCGTTAAATAGAAGAATGAGAGATATCGCATTCTTCTTCAATTTCTCGAATTGAAATAAGCGGATTATTAAACTCTTCATCCGTCGTAGCAGTCTTTTTTCAAAAAGTTTCTTTTCTTTGAAAAGGCACCACATGTCTCCAAATATGAAGTCCGACGTATAAAATACATAGCGCTTGGTATACGTCTGTCAGGATACCGCTCTCCGAAGACACGGAAGGCATCACGCCTGTTTTTTTTTACATTCCCATAAATGAGGATCATATTCAATTTTTCTTCATTTGTAAAATCGTCGTTATTCATTTTAAATACAACTTCGTTCGAAGCCACTTTGAGGCAAATTTTAATAACACTTTATGACAGTTCATAAAGTGTTATTAAAATTTAACACTTTATGAACTGTCAAAGTTAACAAACAAATTAAAATTTTGCTTTAGTTTCGATAGGTCGCTTTGGTTTCCCAATTTTTTAATATTTAAAATGCAATTTCACCTCTGTTTTGAAGTCTAAATACAAAGTGTAATACTTTTGAGGAAAATATATAGGGTACTATTTAAAATAAAAAAATGGTCGTTTCCGCTTAAATCGGTAGTGAAAGAATATGAATATTAAGCTCAATTTATTTTGGGTTTATATTAGATGCCCCAAATTTCAAATTTTTATTTTATAAGATAACGGAGGTACGCTATTGGAACAACATAACTGAGACACCCGGTACCTATAAACGAAGTATAGAAGTAGAAGTCATGTCTGTCTCTAGGATACTCTGTGTTGACTAGGGCTGGGCGAAGTATCGATACATCGTCCAATACCTCAGATAACGAAGGTATCGATTCTAAGGTATCGATTCCAAAGCATCGATTCCAAAGCATCGATACCTATCGATACTTTACCGATTACAGTACTAGCTAAGTATCGATGTATCGGGTAGTGATGTATCGGGTAGTGATGTATCAGGTAGCGATGTATCGGGTAGCCATGTATCGGGTAGCCATGTATCGGGTAGCTTACCTTTGTGCATTTTTTCAAATGTACATAAAAGATGAAATAACTTTTTAAGTAAAGAATTTTTAAGTATGTATACATTATATATATATACTGGGTGCGGCAATAGTGTGTCGGCGGAGCTTAGCATGAAAACTAATAAAGTTGTAGCAATGAAATTTTACGTACACATGTAGTATGCTACAGTGCATTTTTTATTTTTATTTATATATTTACAGGATGTTCCAAATTTCCGCAACCACTTTCAATTTTTTTTTTGAATAGATTGCTATACTTTCTTGTTATTATGATGATAGCCACCCCAATTATCTTTGCAATTATATAGACAATATGCACTTACAATTGTTAGTTTTGGTTTTATTGCAAATTTTGTTAAAATGTTGACAGTTGCAGCGTCTAATATTTTAAGTCTTAGCCTGACAATGGGTGCAGTCCTCACATAACTCTTTTGTTACCAATTTATGGACTAACACGTTATATGTTTTGAGGGTGAACAATGTGACAGCTTATACAGGGTGTTAAATATGTCGTGCCAAAGTTATCGAAGTTTAAAGGCTAATTTTTTTATTAGTCAGCAAATTCCTTGTAAAATTGCCGTAAAAATGGTACCAATAACATAGTACTTATTTCTAGTATTTTCGAAGTTATAACCATTTAATGGGATATACCTATGTTTATAATATTCAATATTCGGTGCTGCATCTAATAGTTGGTTGGTTGGCCATTAAATGATATTAAGCAAGAATTGCTGTGTAACCAAACGCCAAATATCTACTTAAAATTTCCGTATAAAGTGTTTTTCTGTTGTTCCTCTTTGCTGTAATCGCGTTTAATTGTCATAATTTAAGTTCGGCTAGTTAATTATCAATTGCCGTTTGCTCGATATTAGTTGTTATCTTGTTGTCAGTTATATCGTTTTGTTGTCATTGCCGTAGATATGGTAGAATCGATAAATTAATTTTATATCTCTTGAAACCGATATCAAACAAACGATAACTAGAAAACGGGTTATGAATACTGATTTCCAGGTATCGAATCAAGGAATCCAGTACTGCCAAGGTATCGATTCCAAAGTATCGATTCCAAGGTATCGATTCCAAAGTATCGATTCCAAAGCATCGATACCTATGGATACTTTACCGATTCCAGTACTCGCTAAGTATCGATGTATCGGGTAGCCATGTATGGGGTAGCTTACCTTTGTGCATTTTCTTAAATGTACATAAAGGATGCAATAACTTTTTAAGTAAAGAATTTTTAAGTATGTATGCATTATATATATATTTAAAAGGATGTTATTATTGTGCGTAGCAATTATGACATAATTATAATTATTACAGAAAAAAAACAACATATCACAATATTGCAAATTTCATATCGTAGTTATGGTAGAATCGGTAAATTAGTTTTATATCTCTTGAAACCGATATCAAACAATCGACACCTAGAAAACGGGTTATGAATACTGATTCCTAGGTATCGAATCAAAGTATAGATTCCAAGGTATCGATTCCAAGGTATCGATTCCAAGGTACCTCAGATAACGAAGGTATCGATTCTAAGGTATCGGTTCCAAAGTATCGATTCCAAAGTATCGATTCCAAAGCATCGATAATTTATCGATTCCAGTACTCGCTAAGTATCGATATCGGGTTAGCGATGTATCGGGTAGCGATGTATCGGGTAGCCATGTATCGGGTAGCCATGTAACGGGTAGCTTACCTTGCATTTTTTTAAATGTACATAATGGATGTAATAACTTTTTAAGTAGAGAATTTTTAAGTATTTATACATTATATATAAATATATATATATATTATATAGTATATATTTCAAAAGATGTTGTTGAATTTTACATTATGCGTAGCAAATATCCATATTATAACATAAACATAATAACTATAATTATTACAAAAAAAAATATCACAATATTGTAAGTTTCATACCGTAGATATGGTAGAATCGATAAATTAATTTTATATCTCTTGAAACCAATATCAAACAATCGACACCTAGAAAATGGGTTATGAATCAAGGGTGTACTGCCAGAGCGATATATGATGTATTAATAGAAACACTACACAAATTTGAGATTTTACCGAAGCAAGTGTTAATGTTAGTTACCGATGCTGCCAAGGTTATGTGTTCCACGGCAAACTTACTCAAAACGATTCAACCAAACCTGCTGCATGTCACATGTTTGCTTCACGCTTTACACCTTGTAACAACCACTATACGTACAACTTATCCTGATGTGGATCAACTGATAGGACAAACGAAAGCGGTTTTTCTTAAATCTCCGAAACGGATTCGGCTATTTCATTCGCTGTGTCCTGATATACCCGAGCCGCCGCAACAAATTCTTATACGATGGGGTACTTGGTTAGAAGCAGCATTTTATTATTATAAACATTTTGAAAAAATTAAATCAGTGATTTTACAACTAGATGCCAAAGAAGCAGCTGCAATGCGGCTCAGCCAGGTTCAATTTAACAATCCTCAAGTTGCAACAAATTTAAAAATTATTTACGACAGTTACGTTCCAATACTGGACGCAATAAAAAATTTACAGAACACTGCGCTGTCCTTATCGGACTCATAAGCAATTATTGACGACGTAAAACTAGTGCTGCATATCCTTGAAGATGAAAAAAGTGATTGTGTCCGTGAAAAATTTAACAGTGTATTAGATAAAAATGTAGATTTTACAAAATTAGGGCAACTTTTTACCAATACTGAAGATCCGTTGTACAGATACAAAGAGCGCTTTAACTATGCAAATATAACATCTCTCAACGTCGAACAATCCTTCTCTGTATATAAACATATATATACGTCGCTACGTACGAACCTTTCCGAGACTAATACAGAAACATATATTATGGTGCAGTTTTTTCATCGCGCACATCCGCATTTTCTTGCAACAATATAAACATGTTGGGTAAGTTATTTATGTTTTTTCTTAACGTTTTGTATAGGGATTCGATATATTTATTTTTAAGTAAGCGCACTGCTATTCTGCTAAACTCTCCACGCAACGCCACTGCTGGGGCACATAGTCTGCCGTCTTTATTCATAGCCCTATATTTTCTTAAAATCCTGAAAGAAACGAAACCAGAAACAATCCCTTATAGAAGAGAATAGAAAATATATTATTTTAAGAACAATAAATACATATATGTATATGCATGTATAACAGCATGTAAACACGAGAATACACTTTGGAAATTAGCGGATATAATTTTTTAAGCAATTGTATATAAATGTATATTACGCCTTACATGACACTGTTAAATAAAATTTATGAAGGAATACACAATGTACTATTCATAACGACAGCAATAACAACATCTGCTCGACGAATGCAATCGAGCAAGCAAATAGTGGGGTTGTAATAATATGCATATTTTACCTGATACCGCCACAACGTTTTATCGGGGCAATTGGTAATTCAATCGATTTAGTCCGCTCTCTGATAATAACTATAACTGTTATTGTTCAAATACTAGTTTTAATATAAATCAATAAATGCATTTTGATAATTAAAAGCACGAATGTTTTTAAAATTTCAAAAAATATTCACTTTATACACATGTGCAACTACTCGGATGTTTTCATGGAGCATCAAATACTCTGTAATATTCGTCAGTTACTGGGTTATTTCTGTAATTGTCATGAATATAATTGGTTGAAATATTCTAAGGGTAATAGTCAAGTATATTTTTCAGCAGGCGCTATTATTAAGCTTGAAAATAACTAGGTTATAATGTTAAGCAAAATTTCTAGCAAAAGTATCATGACCTGCTACAGAGATTGAGCGGAAAAAAACAGCATTAATGTGTTGAGGCTAAACTAAATTTGTACGTCAAGAATGTTGTTAAGTAATACATTTTTAGACACCGGCACTACTAATATAAATACATATATGATTTTGTTTATGCATTTCATTTATTTGTATTATTTACGTAGAGCTTATCTTACATTGACAATAGAATTTGGAAGGTATGTGCATGTCTTACTTTAACCTATTTTTAACGTGATAAACTAATTAGTTGTGTAACAATAGTAATGGAATTCATTTTCCTAACAGAAATTTCATTATATTTCCACCAAATATCCAGTTTGAAAAGATTATTTTACTATCAAAACCAGATGTCTGGAAACTGACAAATTTCCCGCCCAATGACGTGGGTTAACTCGCTAATTTGAAGATGCCTTTGTGGGCGACCTAATTTGTGTAATTACGCACTTGTTCGACCCATACGATTAACAATTCCTTAAAGCAAATGGTCTACAATCTTTAACCTAAGCTGTCAATAACATTGAAACTTTATATATATATATATATATATATATATATATATATATATATATATACATATATATAATTAATTCGTGACCTTGGTATGATATGGTAAATTCAATCAGTAGGCGATTTAAGGTCTGGCTTTACTTTAAAGTATATATATTTAAAACAACGCTACATGTTTCGGCAATGATGCCTTTATCAAGGATATAAAATATAAAATATATATATATATATATATATATATATATATATATATAATACCTTCGTGACCTTGGTATGATAAGGTAAACTTAATAAGTCGGCGATTAAAGGTCTGGTTCATTACTTCAAAGTATATATATTTAAAACAACCCTACATGTTTCGGCAATATGCCTTTGTCAAGGGAATACAAAATATAAATGACAGAATATAAATGTCAAATAATTAAGTTGCTATGGTTTAAATTATTTAAAGATACATTCCAATAATAATAATAAATCATGCCTTAGTATTCCAAAAAATAGATAGCAAGGTGTGAACATATGTGTTGTTCGCTGCCAGAAGCTTGTGTCTCTTTCTGGGTTTGAACCTGTGTGTTGGTTGCTGCTGGCAGCTTGCGTCTCTCTCTGGGTGTGTGATTTTGTATTTGTGTGACCGCGTAAGTGTAGGGTTTTATATGTTAGTGCGCTCGTGCATGTGTTTAGTGACCGGTCGCGTAAATATAGATAGATCGGATAACCAGCCGCCAACCCTTTCCCGGCAACTTCTTTACTTTTCCGAGCAGTACTTCGACGGCCCGACCCCCGCCCCAACGAGGCAAGGCGCAGACCAGCGAAGCGCACCCTGCACGGGGTTGCTCATCGCCAACTGAGGGAACACTCTTAGTGGCTACCTCAGTCGACGACGGTCACACTTTGTGCCATCTTAACGATTTCCGCAGAAGCGGGGGCAATGCATACACGTCGACCGTGTGTGTGCTGTTAACAGCAGCCTAGCCAGGTTGCCGCCCAGGACCGGTCCTAGTGGTGTGTGGATTGCGCGGCGCCGTGATTTGCGCCGCGTAGCTTGGTTCCTCACTCCTGCTGGAAAGGCGGAATGGCACCTGACCGCCCAACGGGCAGACCCCCCTGGAGTTTGGTAGCGCATATGCTAGGCTACAACCCAGTAGAGGACCACATCAGCACAAAACAGAAAACAGGGAAAAGCAGGGAAAAGCAAGACATGAGTTATTATTAGGTATGCGCCCGTGGAGCGACTTAAGATGCAAAGTTGTCGGCATTCGCTCAAAACGAGAAGGAAAACCACGAAAACCTGCTCGGACAACTAGACAGGAATCAAAATACAGAGCAGTCAGCATGATAAGGAAAAGTATATGATATTTAAATGTAATTGATATTTAAATAACATAAGGTATATAACAAAAAAATATATTATGATGGTAAATTGTAGATCGTTACAAAATTAAGTTATAGTATATACTGCTTAAATTTTTTATATCATTTCTGTTGTTAATTGAATTTTTTTCCTGTTTAATACTAATCATTTCTTTAATTTGTCTTTTCATTGTGTGTTGTTCTTTATCAATTATCTGTGTGTTCTCAAAATCGAAATGGTGATCGCGTTGTAGTTTGTGTGTAGACAAAGCAGTTTTGTCTGTTCTAGAGTATTTGTGGGCTTGTATTCTTTTGTATAAATATTGTTTCGTTTGGCCTATGTAGTAAGTATCGCAATCGCGACATGGTATTTTATATATGACATGTGTTTCTCGATTTTTTTCTATTTTAGGTTTAAGTTTTGAAAATAAATGTTTATTAGTATTACTAAGTTTATATGTTGTAGCTATATCATATTTTTTTAAAGTGTATTTAATTTTTTCCGATAGTTGTGGAACATATGGAATTGTTATATATGTTGTGTCATTGTTCAAATTTTTATTGGTGTCTGCAGTGTTGTATATTTGGTGTACTCTTCTTTTAATAGTTTGGTCTATAAGTTGTGGTGGATAATTATTATCAGTTAAGATTGGTTTAATTTTTTTAATGTTATCTTTTCTGTATTGAGTATGTGATAGTTTTACTGCCCTATCAGTCAGATTATTTATAATCATTTTATTGAATACTGTAGGAGCATTTGAGTGGTAATTCATATATCGAAAAGAAGCTGTGGGTTTATTATACCAATTTGTATAAATAGTACCCTGTCTATCATAGCTCAAAGAAATATCAAGAAAATTAATACTGTTATTAAATTCTTCTTCAATAGTGAATTTTAATTTGTTGTGAAAATTGTTGAATTTATTTAAGAGATAGTTTATTTTGTTGGTCGGAATACATGTTATGATATCATCAACATATCTTTTGAAAAAAATGGGGTGGAAGTCGAATGAATTGATAACGTTTTGTTCTAAATGTTCCATTACTAGATTTGCAATAGGAGCAGCTAAAGGAGAGCCCATGGCAATACCAAATGTTTGACTATAAAAATAATTTTTGTATTGAAAATATGTGTTATCGAGACAGAAGTGTATACCTCTAATAAACTCGTTTTTATTTAGTGATGTGTGTGGACTAATTTAATCCCATTTGGATTCTGTTATGTTTATAGCTAGATCTGTAGGAATGTTAGTATATAAAGATTCTACATCAAGTGATATAATTTTGTGATTAGTTGGGACTTTTTGTTCCTTGATGAAATTTTGAAATTGCCATGAGTCTTTAGTATAATATTCAGTTTTTCCTAACATCTTAGATATGCTATCACCTAGGAATTTTGCTATATTATAAGTAGGGGCTTGTATGTTAGATACTATTGGTCTTAAAGGGATATTATTTTTGTGAATTTTAGGTAAACCATATATTGAAGGAGGGTGGGAATTAAAAATGCGAAGTTTGTTTTTAGTGTTGAAATCTATTAGGTTTAGTCTATGTCATTTATTTATTAAGTTATTATTTTCTTTTTGAGTTTTTTCTGTTGGATTATTTCTTTCTTTTTTATAGGTGAATTTATCGTCTAATAGTTTTTCTATTTTTTGTTCATATTCCTCTTTAAGAATGATCACTGTTTTATTTGATTTATCTGCTGTTGCTATTATAATATGAGGGTTGTCTTGGATAAATCTTTTTGTTTCTTTAATGAATTTATTCGTATATAGATTTGATATATGTTTTTTATTATTTATTTTCTTATGTTTATGGTTAGTGATTATATTACAAATTTTGTTACGTATTTCATTCTGTTTGTCTTGTGGTAAATTTTGTATTCCTGTTTTAATGTTAGCTATATAGTCATTAATGGGTATTTTATTAGGTGGCAATTTGGGTCCTAGGCTAAGTATGTATTTTACATTATCGGGAATATTTATATTGGTTAAATTGATAATCCAGTTATTGTTAATTTTGTAATTTATCTCTAAGTGTTGTTTCTTTATTAGTTTATCTACTTTGTTTTTTAATTTATTTTTGTTTGTTAGGAAATGATTATTGTAAATTTTAGATTCTATTTTTTCGAAGCTATTTAAAAGTTGAGGAGATAATTTCTGCATGATAATATTTTTCAAGTTTGAAATAATTTGATTGAATGTATTTATGTTACAAATGGTTTGGGATATTGTAATGTTTAAAATTTGTAAATAACAGGAATTCATAATTTTTTGAAATTTAGTTTTCAATTTTGAAATAGTGAAATGAAATCTGTCAAGTTTTTTCATTTTTATAAATGTAGGTGTTATTTGTAACGATCTGCATCTTACCAAAAAGTTTCTTCTATTGATCTGGTTTGCCAGTTTTTTCCTAATTTTCATATATTCCTTGAGGATTTTCTGGTTTTCATCGTTTATATAATTGTATATTTCATGATGTAATTGTTCCATTTGGTTAGCATTACACGCCTTGTGCTAAGTATAAATATAATATCTTCGTGACCTTGGTATGATAAGGTAAACTTAATAAGTCGGCGATTAAAGGTCTGGTTTATTACTTCAAAGTATATATATTTAAAACAACCGTACATGTTTCGGCAATATGCCTTTGTCAAGGGAATACAAAATATAAATGACATATGCATAGCGCATATGCTAGGTTGTAGCCTAGCATATGCGCTACCAAACTCTAGGGGGGTCTGCCCGTTGGGCAGTCAGGTGCCATTCCGCCTTTTTAGCAGGAGTGAGGAACCAAGCTACGCGGCGCAAATCACGGCGCCGCGCAATCCACACACCACTAGGACCGGTCCTGGGCTGCAACCTGGCTAGGCTGCTGTTAACAGCACATACACGTTCGACGTGTGTGCATTGCCCCCGCTTCTGCGGAAATCGTTAAGATGGCACAAAGTGTGACCGTCGTCGACTGAGGTAGCCACTAAGAGTGTTCCCTCAGTTGGCGATGAGCAACCCCGTGCAGGGTGCGCTTCGCTGGTCTGCGCCTTGCCTCGTTTGGGCGGGGGTCGGGCCGTCGAAGTACTGCTCGGAAAAGTAAAGAAGTTGGCGGGAAAGGGTTGGCGGTCCTACGCAACGGCTGGTTATCCGATCTCTCTATATTTACGCGACCGGTCACTAAACACACGCACGAGCGCACTAACATACAAAACCCTACACTTACGCGGTCACACAAATACAAAATCACACACCCAGAGAGAGACGCAAGCTGCCAGCAGCAACCAACACACAGGTTCATACCCAGAAAGAGACACAAGCTTCTGGCAGCGAACAACACATATGTTCACACCTTGCTATCTATTTTTTGGAATACTAAGGCATGATTTATTATTATTATTGGAATGTATCTTTGAATAATTTAAACCATAGCAACTTAATTATTTGACATTTATATTCTGTCATTTACATTTTGTATTCCCTTGACAAAGGCATATTGCCGAAACATGTAGGGTTGTTTTAAATATATATACATACTTTGAAGTAATGAACCAGACCTTTAATCGCCGACTTATTAAGTTTACCTTATATATATATATATATATATATATATATATATTGTAATGGGGCAAACAGCACCCTTATTCCAGCATCTATAATGGTAAAAACAGCATTAACAATTATAAAACTCATAGAAGAAGGGTTAAATTGGCGGATTTAATATGTAAAATTAGTATCGAAATGTATATAAATTAATATAACGATCTTCGAATATTTTTAAATTAACCTATTTTTATTTCTAAACTTACTTTTATATTTTTATTTTCAATTTCATAATTCAAATCTTTAGCGCGAAATAACAAATATCTAATTTATCTACATCAATATTTTGTATCGATACTAGTTAGACACGCCCACTTTTTAAAATGCAATTAACCCGCGAAAATGTTATTTTCTACACACAAATACAACATAACCTAATATTTGAATGCTTGTTTTGACAACTTGAAAATTATTTTATAAATTTAATTATTATGACAAAATCATCATATTGTTTATATTTTTTTGTTTGTGGGTTTAGTAAAAGTAAAACTTCGAGGCTATTTTACGATATTAACTAGGCTTTGAAAATAAATAACCGCTATCGGCGTCTTTTCCTAAAAATCTAATAACGGCGGTAATTTTGTTCGACTCCTTTAAAAAGTTATGAACGATCGCATTACATTATGCCTTGGGGTAATTATGAGTCCCATTATTAACTAATAACACAGGCCTGCATTTTAACTGTTTTCTAGTAATTGGGTAGTGCTGATTTCAAATCTGCTTTTATTTTTTTTGTATCACGTAAGGTTATTTTTCAAACCAGTAAAATCAAAAAATATAGAAAAAACTAGTTTTAAGCTAGTTTTATATTATATTAAAAAAAATACAAAAATATACACATAGAAACTATTAGAAATAGTTATTTATTCTTTATGCTTCTTAAAAAAACGTTTTCGTTTTTCAGAAAAGCTTCGTTTGGTTGTTTTTCTGTCATATTCAGCTAAAGGAAGATCTCTTCTCAATGTCCAACAGTAATCGGCCATCATTTTTGTGTCCCAGCGCCCTTGATATCTTTTTTCCATCTCTTTAATATCCTGGTGAAATCTTTCTCCTTGCTCTTCACTTACGTCCCCAAGGTTTTCTGGAAAATAGTTCAAATGGGAATGTAAAAAGTGAATTTTTATGCTCATATTGCAACCAAGAATCCTGAATTT
Source organism: Melolontha melolontha (assembly GCA_935421215.2). Lineage (NCBI taxonomy): Eukaryota > Metazoa > Arthropoda > Insecta > Coleoptera > Scarabaeidae > Melolontha > Melolontha melolontha. The sequence continues at coordinate 137,542,713 of OW285239.1, forward strand.
TTCCAGCATATTTTCAACGATATCAACATAGTTTGTTTCTTTATAATTCCCTAGAAATTTATGTACAACTTCGTTAAAAGCATGCCATGCATGTTTTTCCTTATCTTCCATCACATTTTCAAATTCTTGATCTTTCACCAAGCTTCTAATCTGCGGGCCTACAAAGATTCCCTCCTTTAATTTTGCCTCTGACAGAGTCGGAAATGTTTTACACAAATATTTAAAACAATTTCCTTCTTTGTTTAATGCCTTAACAAATTGTTTCATGAGTCTAAGTTTTATGTGAAGCGGTGGAAGTAACACTTTTTGAGGGTCAATAAGACTTTCGCGAATTACATTTTTGGTTCCAGGTGTTAAAGTCACCCTTTGTGGCCAGTCTCTTTTTATCCAATGCTGTTCTCGATTTCTGCTATCCCACTCGCACAGGAAACATGGAAATTTTAGTATATCCAGACTGCTGACCCAAGAGAAGGTTTAAAATTTTTAAATCTCCACACACTTCCCAGTTGTGATTTTCATATTGTATTCTTAAAAGTAATTCCTGTAAATTTTCATAGTTTTCCTTTAAATGAACAGAATGGCCGACCAGAATAGAAGAACAAACATTGCCATTATGTAAAAGAACAGCTTTAAGGCTCCTTTTTGAAGAGTCGATGAAAAGTCTCCAGTCAGAAGGTGTGTACTCAGGAGCTACGAGGAAAGTAAGTAGATCAGCAATTGCTTGGCAGTACACGAGTGGTCCGTTTTGTGCAAAATATCTTACAAATCCAGCCTCACGATTTCTATACCAAGAGAAGGTAGTTTCTGGGGCAAGCAAATTTCTTTGTTTCAATCTAGACCCCAGTACTTCAGAAAGATCTTTTGAAAGTCCCAAATCTCTTACTAAATCATTCAGTTGGGCTTGTGAAAATAGCTGAGGTTGGTTTTGACCTGAGGTTGATGGTTCAAAATCACTATCCATCTGTACGGAGCCGGAAGTTGAAGAGGTTTCCATATCTTCTTGTAGTACTTTGGGGGGTATAGGTATAGGTACATGATCACTGTGAGGAACTGGTCTGACAGCTGATTTAATATTGTTTGAGTACAAAATATGTTTCAAAGCTTTTCTATTATGCCCCTTAATATCACAAAGACAAAAGTAGCAATCTTCATGATGATTTTGCGGTTCTCTCCAAACCATCGGTATTCCAAAAGGAAGGCTATTTCTATTCCCTTTGGTCCAATGTCTTAAACCTTCTTCACATACCTTACAAACAACGTGCGGTGCCCAATCTTTATCTTGATCTACTAATTTAATTTTGAAATAAGCATAATATGCATTTTTCACAAATTCACCAATTGGTCTCTTAAACTTTTTCAAGACGAATATCCACAAATATAACAGAAATCATCTGGTTTGTTTTTGCAACACCGGCTTAACATATTTTTAAGCAATGTTTATTTATCAAATACCACGCACAACACTAAAGACAAATTAATTTTACTTGTTTACTGATCGACACTCGATGACATTAAAATATACATTTTGTTTGGAGTGATAAACTTGAAATCCTTCTTCGCAGTACTAATAAAGTGAAAGCATAATAAATAGGATTTAGCAGGTAAAAATTCCCGGAAATCTTGTCCAAAATTAATACATGTAATAAAAGATTTAGATCAAGTAATGAGAGCCTATTTAACAAATTTCTTTAAAACCACAACAGAAAATCATTTTTGGGTTAGTACCTAGAATTTGACTTATAATGTCAGTACAAATATTTTCGGCACCATTTGGCATGTTCATATTCTTATCTAAAATTTGCTTTACGCATTCTTTGTCAATTCCTACAGTTTCAGCAATCGCATGAATAGTTAATCGACGGTCGGATCGGATCAGATTACCGATTTTTTCCGTCTTTGATGTGAAGAGTGGTCGCGGTGTAGGTCACCTTCTCGGCCACCCCGGAAATGGTTAAACCACTCAAATATCCGTGCACGTGATAAACATTCATCGCCACGTACTTCTTTTAATAAACAATCAGTCTCAGTAGCGGTTTATTACAAAATAATTTGTAACAAAGTGCTTAAAACATACTGGTGTAGGTAAAACCTCAGCTAATTTGGTATAAAACAAAAACATTTTTAATAATATAAAAACACAATCAAAAATCGTCAAATGTAAGCTCTTGCTTAGCCTTGCACTTTTTATAAAGACAGTGTAGCTTCCTTCTGGTTTGAAGGAAGTTCGGTATGTATCGACCGAAGTAATTGTTGAATATATTTTGTATAACACTAATATATTTATAAATTTAATCTTGGAGTTCCGTTAACTTAATGTAAATGCAGTATCTGGTCTTAATACTAAAGACCAAGAAAACTGGCTAATAAATAATATTTGCTCCTATTTAGATCTCTGAGATCTTAGTAGGAACTGTTAGTTAGATCACTGACACCTAAGCTTTAACTCCCAGAGATCGTACCTGGAACTGTAGTGAGCTCTAAGAGATCTTGTTTGGAACTGTTTCTTCATTCCCTTATTTTTCGGAAAGAAAGTTTTGTCCCCGCCAGTCAAAGAGAGGGAGAAAACAATGAAATAGAGTATACGGAAATTTCCATACCATTATTTTTACCTTTCCAATAAAAGTATATGCTGTAGTTTCCAACGTCATAAATGTATTAAAATAAATAATATACGCCGGAAACCCTTAATTATAGAAAATAAAATACCTCTTAAAGTAATAAATATACAATGCACAGAGATAACCTAATACTTCGCAGAATCTCATCGAAGCAAATTATTTAACCTATTATAATAATATATAACAGGAAATATATACAATGAAACTTATTCTATTATATTTATGCTTATTCAAATACATTTATATAATGGATGGATTAACCAGAGGGTTGTGCCTGTAATAAAATAAATAGTTTTTATGACTGTAGAAAATAAGACAATGAATAAATGTAATACCTGACCAGGCCTAAGGTAATTAACAATATTAAATATATCTGAACTCCAAGATCTTTTCTATATACAATATATAATATTTACAATTTAAAACTAGGATTAAATATATTAACATAAATATACCTACATCTAAATAAAACTAAAAATACAAAATTAAATCTATTCTGCCCGAACAGACAGCGATGGTTGTTTTGGGGTTCCTGATGTTGACATTAGTCAATAAGGGGTGCTGAATATTATTCTACACTCTGTCTTAATAATTTTTTTAATATGGTAAGGGTATTATTTACGATGAAGTATCTCTCCAGTGGTATGTACTGATGATTCTGTAGTAAGATTAAACACGTGTCTGCATGTCTGGTGAGATATTTTCATACAAATATGAACTTGCATTGTGTTCTCCACACCCGATTTTTAATAATATTTTTATATTATTAAAAATATTTTTGTTTTATACCAAGTAATTTCATTCAATTTTTATTCATTCAATAAAATATGTAAAATATTTAAAGTGGGCTATCTAAAGCAATAATAAATCATCCATTATTATTTAATTTTAGTTTCGTGAAAAAACAATTTTAAATATTAATTTATGGCCAACACATAAAACACCTTCTGGAAATAGCTATATCTACATATTTCAACGTGTTTGACTGATACGGGTCAGTCAAATACACTAACAAGAGATTTCCATCAGAAACAAATCGAATATGCTGTCGACCCTAACGTTTTGAAATATTAAGTCACCTCGGAGATTCGGATTAGGGTTCCATAACTCTATGAATTATGAGACAGACAATCGAACAATCAGGGCAGGTCTCTCAAGAAAAAAGGAAAAGTATTCGGGTGTAGATATATTTCTTCGCCGAAAAAATCAATGCATTTCACTGTCACTAAATAAACAAAATGAGAGTGCGGGCGAAAAGAAATTGAAAACGGAGGTTAAATCATGCAGGCAGCCATATAGCCGATTGATTTATAGCCAGAAAGAAGTTTTTGATATATGTTTTGGGTAATGTAAAATTATTTGAATCGATAACTGATATATGAGCATATGTTTTAAATTATAACTCCGAAAGGGTCTTAACCTTTCTTTTATAATTTTAATTCAGTTAATTTTAAATTTAAAAGGACACTAACATTAAAAATGCAGTATCTCCATCTTAAATAGATAGATATACACTGATTGCCAACAAAACGGCTACCTTGAGATATTTATTAAAATGTCACAAATTTCGTTTTCTTTTTGTCTAAACAAAGATTTAAACATAATTAAATGCTTTCTACATTTTACGGCGCTAATTATTCGAATTTTTCTATTGAAAAAATTCGCCCTTAAGCAGGATTCGAACTCACGTCCATAGGTTTGCCAGACCATTGCTCTTGCACTAAGCTATTAAGGACTGCGGTTTCGAATACATCGGGAAGCGTTAAGTTACATTAAGAAACAGATGTTAATATTTTTACCTGTAGTCGGCAAATGCTGACTACAGGAAAATGTCGACTATAGGCAAAAATATTAACATCTGTTCCTTGGTGTAACTTAAGACTTCCCGATGTATTCGGAACCATAATCCTTAATAGCTTAGTGGCGAATAATTAGCGTCGGAAAATGTAGATAGCCTTTAATTCAGTCATGTTACTTCGCGAAACTGCAATTAATTTGCAAGGATTTAAACTGTTATATTTTTATGTTATTTTGAATCGTAAACACATTTTAATAAAGCCCTTTCCATAGTAAAATAAGACGTAAAATATTATTTTACGATCAGAGCCGTATAACGTACCAGGTCGTAAAACATTACGGGCTTGCCTTCTCTCACGTCATTTAAGCGATACGTCAAAAAATACTTATTCAATGGGTCAACAGAACAAATATTAAGCTACATTATAGAAACATGTTACTGTTAGGAGGTACCATCGACTGCATAGAAAAGTGGTACAGTAAAAAAATCTATTAACTCGAATATTTGAAAATTTTAGTTGTGTAAAAAGTTTGTTAAGTAACATGGGTTAACCGGTTGGGGTTCTGGGTTCGAAATAAAAATTTTTAAATCAAACTAAACATTTATTTATTAATAGATGGAACAAAAGGAAATACAAAGGAAATGTAAATAAATTATTACGCTGGTATGAGGCGCTCTTGTGCATCGTTACAACTCAATAAATTGTCCGTATTTTGTCATGTCGCCGTGATTATTTATCACATTCTGTAATATACGGAGTTTGAAGGACACTAGCCGGTCAGTGTATTTTGGAGTAATTTGCTGCCATGCTACAATAACTCTCTGTCTCAATTTACGGCGAAATCCTTCCTGATACATAGCTTTCACCATTTGTCCGCAGACATTTTCTATGGTATTGATATTCGGGCTCTTTGAGGCCCATGGTGAAACATTTATTTCTCGTTCTTCAATAATTTTGAACAGTCCTTCCTCGATGAACTGTACTATTATCACATTGGAGGTATACATTTTCTCCAAAAATGACAGTTTTTTTTTGCCGGTCAGTGTATATAGACTCTCCCGTAATTAGTATTAAAGCACATGGGTACCAAAAAAATTCTAAAAAAATTCTTATTGTGCATATAGTCCTTTCACGAAACAAAACGAAAAAAAAAAATTTTGGTAATATTGTTTGGGAAAAATGTTACCAACGTGTTGGAGAACTGTAGTTAATAAGAAGACTGCATAGTAATGGGGAATAAATAATTTGATTCCATTAACTTCATTGTTGAATTCGATTGGTTTAAGTCTTGCAAAGCATATGTCTTTAATGATTTTAAAAGTAATAAATACGATTGATTCTTTTCGTAATTTATGTAGCGTAACATGGCAAAGATTCAAGATCTCCGCATTTGTTCAATAAAGCGTTCATATATGCAAGAAAATAAACATGAACTAATTTTGTTTTGTTAAGGCCTGTAGACACTACCTCTTCGAAACTAGTGATGTGCCGATCCGGATGGATTCGGTACAAAGGAACGAATCCATCCGTGGAACGAATTGGAACGAATCCGAAGTTTAAACTGTATGTCGTTCCTCTATTTCGTTCCATCGAGATTATTCAATCTATAACCACGATAGTGCGGCACGTCGTTAGGCATTTGTTGATCTTTCCAGTAAGATATAAATTGTAAATGTATATATTGTCCACGTATTTTTTCAAAGTGTAAACAAATCATTAATGCATGAGTTTCTCTATTTATGTTTATTTTAACTGTTGGCTCTTATCTACTCCATAAATTGTCACTTGTTTCAATATTAAAGACTAGTAATGAAATATATGTTACGTTTCTTTATTTTGGATTTTTAATTTATAAGTTTGTAGTGTCTGCACTTATTAGAATTTACAGACAAAGATATAACAAACAATTAATGGTGTTGGTCTAAAATGAGTAGGGGGTTCTATGCTTTTGTTTAAGCTCTTAAATATCCAAATAAAACAAACAGGCAATCATCCGATTTAACAAAGCTAGATCGAAATGAATGTGTCACTTGTCGGACTTTACAACTCCGATCGGCATTTAAGATCAAGGTTGTTATAATCGTTCCACGGAACGAATCCTCTGGACTCGTCCCATCTGCAGAATGGAACGAGTCCGTAAAAGGAACGATTTCGACCATCTCTATTTGAAATAGTATCAATTCGGATATGAGTATTGTCGTTTCTATCAAGTTCTTTTAATAACCTGTATAGTAACATCCTGCATACTAGGTGCGTGAAGTTGGTACCACAACTTGTGACCCAAATTTTCTGTTTGGTGCAAAAAATTTTGCGCCCAATTTACGTCGTTGATATCTCACGTAAAAACGTCGACACATTTACTTTTGTTAAACTTCTAAGCAATTACATTTGAAATTTTTAACATTAATTTCACTTCTTTTGTTGTCAAGTATTTATGTCCAGTTTGCGTCGTAGATATTTGACGAAAATGTATCGGCGAATTTATGTGCACCAAAGTTGTAACAATTGCATTTTTTAGATGGCAACTTGACGCTAGCACCACAACTTACAATGCACATTGTAACTTTGTGACACCAAAAGTTTACGCCTTCAATATCTGTAGAAGAAACCCAATGGATTGTAAAATATTTATCTTTCTGAATTATTTTAAATAAAACTAACGGTAATTTAAAACACACTATATTAATAATAAAACACACTATATTAACACACTAAATACACTTAATAATTAATAATAACAGTATATTTACTTACATATTTATTTTACATTTATTATCAAGGCGATCACTCGTTGAATGCCCGGTCTCTCTTTTTATATGAGACTTGAATTTTGTTGTGGTCGGAGTTGCCTCCATTTCCACTCCATTGTTTCGTATTTCCCAGGGTTGTGACGTGTTTATGTCTGATTAATAAATAATCGTGTGTTGTGTGTTTTTGTGCGGTCCTGTGTTGCGTATGTGTAGTCTGTGTGCTTGTCGTTTTTTGCGTTTCAGTCATGTGTGTGTTTAATGTTTGTTGTTGTAGAGTGTGATTATTTTCTGTGTTTGCGTTACGAAGTATTGTATCTGTTCTGTTGTTGCGTTTGTGGAGTGTAATGTTATTAGCATATTGCCTAAGGCAAGTGCTAGTTCGTCAGTTGTGTTAGGTGTTGTGTTTCTTTGTTTTTGTGTCCATGGGTTCGTTGTTGGGGGGTGGTGCTGGTATGTATTCGGGTTTGGGTGTGGTTTTGTTTACAGGGTTGTTTGGATTGTTAGAACAGTTAAGGAAAGTGGATAAGTGAGGACCACCGCAGTTTGCACACTTTGGTGGGGTTGTTTTGGGTTTTGTACATAGGTGTGTTGAGTGTTCGTCTCCGCATTTCATGCATTTGTAGTGTATGTTACAGTTTTTTTGGTGGTGTCCAAATGTCTGACATTTGTGGCATTGTATTATGTCTGTCCGTTTGTTTAGTGGCTCGATTTTAATTGTGAGTCCGCAGCAGTCGTGTATGTTGTAAATTGATTTGTATTGTCTCGTCAGTTCTATTAGTACAAGTGGTGCTGGTATTCCGTGTTTGCCGTTCATGCGTTTTATTTTTATTGTCGGGTAGCCTTGGCCAGTCAGGTTGTCGGTGATGTCAGTGTCTGTGATAAAGGTAGGAATGCCACGCATAACTACCTTTAGTGTCTTTTCACTTCTCAGTTGAAAAGTGTAAAATTGTATTTGTTCATTGTCGAGTATGTGTTTAAGTTTTCGGTAGTCTTCGTCAGTTTTCGGCTCGATGTGAATGCCAGGTTTCACAAGTTTGTTTTGTACTGTGTTAATGTTATGTGTTTTAAGTATTTGTCGTATATATGCCCATTTGTCTTTGTCTGTTATTATGATTGGTGCGATTTTGTGTGTTTTGCGTGTTTCGGTGTTTGTGTTTTGTGTGGTGTTTGTTTTGTCACTTACCCTGGGTGTGCTGTTTGATGTTGACGGTTGTGGGATGAATTCGGTTGCTTCTTCTTCTTCCATTTTTTCGTCGGTTTTGGTTTCGAAGACGTCGTAGGAATTTTTTGTTTCGATTGGTGGCGTTGTGTGGTCGGTTTTCTGTCTTTTTGTTGTTTTTTTCGGGTGTCCGAATGCGTAGTTTTCGATTTTCGGTTCCGGTTGGCTCTTCTTCGATTTTACGGGAGGCTTTTCTTCTTCTTGTTTTTCTGTGGGGTTGATTTTTAACTCAATTTGAATCGTTGGTTCTTCTGGGTTAACCATTAATATATGCCCTGATCTTTGTAATGCATCCTGGATATCTTCTTCGTCGGTGAGTCGGTTGATTATATTTTTTATATCTTCAAGTGTCTTGGGTGAACATTTGTCCACGTATTCGGGGTTTATAATCAGGTTGGTTTTGTTCTCGCTTGTCCGGCCTTTGCTTCCGGCGTCGCTTGACGATATTTCGTCGTATGTTCTCTCAGCTGTGATATTGCTCGAGCAGAAGGCGTAGTGAGGCCCGGTCTCTCTTCCGAACGGTTCTTATATAGTGTATAGCTTATTCGAGCGCCATCTCGAAGTTCTTTTCTAGGAGGTCCGGGGACCTGATAACGTACTAAGCGCGTGATACCTCTCGCCTGACGTATTGTCGGAAGACTCACATCACATTGCCCCCTTCTTAAAGATGAAGTTTTGTCCCGAAACATGTCATGCTTTTGTTCCATCAGATGATGACAAAATCTACAGGTAGGGCCTTTGTTGCATTGCGACGTCATATCGAAGTAAAAATCCACGGTCTTATCTTGCCTGGGTGTAAGGGAATATTCAGACCGGTAACTGCATACCAGCATTTCCATACCAGTATGTTGAAATATTACTTCATGCTCCTTATAATTCTCCAGTCCAGACGGTACAATCCACAATCCAATTTTGGAACTGCTAATTTCAAAATGTCTTGTTGTAACATAAGGCACGATAGGTTGGCTTCAGGTTTGACAGTTCTTTCGTGACCAAATAGAAGATGAACTGTTCTTTATTTATTATTTGGAGATTCTTCCCAATTGCCGGTCCCTATTGTCTTAATTCTTTGATTCTGACAAATCTCTCTTTAAATTCTTTGGCAATTCCTTTGAACATTCGCGGATCAGGGCTACGCAATGGGCGAGCGCGTAGACTGGCGGCACCGTAAACAACCTCGTGTAACCCCTCCCAATTCTTTTGAAGTTTTGGAGACAAGCCCTGTCGATGTTGCGGATTATATAATCAAACCCAATCGCCCACATGGTAACCACCCTTTTCGGCGTTAATGTCGTAATTCTCCTTCATCCTGTCGCTGGCATGCTGGATATTATGTCTTACTTGGTCATGGATATTGTCCAGTCTTCTTCGAAAAGTACTAACTTAAACTTCCCCTGCGAGATCTTCTCCAGGCTTGCTTCAAGTCGCAAGGCAGTCGGAGTTCCCTGCCAAACAACACGTTCGCTGGCGATTGCCCAGTTGTCTCTTGAACAGATGCCCGATACCCCGTTAGGAATAATGGTAAATGTTCGTCCCAATCTTTCTGGTATTTGGGGACCGCTTTGGATAAGTGCCTGATCATGGTCTTCTTCTTTCGCTCTACCATTACATCTGATTTTGGATGCAATTGAGTTGTTCCATTTTTTTCACACTGTCTAGACTCTTCTGTTCCATTTGTTCCATTTGAGCGTGCGAATTCTCTATCATTTTATTAACAACGAATCCACGCCAGCATCCCCACTTGGAACTTGGAAGAAATAATTCTCTGGATCCTCTCATTCTTTGGCTAACGCATCTTGGAGTCGTTGCTGGGGGATTGCATTTTTGCCGGTTGTATCCTCATCCCTCTCCTCTAATTCTAGTTTTAAGTTAGTCACTTTTAAATCAGTAAGTTTTACTTTATTTGCCATGGCGATATTTAAAATAAACGTCTTTCCGCATTGTATATTTATTTAAGTGAATATTTAATTAACACTCAATTGTCCACTAGTCCGTTATTTATTAATTAACTTCACACCGACACCACTGTAAAATATTCGTCTTTCTGGGTTCTTTTAAATAAAACTAGCGGTAATTTGAAACACACTATATTAACACACTAAATACGCTTAATAACTAGTAATAACAGTATATTTATTTACATATTTATTTCACATTTATTATCTAGGCCAGCGTTTCTTAATCTTTTTGCTAAGTGCAACCCTTTTTAGTAGTCACTTTTATTGTGGAACCCCTGATTTGTTTCAATAGTATGCTTTTAATGTAACATTCTGTAAATGGATTATATGCAACAAAAATGACAATTATTTCAAGAAATATTTATTTTCTTCAAAAAGTAATTCAAAAATTAACACAAAAGTTCTTAAAACAACTTAAATTTACATTTACAGGACTTTTAAATTTAAATTTTAATGGGATGAGTGATATTGCTTTTTATTATCACAAATATACTTAATATTAGGCTTAATTGATGAAAGTTGAATTCTTATGTCAGGTTCGGCATCAAGTCCGTTCCGGTATTTAGTTTTTGTCGACAAATAAGCGAGAACCCCGTTTCGCACATATATGTGGTTACAAATGGTAAAAGCACCAACACGGCCTTTTGCGACAATTGAGAATATTCATCTTTTATACTGCACCAGAATTCCGTTAATGGCATTAATTTAAATTTATTTTGCAATGATGAATCAGATGTCATTTCAATGAAAGTATTTCGTATTCTTCCGTTGACATGGTAGAAGGTCGTGCATTGAAAATAAATGGGTTTTTAATCCACAATTCATTTTGATATTTAATCTGCTGTTCATTTGGAAAATACTTATTAAAAGCTTCACTCAATCCTTTCAGATGCGGAATAATTTCTTCAATAAATGCTTCTGCCATTTCAACCCCTTCCTCTTCTAAAAGCCTTTTATTGTTTCGAAACAATCAAACTCGTTGGAGCGCATACAAATTGTCCAAAATTCTATTTTTTTCTTGAAAGCAAGAATTTTTTCGTGGGCAATAAATACATTTACTTGTTTGTTCTGGAGGGTTAAATTAAGTTCATTTATCTTTGTGAAAATGTCGCTTAAATAGGCAATTTTAAGTAACCAATTTCTATCAAACAATCGACCTTTCAATTCAAAATTGTGTTCTAAAAAAAAGCACGCACCTCGTCCCTTAACTCAAAAAAACGGGTTAGTATCTTTCCTCGAGATAACCATCTGACTTCAGTATGTAAAAGAAGAGATGTATGTACACTTCCAATCTCCTCACAGAGTATTTTGAATAAACGATTATTTAGCGGTCGAGATTTTATGAAGTTAATGATTTTGATGACCTCATCAAGAGCATTCTTATAACTGGGGGATAATTTTTTAGCAGCAAGTGCCTGCCTATGGATCATGCAGTGGCTACTAGAACAGTTTTTAGCTATATTTTTAATAAGCTGTACAGCCCCATTAATTATGCCACTCATGGCCTTTGCTCCATTGGTACAGATATCAATATAGTTGTCCCATGGTATTTTATTCTCTTCAAGAAAAGAATTTAGAAGACCAAATATTTCGACTCCAGTAGTATGTGTTGGTAGAGATTTGCATAAAAGAAGATCTTCCAATAATGCGTTTTCGTGCTGATATCTAACGATTACAATTAATATTGCGAGTCCAGATACATCGGTTGAGTCATCCATTTGTAATGAAAATTTGCATGATTTGAGACGAAAAGTAAGTTCATTCTTTATATTGGCTGCTAAATCTCTGATGCGCTGAGCTACCGTGTCATTCGAAAGTGGAATCTTAGCCATTTCTTTTGCAGACTTTTCACCTAACACACATTTTACCATCTCCATATATGAAGGTTTAATAAGATTTTCCGCAATTGGGTATGCTTCACCGCGTTGAGCTATCAGATAGCTGACTAAGTAAGAAGCCTGACTTGCTTTTTCATTCACCGTTTTTGTGGTTTGAACCATAACCGTTTTTAATTTTAAAAGTTCGTCACGCTTCCGAATGAAGAATTCAACATTTTTTTCTTTAAGCTCGCCATGAACAGATTCTAAATGACGACGCATTTTAGCTGGAGCCATAGAGCTATTTGGTAGAACTTTGTTGCATATAACACACTGAGGATTATCATTATCGTTCATGAATCCTAAACATATATAACTTTCATCATATTTCCTTAGTTTTTTAGTAACTGCTCTGTGTTGATTACTTGTAGAGGCCATTACTGGCCTAATTTCGTTTGTGGCGATTTCAGTTGCATCACTTTTATTATTACCACAGTTATCTTTAGCAAAAGAGCTAGTTGCTGGGTCCGAAACAGAAGAGTCAAGTTCGGCAGCAAAACGCTTTAAAGTGCCTTCTTTAAGCCATCTCTCCATCCTGCAACAAAATATCCAAAATGATTTTAAGACAAAAATAACTGCACCAGTTACCTTTTAAGAGGGAGTTCTCATTTTTTAATTAAAAAAAGTTTTTTTTTTTCTTTTATTATCGTAATGCTATATGTGTCTAGAATAAGTCTAGAATAAGTACTCGGTTCCGTATAAAAGTTATAGCTTTATGTATCACTTGTATACAAGCTGTATACATCACTCGTATAAAGTTTAAGCAAATTTTTCCCAAAATGATGTTTCTGAAATCGGTAACAAGAATTTCTCAGACGCTAATTGACCAATCTAGATCTAGATCTTTTTGTATTATGTTTGTAAACGTGTACACCAGTGGGCAAACTTGGATCTTTGATTAAAATGCTATATTTCAGTTTTAATTCCACTTTTCCTAATCTAAAAAGCTCGTTTTTTCAAATTTTTAGTAAAATGCGTGCCATTCTTATAATTTTTAATTTTTTGAAAAGATCATATTTTACTCAACAGAAGTAATCTTTGCTACCGTTTGGTATCTCGTTTTTCGGGCGTCAACTTTAACGCCCTCTGCTACAGAGGCAAATTAAAACACAATTTGTTTTTGCAAAGATATGCGTAACGCATTAAAAAAAGTTTCTGTATATAAAAAACAATCCTCTTTAAAAAAAATTATTAAAAATCGTCGTGTTTTTATTCAAAAAATGAGAACTCCCCCTTAAGACCGAATAAAGTTTAAAGGTTACTTACGTTGATATTATTTTTAACAGTGAAATATTAAACACAAACAATTACAATTTCTAGGTTTTAACATAGTTTTTAGACAGTTTGGTTTTAAACAATTGGTTTTAGACAGAACCAATAAAGTTTATCAATAAACAAAATCACTTTATCAATAACTCTCAATCAGCTTATTTATCTTTCAATCACTTTATTTTAATTTTCAATTACTTTATTTATAAGACACACATCGGCAAGTGACTATTATGCCCGGATACTCGCAGTGTAATGATCAATAAAGAATTGAGCCGGGGAATCCCCGATACCGGGATTTCCCGTGATTATACCAGGGCGGCTGCTTTTAAATACCAAAAATTGTCCGACGGCGCCGTTACAATTCGCGACGTGTCGGACTGTCGCATTTGCACCGACTATCCAGATTAGTAAGTGAAATTTAGTTGTGCCGTTAAATTTTTATTACTTTTTTTATGTTACTTCCTTGAATGTTATAAAAAAAGCACGTAACTTTCGCGGAACCCCTGAGTGATCTCCACGGAACCCCGGGGTTCCGCGGAACATAGTTTAAGAAACGCTGATCTAGGCGATCACTCGTTGAATGCCCGGTCTCCCTTCCGAGTGGTTCTTATATAGTGTATAGCTTATTCGAGGGCCTTCCAGAAACTCTTTTCTACAGTGTTTACTTCTGCTAAAATTATAAGGAATTACATTTTCATAAGGTCGACTTCGCGTAACATATCCATTTTCAGGAGAAATGTTATTTTTGGTGTCAAAAATATGCGTCCATTAAGTATTTTAGTCTGAAAGATATAAGAAAACTCTCTCCAGATTAGATTCTTTTCTTTCAACGCTTTCAATATTTTACTCTTCCATGTTCTCTTTGATCTACCACGTCTTCTCTTTCTTTCCACTACTCTTTTCTATATCCTCTGAACTTGCCTTTCACCATTCATACGCACAATATGCCAAAATTAGAAGAGAGTTGTTGCTTCTAATTTTGAGGGTTACTGGCACGACGCCCATTTTCTCCCGTACATTACTGTTTCTTTTAATTTTATCACGTCCCGTAATACCCGCCGCCGCTTTCAGATAATGCATCTTGCATACCTGAATTTTGTTTCTCATTTGTTCAATTAGAATCCAAGTTTCACATCCATAGGTCAGCACATATTAACACAATGGTGTTAAACATCTTAATTTTTTTTGCAACTAATGTATTTACAGACATTCTCGTGTTCACTTAGTTAAACTAATTAAAATATAAATACAAATTATAATAACATTTAGATATAAAGTTTAACTACAGACTATACCGTGGCTTTGAACTTGATTTCCGTTTGTTTCAGTATATTATACACTGTAATACAGTTTATTTAAAATAAATATTTGATATAAAAGCAACGAGTAGAATGCTAGTTCTCTGTCGTTGAACTATATTCACAGTTCATTGTAAACAGTCGGGATGGGCTGCTGATAAACTACGCGAAAGAAAGATTAGCTCAAATTAAAATTTTGTGTGCACAACCTGATAAGGATCAATTCAACTACCCCATGTTGGGCCTTGCCAAGCTTTTCTGGAAAATGCACAGTCGTTTATTTAAACATTTTTCACCCCTTGTTAGTATAGTAAAATTAGTAGGATAAGTAAAATAGAGAAATCAAAAATAAATTTACCTTTAAAATGCCCTAACTTTTTCATAATTTAGAATTTTTTTTTTTATCAGTGAATATGAACTCTTTTGGCTTAATTTAGCTTTAAACAGTATTTTTATTATATCAAAACTCGCATTCGATGACAGTTTCTTAAATTTGAAGAAATATAGGCGCTTCCTTGACATTTGAGCCTGTTTAAATTAAATAATTGACGGTATATTTGAAAGGAATAATTTAAATACATATTGTGATGCGAGTTATCTTCATATCAAGCGAGCGGTATCACGCGCCGAATACGTCATCAAGTCTCCTAGACCTCCGAGAAAAGAGCTTCTGGAAGGCCATCGAATGAGCTGTACACTATATATGAACTCGAAATGGAGAGAGACGAGGCATTTGAACGAGTAATCGACGTCGGGTTGATATTGTGATATAAATGTGAAATAAATATTGAAATAAATACTGTTATTGTTAGTTATTTGTTATTAAGTAACGGGTGTTCAGAAACATTCGAAGTCAAGTGGGCTCTGAACAAAAAATCGTATATCTTTACTTAAGTATATGATTTGTAATAATTATTAAATGTCAACTGTTGTCTGTCAAAAATCAATCTACCTCAGACATGACTTCATATTTTCAAGGACTACTTTGACTTCGAATGTTTCTGAATACCTGTTATATTTAGTGTGTTTTATTATTAATACAGTGTGCTTCAAATTACCAGAAAGACAAATATTTTACAATATGAGAGTGGATCCCTTTGCTCCACCCCTGACCCATTCACAATTCACAAATCTGACGAATATGGCTGATGCTCAACTAATTCGAAGTCTGCCTGAGCTCTTGCAGGTTTTACTATATAATGTATGGTAATGTCAGATCATAGTCAGCAGAAAAAAAAATTGTTGGCTGGCGTAATTTTACAATATCCGGTGTGATGTACTATATACGTACGGAAAATCTCATTTTCTTATCTTTGTTAGTTTTCACGTCGAACTCCACCGACAGACTATTAACGCACCTGGTATTGTATCCGTATAAAATTACCATCAGTTTCTTTTTGCTAACAATATCCTATATATTATATATTCTGGTACTTGTATCTGTGTTATATGAACAGTAATAAAGTAAGACATTCATATTACGCAACTACTCACATCAACAATTTATACAAATAGATGCACCATATAGGCACATCTCGGTAGGACATGTTAGGATAAACCCTGATAGGACTAGAGTTAACATTTACTACATCATTAGTGACTCACACAAAAACTGTTCTTTGGCGAACTTATTAATCTGTTTCTGAATTAAAAAAACGGCTTCAGCCCAAGAGCAATTAATTAAAATCCCTAACCGCACATAATATCATGTTATTTATCATTTTCTTAAGCCAAACTTTTGAAATCGACTTACTCCGCCGAAATGCAAAAGTTAATTTTTAATGAGAAATTCCATTATAACGGTGTATTTCGTCGGTAGGGAATGTTTGATGTGGTCCTTTGTTATTATTTTTGCCCTGCAATTAGTCACCGGGCACTTTGCTTTGAGAAAGTGATGCACAATTAATATAATAATTCTGATCCCGCAGGAACTATTTTACAAGCTAAAGGATTTTCATTCTTAAATCTGATTCTTGACATCCGTTTGTATTTAATTGTCACGGCGGAGAATTATATATAAAATATATACAGGGTTAGTTAAAACTATGGAGGCGGCGATTTATTGTCGTTAATATTCATTTTAGGGAATTATGTTCAATATAAAAGTTTGTTAAGATATTTTGATCTACATTTGAGAATATTTGAATTTTTTTTCTTCAATTGTTTTTTTAGAAAAAAAAATGCGCGGACAGGCGCGCATAATGCAATACAGAGGTTCCCTTTGTATAACGTCGTGATCGGATATTTGCTTCACTGTATATGCTTGAACAAACGCGTGTAGTAAGATGTTCACTTCATGGCACTCAGGAAATCAAGAGAGAGCTTTGTGTAAGAGAAAAAGGTTGAAATGTGGCTGAAAAAGGATAGTTCTAAGATCTAGTTTAACGATAACCAATGATATTGAAACTAGCGATGTCTAAAGAATTAAGAATAAATAAAGACGTGAGCTAAAGGGTTGCGATGTCAATTAAATTAATATCATTAAAATATTCCTTGCGAAAAATACTTTAAAAATGATATCTTTTATAACATGGTTTAGATAAAGTTTGTAATAGTGATTATGGTTAAATGTGGCTATAATTATTTCGATTTTAATACGGAGTCAGATATAATTTCGACACGTAAAAAAATACCTCGTAAAATAACTAATTAAGAATTAATTAGAACAGAAGTTGCAGGTAATTAATAATTAATAAATTAAATTGAAATGTATAATAGAAATTGTAAACGAACAGTGAAATGTATGGGTTGACCGTTCGGTAGATAACATCGCGGAAGGCTTACATGACCAGTGCGATACAAAAGAAGGCTTTATCTTGAAGTAGTGAATATATTGAAAAGGTTCCAAGCAGCTTTGTTTGTGAATATAAATGAAAAATATTATAATAGATGTACTACGGTATCTGTTTTCATATGCTCAATTATGTTTTTTGAGGTAGCTCAGGGTGATTATATGCTGGGTTAAGGTCGGTTCTTGTACAAATACTGCAGTTATGTTATAAATAATTATGACAACACAATTTTGACAATTAAATAATAGATCTAACGTAGATCTAACAGATGGATTAGATTTATAAATGTGAAATGTATAAAAGTTAGAGCTAGATATCAATTTATTAAGTATATGCCAGGAATCTAAATTCCAGGATTAAACCTGAATTCGAATTACCTCCCAACATAGATATTTTATTGACGAAATGTGGTAATAAAAAGATTTACAGTAAGTTGGATTTAATGAATGCATTTTGGTTATTAAAGCTAGAAGAAAATTCAAAGAAATATTGTGGTTTTACAATTAATGGAATGCCTTATCAATTTTGTGTATGTCCATTTGGAATAAAAACGTCGCCTGCCGCTTTAATACGTTTCCTACACAAGATACTCGACCGATATGAAAGTTTTGTTATACACTATTTAGACGATATCATGATTTTTTCTGATAGTCCCGAACAACATTTACAACACTTAGAGATTGTATTGTCTACATTAAGAGAGGAAGGACTTAAACTAAATTTAAACAAATGTCAATTTTTCCGTACTGAAGTCAATTATCTGGGATACATCATAAATGAACAGAATATTTTGCTTAATCCTACCCGTTTACAAGACATCAAAGATTTTCCACGACCGTGCAGACTTAAAGTTTTAAGAGGATTTCTAGGATTACTCAACTACTACCGTAAATTTGTACCGAACTACAGCGAAAGAACATTACCTTTATTAAAACTGCTCAAGAAAGAACAAAGTGGACTTGTAATGCTGAATGTGAAGAATGTTTCAACCAACTCAAAATTAGCTTTGTAGAAAATTTATCATTATACCACCCAAACTTCAATTTATCTTTTATTGTGCGAACCGATGCATCACAACACACCATAGCAGCCGAATTGGTACAAGTAAATGATGACCTAGAGATACCAATTTATTTCACATCTCGCACACTGAAACCATGTGAAATAAGATATACAACTTCAGAAAGAGAAATGTTAGCGATAGTGTTTGCGTTAACAAAACTACGTTATTATTTACTTGGAAAGAAATTCATTTTGGAAACCGATCACAAAGCACTACTAAACATTATGAACACCAAAACTCAACAACAGCAGAATTTACAGATGGTCGTTATTGATGCAACAATATGATGTGGAAGTAAGATACAAACCAGGACGAGAAATGATATCTTAAGCAGAAAGGAAGGTGAGAAGAAAAAACAGGAAATTTGCATAAATCTTGTATCGCTACAAAGGAAAGGGTTATATTCAGAACATCGTATTCAGGAAAATCAGAACCTACCAGAATTTCAAGACATAAAAACACTAATTAGTTCTAATCTAACGTACAAAGGCATGGAAATCGAGAAAACATCATAATCAAAAAGATAGGAAGAAGCGAAGTCTACTTAACCAACGAGGAACACACCAGACAGATAGCTGAACATTTGCACAACACGTTTGGACACATAGGAGTAAGGAAATGTTGGATCATGTTTCGAGAGGCTTATTACTGCACGAATGATGAAAGGATTATCAAACGAGTCATTAAACAGTGTAAGTTATGCAATCTAGCGAAAGAGAAAAATTTTACTAATTATAATATCTCGCAAAGTATAAAGGTATCCGACAAATTGAGTAGCTATAGATTTCATCTCTAACTTGATTACTAGCACTAAGGGATACAAAAATGTTTTAATTATCTGCAATATATTTTCGAAGTTCGTCAAGCTTATCCCAACACAAAAATGCAACACCGACATAGTCATCACAGCATTAAACAATTACTTCTTAGAATGTGGTACACCAAAAACAATTTTATCAGATCACGCAACATATTTTTACAACGACCGTTATATCAATTTCTTACATTCATTGAACGTCAAAGCATATTTTACATCTATTCGACATCCGCAAGCAAATCCTTCAGAAAGATATATCAAGGAAGTTATTAAATACCTAAGGATACTTTTAGATGGAAAACACAACACTTTGTGCAAATACATACCACAGCTAGAATGTATCATGAATCATACACCCAGCACAGTACATGATGATTGTCCGGTGACAATATTTACAGGGAAAAGTTCACATCGTCCATGGAATACAGAGGAAATCATAAATCTAGAAGAAAAGTATCGAGAGATAAGGAAAAAGTTACAAAGGAAAAAAGAAACGTGGGAACGGAAGAAATTACAGAAACAATCAAAGTTAAAAACATATCAAATAGGAGACAAAGTTATTGTCAAGAACTTGAGAGTGAAAATCGGAAAAACAAAATTATGGGGAAGTTATTATAAACTTACATAGGACCATATATTATTACTAAAAGGATCGGCCACAATACATATGACCTAGCTGAAACTGAAACATTATATCCAAAAGGGAGATACCACATTTCATTATTACATGATTTTTAAAAAACGTTTATGTGAATTACCATTATCACCAAGTGATCCATAATTCTTATGATTAAAAAATTACATTTTTATAAACGATACATGAACACGAAATTGTATATTCATTTTAAACTATATTAGGATAAGTATTTTTGTGAAGTTACTATGTCTACATAATTAGTTTTTAGGAAACAAGCAAGAACTTGGGATATTGGAAAACCGTACTTGTACACACAAATTTTGAAAATATTTTATTTACTTTGGACTAACCAGAAAGGCAAACCAATATCTTAAGTACAAGTTTCAAATACTATAGTTTAGTCTTAAAAAAAACAAAAAAAACAAAAAGAAATTGTTACAAGCAACAATTTCTTTTAGTTTATGGGGAAAATAAGCTGGTACATCCTTCAGTATACTATTTACGTTAATATAAACAATTTTCGATAATATTACAAGTTATAATTTAAATTAATATCTTATAATTCTTAGACATTGTCAGATCGCGCCATCTATTTAGGAACGACATAAGTAGGGTTATCTATTATATAGCTATTTACAATTTTTGTTGTCAATTTATTTTCTAACTAATTGTTTTATTATTTAGGATATTTAAATACCTTCAATATGCTTAAATTTTCTTTAAACCAGAAGTACAAACCAACATTTTAAATTGGCCACGCCTTTTTCTTTTCGGCGACAATTTTTCAGGTAGTCAACGCGTTCAAAAAAATGGAACATCGGTTTCGTTTAGGTAACGGAAAATATCAACAACAACGAAAAAAGCGAAGCGTCGCTTTTAAAATAATTCTACCATATCAAGATTTATAAGGCGATTTTTAAGTTATAATTCGTATTAAAAAGCTGAAATATAAAGAATTATATTATAAAAATATCTATACTACTTTGAAGTTACAAAATACCTATGTTTGCTAAATGCTTATTCAAGAAATTTGAACATTCACTACGGACAAGTATCGAGCCAGCATCTAATTATATTAAACCTACTAATCCTTAATTTTATTTTATTATATAAAAGCCATCCAGTTAATTGTGCTGTACACCAATCTCCTGCCATTTTACCGGAAGATTATATCCTGTATCCAGTCCGAGTACCTTCCCGACGCAACCTAATCCCCAGGCCTGCATATCTTCTGTTTCAAGTTAATTAGTGCTCAGAGTCAAGGTAGAATTTACCCTATAAATAAAGGATTATTTGTGTATTATTATTATAAATCTTAGTTAGAGCAGCTTCACTGTGCTAAATATCACCTATTTTGATTATTTTAATAATAGTTTAACCGAGCTAGCATATTTCATAAACGTATTGGTCGATAATTAAGATGAACCTACCTCATTTTTCCTGAGATTACGTTATTATTGTTATAGAGAACAGATTCCATTTTGAGGTTAAACCATATTGTTTTGTATTGATTTTTTAATATAAATCCTTCCAATCCACCTTAAAGGCATTAATAAAATTGACATATTGTTTGTAGCTTATGTATATCAATTACTTACCTTGTTGTTGTGTTTTAATTATATAATCATACTGAAAGAGCTTATCACCCATTTTAAAACTAATTGTTGTTGTCAGTATATTTTACATATGCACTCAAGTATGTAGGGGGGGGGGGGGAATTCAAATTGCTATGCTTTAATATTGTTCATATTACTAAAGATTTAATACATTATAGAGAGTTTAATCTGTTTAAAGTGGTTTTTCTTTCATATTACATTATAGGCACACGACCGTGTTGGAAATATAATACAGTTCAATGAGAGCGAGGTTTGCTTTTCACAATATATATATATATATATATATATATATATATATATATATTGGAAAGAGATCTTGTGCACTGGTGTATCATGCAATAGATTTTGAAAATAACCATAAAAAGGAACCATTTTAGAAATTGTCCACATTACCAGAGACACAAATAACGTTAATTATAGGTCTGATACTAACGGACTAAGTATAATTTATTTAAATATACTCGGTTTGGCGGTTAGTTGACTTTCTAAAAATTTTTGTTAATTAGTCCTCGTATTGTTAAATTTATAGTGTATTGTTTTTGGTTTTGATATCCTTTGCTATATGTTTCGTTTTATATTTCTTATATTTTTACTTTTACATATACAAAATGTTGATGTGAAACCATGTATCTATAGTTACCTTAATGTTTTAAATTTAAATTTAATTAATTTTAATATGTCTATGTACGTCGCTTCCATTTTTTAACTCATTTTGTGAGCATTTGCTATTGCCGTACACATTCATTTATTCAATGTCTCGTTCATTAAAAAAAGAATTAAAACCATTCTTAATATATGCAAAGCGTAACAATTCCTTTGCTAACTTTAATATTAAAAATATATTTTATTTGTTTACGTATTTGGAAGAATCAATAATTTGTCGTGATGTATTTTTCTCATGGTCCTCCGAACATTAATACTAGAAAACAAAAGTGAAGCACTGCATTTTTATTAATTCGTGACAAATTAATAATGTAACGACCATCTCACACGCGACTTTTAATCAATTCAGCGCTATTAATTATCTATTAATCACAGTCAACGTGAATCATTATAAATATTATTTGACACTGACTTTGGTTTTTGTTAATACTGTATCTTGTTTTTACCAATGGGTAAGATAGAGATCATTTTTCAATTTACATCTCGCAGCTGGCAAGTCTGTAATTGAAATTTATTCTCGACAAGTACGCAACTGGTCTGGCCTATTAAAATGAAATACAGTTCTTGGGACTAACATTAATTTCGAAATTGCTTGAAAAGAAACAGAGAAGTTTGAGTCATAATATTTTATATTAACATCGTATATTTCGATTTTCGAAAACAAAATTGTTCATATCTTTCAATAAAATTAAATTTACAAGAAATAAATTTAGAAATGAACGTCCTGTAGTATTGGTTTCTGTTATTGTAATTCCTTGAATACGAGTCACCTTGTTTCTAAGCTTAGGTGTATAATTCTCTCAGAACGCGTATAGTAGGTGGAATTTTCAATTGAGTAATTCAAATTCAGGACATTTACACAGGATAATGGTAATATATAAATCTTCCTGGTGATGTTGCTTATATTATATAGGTATTGTATATTATCTCGCCAAGCAACTACTGTGTATAATGCGCTACATTATATTAGATCTAACCAAACATAAATCAAAACAAATTAACCAATAATACATGTACGGTTTTCGGTAATAAATTACGAATTTATCAAATGACTAGGTTTGTTGAATGTAGATTCATTTAATATTTATTACCTTTAATTAATTTCATCAGGTGGATGGAAGATACATTTTAAATTTACAGAGTGGTATCTATATATCCAATTCTGATTTACATCTTCTTTGATAAATAAATACGTGGAAGATTAAAATTTAACTTGCATTTTATTTTTTTCTGGTCGATACGAAATACAAACTAATATTATATATACATATATATATATATATATATATATATATATATATATATAACAATTGATAAATTAATGGAGTTTTTCGGCTTTTATATGAAATATTTACAAATATCAAATTAGAATGTATGTAATTGCAGAGTAAGTGGGGATGTAAACATTGCTGTCTACAAATTACAAAGCAAATCATACGAAATTTTTAATTGAAAAACATGGTCTACGTTGGGACTCGAACCCAAGTTTACAGCTTGCCGGGCTGTCGCTTTTACCACTTAGCCACAATAGACCTAGGTTCAAGCTATTTAGAAATGCATTATAAAGTAACAGTGTTAATGAATCAGATGTCAGTTATTGAATGTAAATGTCAAGTTGAAAGCAGAAGTCAGTTTTGAAAGCTCATGTCAGTTTTGATAGCAGATGTCAGTTAGTGAAAGCAAATGTCTATCTTTCTATTGTTTCTTTCTTTGGCCTTCATATGATTTATTTTTGCTTAGTACAAGTATTTAATTTTATGTTTGTTCTTTCTGACTTGTTTTATATTTCATATTAATTGATATTGCCGTTATAATAAATAATAATAATTATAGAATAGAAGTTATGTTCTTTTACATTAATTTCATATGTGTGCATGTTAAAATAGATGATTCCCGCGGTAAGTTAATTCAAATCACAAATATTACTGTCGATAAAATAAATTTACATATGATATTAATATTATCATTAATTATTTTCGGAATTACAAATAAATTAATAAATTTTGATAAAGAAAAATGCTCTACATAAATATCAAAAATTATTCCAACTAAATTTTATAATAATTAAATACGCGGTATTAACTTGTTTAATATCTTATACCGTAAGTGTATGGTCTTCATTTGTACTTCTTAATCTAACGCTAATTACTAACATTTATGTTCTTTTTCTTAAAGTTTCTGGTAACAAGAAGAACGACATCAATATATATATATATATATGAGTGTTTAGATAATTTCTTAGCATTTATTATGCATTTCTAAATAGCTTGAACCTAGGTCTATTGTGGGTGAGTGGTAAAACCGACAGTCCGGCAAACTGTAGACTTGGGTTCGAGTCCCAACATAGACAATATTTTTCAATTAAAAAATTTCGTATGATTTGCTTTGTAATTTGTAGACAGCAATGTTTACATCCCCCCTTACTTTGCAATTACATACATACTAACTTGATATTTGTAAATATTTCATATAAAAGCCGAAAAACTCCAATAATTTATCAATTGTTATATATATATATATATATAGTATTTTCGTGACCTTGGTATGATAAGGTAAACTTAATTAGTCGGCGATTAAAGGTCTGGTTATTACTTCAAAGTGTATATATTTAAAATAATCCTACATGTTTCGGCAATGATGCCTTTGTCAAGGATATAAAAAATATCATATTTTTTATATCCTTGACAAAGGCATCATTGCCGAAACATGTAGGATTATTTTAAATATATACACTTTGAAGTAATAACCAGACCTTTAATCGCCGACTAATTAAGTTTACCCTATATATATATATATATGATAAATATATGTATAGGATAAAATATATTAAAAGCGGGCAAGCGGTTTGATAATTAAAAACTCATTTATTAATTATCTCTTATATTTCGCTACAACTTGCTGTTGCTTCTTCAGGAGATAAAAATGTAGAGTTCAAAAAAATAATAAAAGTGATACAAAAGTACACGGACAATAAAATTGATTAGATTTTATTGTCTGTTTACTTCACTTTTATTATTTTTAAAATTTTTTTAAATTAATTTTGATGGGAAATAAGTGACGATGTCAAGAAATACCCTCACAATAATGTTACAAAGATAAGTAGCAATCATAGAAGCGATTTTAAAATGCAGCTCCGAATTTAAATTTTGTTGATGTTGATGACGGTTGTAAAGTGAGAAGACACACAGAAAAAGGGTAAGCACTGCTGAATGCAGCAGTAAAAGATACTATGAAGAAGTGCTTTTGGTTTTTTAATTCGTTGCATAACAACCAAGGTATTGAAGAAAGAAGAAAATGTGAAGATTTGGTTTCTACCAAAAATTTCAAAAACGAAAAATGATAGTGCAATATTCTTTGCGGCAGATTAATCCTCATTAATTTTCGCAACTTTGCCCCCAAATTGAACCTTCTTCGTATCTCTTCCGGTTTACGAGATCCTAATGGTGAGCACAAATATTAATTAATGGTCAGTTAGATTTAAATAACTCCATTTTTTAAATTTGTTCATTTAGAACGACCGTTTAGATGATATTAGAAATTCATATTTACTTAATTAAATTCCTATTAAGTTTTCCCAATAGCATAAAAGTAAAGGCTGACCAGTTGGGTCACACATTTATTCCAATATTTGCAAAATTCCTCTCATTTTAAGGACACCATAAAGTTTTATTACCCTTTTTTGCATTTATTATACCGTTGTCAGTTTGTAACTTAATTCAACACATATCTGGCAAAACTACTGTGTACGGGCAACAATTTCGTATTACGATTATATATTAATAACGTGAAGATTAAATTATTAAAAGCTTTATTTTCATTTTCTACATGAACCTTCTTCAAGTAAAAGCCGAATCAATTTAATTACTCACAATCAATATTTGAACTAAGCTTCACACTTTCGATTAAACAATTTCGTTCAGAATATCTTTTCCTTCCAAAAAAATGTACGTAATACAGATTTTCTGGCAGAGGATCGAGCGAAAATTCTTTCCTTTTTTTTTCTTTCAGAACAAATTACACGACAATTTACGTAATTCTGTCGTAAAAACGGGGAAAATGTTAGAATCTCTTTGCGAAAGTATATAAAAAGAACATTTACGAATTCCTAAAAACTACGAGCTTCGTGCTGTAGTCAAATAAAGGAAATGCATTATACGAGGGGAAGTTAAAAAGTGAAGACATTAAAAAAATTAAATTATTTTATAAACATATATAAATTAATAATAACAATAATAATAATAATCTACCTAACACCATCTATCCTGCTTCCTAAGACCAACCCAGCGCATTGTCGTAGGAGGCGGAATTTTTATGGGCTATGGCTACCGCATTGGGTTAGCACCCCTCTGTGTGTTTATGACCGCTATGAAAACTAGGAGTGGATGCCGGGGTGGAATGGGGGAGCAGGCACCCCCAGATCGGAACCACCATAGACTGTCTGCACCAGATGACGAACATAGCAATGGAAATGGACCCGGAACACACCAAGACCAGCCACAAACAGAAGTTCCAATCCCTGAAAGTGTTACTGGCCATACCGGTCAGCCCACCGAAGGGACCAGTAAGAGTAAGCGGTTGAGATGGACAAATGAAATGAATGAATACCTCTACCGACTTTACTTGCAAATAACCAAAATGGAAACAAGTTCCGAACCATATGGAAATGAGCTACATACAACGATGGCAAAGAAATTCCCAGTGCTGGGAAACAAAACAACACAAAATATCATGGATCAAAAAAGGCAACTGCTAACACAAAACCGTCTAGCGACGGAATCAATAATACGAATAAGAAGAGAGGTAGAAGTAGAACTAGGAATGAGAAAAATCGAAAATATTCAAGAAACCTATGAACAAACAGAAGAAGAACAAGAACCTATCGACGGAGATATAATAGATACGTTGGAAAAAAACACCATGTTATATTCTCATACAGACCCGACAAGAAGGCCTAAAATACCCAGACTACAACCATGCCGTAAAACAAGAACACTGCT
The DNA here is from genome assembly GCA_935421215.2 of Melolontha melolontha. Taxonomy (NCBI): domain Eukaryota; kingdom Metazoa; phylum Arthropoda; class Insecta; order Coleoptera; family Scarabaeidae; genus Melolontha; species Melolontha melolontha. Next base: position 137,570,089 of record OW285239.1, read on the forward strand.
TGGCCAAATCAATAAGGCAATAGCACCTGCTATCGAGAGCTGCGCCACACTCGAACAGCTATAAACGACAATATATATCGCCGCGATAACAACAACAGAGCTTCATGATAGAACAAAACTACAGAGGGAACAAACAACCACAGTAAAACCAAATAGAATGCCACATTGGGAAAGAAGAATATCTACAAAAATTAACGTACTTCGAACACAAATTGCAAGACTAACGCAAGCAACACACAAAGCAATTACCAAAACCAGTACAAAAAAAAAGTTGACGAGATAATAAAAGCACACAAAAACAACGAGAATACCACGACAGAAGAAATTCTAGACCTGCTGAAACAAAAACTGGCAGTCTATTCCAATCGGATCAAAAGATACAAAGAGTGTCAGCTACGGAAACAGCAAAATAGGTTATTTAAAATGAACCAAAGAAACTTCTATCGATCCTTAGAAGAAAAAACTGAGATTCAACCAACACAAGATACCCCAGATATAAATACAACAAAACAATACTGGGAAAACATATGGCAGAACCCGGTGGCATTTAGAACCAAACAGAAATGGACTCAGAAAGAACAAAAGAGTCAACAGAAAACAAACTTAATGACACCCGTTCACATAACCACCGAAGACGTCACTAAAGCCACACACAAGACCCTCAACTTGGCGAGCAGCAGGTATAGACCATGTCCAAAACTACTGGTACAAGAAACTACCTAATACTAATGCGAAAATTGCTAGGCTGTTCAATGAAGCTGTTGCGGATCCTCGAAAAATACCTGACTTTTTCACAATGCTCCCTAAAACCAAACCAGCTAGTCCCGACCCTTCAAAATATCGACCCATTACCTGTCTTCCAACAATATATGAGCTTTTGACATCTATACTGATAGATAAGATATACGAACACCTTGAAAAAAACCAAATCCTAGCGGAAGAACAGAAAGGGTGCAGAAAGAAAAGTAGGGGGTGCAAAGAACAGCTGATAATCGACACCCTTATTACCGGAGAGGCAAAGAAGAGCAAAAAACCTCTCCACACAGCCTATATAGACTACCAAAAAGCATTTGACAGCATTCCACATACTTGGCTATTACAAACAATGGAGATATATAAAATAGATCCGCAAGTTATTTAAGTAATTTTTAATTAAAGAAAACGAACGAAGACGAACACGCCTTAATAAGTAGGTAAACATTTTGTATCGTACAGGTATAGGTTTCCTTATGTCTATCTCTCATAGTTTAAGAGTTTTTAATGATTATTTTCTAAATTGAGCATTATCAAGAAAAATCGTTGTAGTAAGCCTTGAAAAATAAATCTGATCTGTCAAAATTGTCACAAAATATATTTCGCGTTTAACTGGTTTTATGTTGTTCACAAATATCCAAGTCTAATTAAATATTTATTCTAATAGTGATATTTTGAATTTATTCTACATTCATGGTGAATCTCTTCAAATTATTGAAAGAACATGTCGACTTTTTAATGAAAGATACCCAATGAATAAAATTAAATTCAAAACCTATAGGAAACCTATACCTGTATGATGCAAAAGTTTATCTACTTATTATGGCGTGCTCATCTACAAGCTGTTTCATTTAAAAAAAATCGATTTTTCTATAATTAAAGATTACTTAAATAATCAATAAATTTCGAACAGCCTGTAAGAGAGTTCTTAAATGTTTAGATATTACTCGGAATCTTATACCTTTCGCTGTCTCCAGTAGGAATATGACGTAGTTCAGATCAAATACGCCTGAGATATGTGGTTTTAAAAAGTACATTGAAAAAACAAAAAATAACACAAAAATCAAAATAATTCCAAAATGGTTAATTTTTTGCAAAAGAAACCTTAATATAAAGTGTTATAGTACTTTACAAGGAATCAAAAGAGGAATAAAAAGTATAATATTTCATTTCAACTATCAAAGTTGGCTATGACTTCCGATATAACCGAAAGTGGTTCATGAGTGCAAATATTTTATTTTAACACATCAAGTATCAAGATTAGGTGCCAGAAATTTTCGAAAGTATCCTAAGGCGTTAACTTCTAACGAATGGGTTACGTGAAAAATCCTGTATATACAGATCCAGTCATATTTTTGTTACTATTGTATAATTTATCACCTAGCGACGTTTTTAAAGGAATCCTACGTTATCCTTACTGGCCTAGCCCGGGCGTTGGCTAACTGAGTTGTGGTTTCATTAGCAACCCTCCCACATAGGTAAATCCATGGAACTCTACCGTTTATCGAGAAGTTGCCGAAACCAGTTTTTGTGATATTTATTATATATATTCTTGACCGTGGCAACCCTGCCAAATATCTAAATGGGAAAATAAAATTGTCCATTTTCTTTTTGAATGACCCTTGTATATTCTACGAAATTTAATTCCAGTTCATTTGTTCGTTCATCATTTGCTCGATTTCTTTGAGATCGAGGTTTAGAATATCCATGTAAATGTATTAACGAGACGTATTTTCAGTTTGAAGTTTTTGCGGAAGTGTTTCGTAAAAAAACTTTTTGTAAACACATAAAGTTTCGCATAGAAATCCGAAATGTCTAAATATTAACTTGGAAAAATTCTGTAATAAAGTGCTGATTAAAAGAGTATTATACCAGTACTTAATTTTATATTGACGTTTCCATAAAACCTTTCCAATGTGCAGTTTTAAAAGGTTTTTGTTAGTTAGAATAAGTACTACGAATAAACAGATATAGCTTGTGCTTCTGAACATTTGCGTTTTCAAAATTCAATGAAGATTGTGGTAATAATGGTAATGATAATAAAATTATATAATACCACAGGATGTTTTAAAATGGAGACATTTGTAGTATTAAATATTAAATAAATTTTATTTAATATTAAGTATTATTGCACAAAAAATCATTTCGTTATGGTCTTTCATTTCCGAAGGGAATATATTGTATATTATTGAAGACTATACATCATAAGCTTTGCTGTTGCTGTTATGATTGTAAACGATAAACAGAAAACTTTAAATGAAGAGAAAAATCTCATTCAGATAGAAAGAATTTATATGCTATAATTTGAACTGTGTCGCAAATATATTGTATATTATTGAAGACTATACATCATAAGCTTTGCTGTTGCTGTTATGATTGTAAACGATAAACAGAAAACTTTAAATGAAGAGAAAAATCTCATTCAGATAGAAAGAATTTATATGCTATAATTTGAACTGTGTCGCAAACAATAAAAGTACAAAAATATACTACGTGACAGAAGTAAAACATTAATTGATGCGCCATCGCAAGCATCTAATAACTTATCTCGGAAAGTCTCCCAATCTAAATCTTTGGTAGACGTACCAAATTGCTAAATCTTCTGCCGTTTATAATATTTCATACGTGTTTTATTATGGAAAGTTCAGGAGATTTCAGAGACCTTCGCCAAAGCCTATTCAAAGAAATTTAGAACTAGCCTTGCCATGTAGGCACGAGCATTATCTCGTTGAAAAATGGATCCTTTAGCCTCTGAAGATAGGAAGAAGATGAGGTTCGACAATTTCTTCTAGCTAACGCTGGCCGATTAAAGTATCTTGGACGAACAACAGAGGGCGCTACTTTCATGGGATACTTGAGACAATTTCAAACATTGATGAAAGTCAGACCCTAGTGTGATATGCACCGAGACAGTAATAAGGCGCCAAGTCGACGTAAGTTAATGCTGTAGCGTTATCTTAAATTTTTGTTGCTTCTTCATTTTGTGGTAACATTAGATATACGTTCGCTTTTCTCTTAGTTATGAGTTATAATTTAATTTGATATATTAAAAGTTACAGACACATTTCATATAATTATAAAATTGTATTGACTTTCGTAAATTTCCCTCCTATAAGAAGAATTTGGTTATCCGATCGCTGTTATGGTGGCGAGTCCCACTCTTAGCTAGTGCTTGTCCGGCGTCTATTATGGCAACGAGCTTACCCAGTTAGTACGATTTAGTGAACGAAAATCCTTCGATATTGAACGAGTACACATCAAGTGTACTTTGACGTCATTTGAGAGCACCTTCTTGTTGTGCTCGCAAGTGATCTCTCGGTGACTTCTTATGGAGTCGACCCTCTAAGTGCCTGACTGGCCCAGCATACAGGAGTTACATATGCCCGTCACAGAAGCAACGTAAGTAAGCACGGCGTCCTTATTATTTTTTATCGTTAAAATAGTAATAATGATCATTAAACACGGCAGACTATGTGCCCGAACAGTAGCGTGATGTGGAGGGATCGAGTAGAGGCGTACGACGATCAATTCGGTTGCCGTTGAGACGTTGTAAGCGATACATTGTTAACACAATCGTGTTGAAAATGTCGGGAGTGCGTAGAAACAATGCATTGACTCGGTAGCATGCTAACGTAGTAAAGAAATTTTTACATCGGTTTCCCGATTTAATATATAACGATACCGTAGTGAAATGTTTAGTTTGTGAAACAACTTTATTAACTTGGAAAGCAAGTCAGTGCCAAAGACATATAAATAGTGACAAACATAAATCGAATAATAGTGGACGCAGATCATATAATAAATTTGTGTGTGATTTAACAATGATGTTAATTGCGACCAATATACCAATGCAAAAAGTGGAACACCCAATGTTTCGTCAGTTTTGGAAGAAATACAATCCTACGTGGAAATTACCAGTAAGAAGTACGCTACGGAATTACGTACCGTCAGTGCGTGAGAGAATTGTAAATTGTACGAAAAATACGGTAAAAAAAAATTCCTGTGGTTAACAATAGACGAAACTACAGATATTAAAAAACAGTCCATCCTAGCCATTCTAGTACGGACGCTGACTCCGCAAGGACCTTCTCCTCCTTATTTACTAACCTGTAAACGAATGCAAGGGTGTACTGCCAGAGCGATATATGATGTATTAATAGAAACACTACACAAATTTGAGATTTTACCGAAGAAAGTGTTAATGTTAGTTACCGATGCTGCCAAGGTTATGTGTTCCACGGCAAACTTAGTCAAAACGATTCAACCAAACCTGCTGCATGTCACATGTTTGCTTCACGCTTTACACCTTGTAACAAATACTATACGTACAACTTATCCTGATGTGGATCAACTGACAGGACAAACGAAAGCGGTTTTTCTTAAATCTCCGAAACGGATTCGGTTATTTCATTCGCTGTGTCCTGATATACCCGAGCCGCCGCAACCAATTCTTATACGATGGGGTACTTGGTTAGAAGCAGCATTTTATTATTATAAACATTTTGAAAAAATTAAATCAGTGATTTTACAACTAGATGCCAAAGAAGCAGCTGCAATACGGCTCAGCCAGGTTCAATTTAACAATCCTCAAGTTGCAGCAAATTTAAAAATTATTTACGACAGTTACGTTCCAATACTGGACGCAATAAAAAAATTACAGAACACTGCGCTGTCCTTTTCGGACTCATTAGCAATTATTGACCACGTAAAACTAGTGCTGCATATCCTTGAAGATGAAAAAAGTGATTGTGTCCGTGAAAAATTTAACAGTGTATTAGATAAAAATGTAGATTTTACAAAATTAGGGCAACTTTTTACCAATACTGAAGATCCGTTGTACAGATACAAAGAGCGCTTTAACTATGCAAATATAACATCTCTCAACGTCGAACAATCCTTCTCTGTATATAAACATATATATACGTCGCTACGTACGAACCTTTCCGAGACTAATACAGAAACATATATTATGGTGCAGTTTTTTCATCGCGCACATCCGCATTTTTTTGCAACAATGTAAACATGTTGGGTAAGTTATTTATGTTTTTTCTTTACGTTTTGTATAGGGATTCGATATATTTATTTTTAAGTAAGCGCACTGTTATTCTGCTAAACTCTCCACGCAACGCCACTGCTGGGGCACATAGTCTGCCGTCTTTAATGATCATTTATCCCCGCTCCATTCCATCTCGACGCCCGATACCTAGCCCGCTTTCTGTCATAGCTATCGTGGTCCTGTTATTCTGAATTCCCTGTGACCCCATACTACGCTGATCTCTCCTGTCTCCGTTATCAAATCACCAGAATTTTATAATTTTCTTTCTTTTTTTATTTCTCATTGCAATCCGATTTGACGCCTGCTCATAATTTTCCTTTCATTTATTACTGTAGTATTACTAGTATTTAGTTTAAATCAAATAACGTTATTTTTTGTGCAAATCTCGTTCGACTTGCTAAACCGCGCCGAGCCCTCATTGACAAAACTCGAACATTTCACGTGATTTCTAATATCATGTGGTGTAGAAACCCGTATTTTAATTTAATTAAATTAAGTTTTGAAAATACAAATTAATAAAAACATTCCATTGTAGCATTGTATGCTAAAAACATATCTGTATATACATGGACATACACAACGTATTTAAGCAATGATCATTTCAACTACAAACTCATGCATTTCGATTTCACGATCTCATTAGTGCAATTTTTTAGTCAACTCCATTCGAAAACACTACTAAGGGGGCTGGAGGGGAAGTTTTCAGCCAACCTAATTCGTAGTAGCAAAAAATAAATTAAAATAATTACCGGGTTAATAACCGGACATTGTCCTTTAAGGAAGCATTTGTACACCATGGGCTTGGTTAGCGAGCCCTGGTGAAGGAGATGTTAAAAACAGGAGGAAACTAGCCTTCATGTAATATGCACGTGTGAGGAACTGAAGGAACTCAGACAGAAATATTTCGGGAGAGATCTATTGGATCCTTCGAGTGTACTCAAACTTCCCCTGAGGAGGATAGTGGTTTTTATCGAGGACACAAGACTAACTAAGAGTGGAATTGAGAGATCTATTGGGGACAGTACAAAGAGCAGTGTGCTCAAGTGCCTGGACGTGGTGGCGTCCACCCCAAACAGAGAAGAAGAAGAAGAAGTAGTGCAGTTTCGAAGTGACATCTTAAGCCGTCAGCTGACAAGAGATATCTCGTAACATCTGACAGTCGAGAGAGGTCTGCTGGTATGAATCTTTAGATGTCACTTCGAAACTTTACTAATGAGTTCGTGAGATCGAAACACATGTGTCTGTAGTGACCATTGGTTAATACGTCGTGAATGTCCATATGTACAGATACAGGTTTTTAATATATTTGTATTAATTTGTATTCACAGCACCACATCGATATGCTTTTTTTTTGGTTCAGGTTTGCATTTAACCTGCTTTTTTGATTTAGTTCGAACAATCCGTATCCTCTTTGCGTTGTTAGACCAACCAGTATTCGTACTTAATTTTAACTTTATATATATTTCATACGAACTTATTATTTAGTTTTTGGTGTGTGAACACAAGGCAATAGCGTCTTTGGAGAGCCATTCTCTTAAGATATCATTAAAGGCTGGTCGTGTGAAAGGTTTAAAATCATTTAGTTATTTGTTTTAAATCTGATGGTGAGTCTTTTGGCGACAACGTTCACTTGGATCAATACACGCACATCTATACACCTATTCGGGCGCTAAGCTACCGTTAAGGTACTTGAGTTACCGCTAGAGTCACTAAGCTATTGTTAACCAGTTCGAAGCTAATTTGTATTTACAATACTTGATGTGTTTACATGGACTACACAGTTACGCGTATTTCTTCCTCTACATTAGTAGCGGCCTAGTCGTTCGAGAGGAAGGGTTCATACCGGCAGACCTCCTTTGTTCGTCATATGTCGCGAGATATTTCTTGTCAGCTGAAAGCATTATGTTGTGCTTATCGTATGGAAGCGAATCTTAAGATGTTACTTCGAAACTGCACTGATGAGGTCGGCAGATCTAAACACGCGTGTCTGTAGTTGAAGTGGCTATTTATTAAATACGTTGTGTATATCCACGATACAGATATATTTTTAACATATTTGTTTAATTTGTATTCATATTACTTGGTGTGTTTACACATCGATATGCTATTTTTTGGTTCGGTTTTGAATTTAACCTGTTCCTTTGATTTAGTTAGAACAATTCGTATCCTTTTTGTGTTGTTCAACTAAACCAGTATTTGTACTAAATTTTAATTCGATTTAGAGTTTATACCCACTACCATTCATTTAAATTACATATTTAGCTTTGGAAATTATTTAGTTTGAATCTCATAAGATCCGCTGTTGCAATCGGTGTTCAGATTGTATGAAACCAAATAGAGATTTACCAAAAAATGTATTTCTTTGACATCTTATTGGCACCAAAATAATCTCTTGTATTTAATTTTAAATGTTACTTAAAGACATGTTTCATGTAAAGTTTAATTCCAATTTCATGTAAATGTACTTATCTAAAATTACGTTTTTGATTTTACGTTAATATACTAAATTGTAAAACGGACCCTTCACATACATGTGGAAGAATCAAAGAAAATCATCAACATAAAAGACTAAACACGAAACAGAATAACTTTTTCCGATACCGCAGAAGCGCAAATTAAAAGCCGTATTTATTTAAAATCCTGGCAATCGACAGCATTACCCCTGCAGCCTATAAAGTTGTTATTCTTTTGTGAGGGAAAAGATAACACAAAGGCTTACTTGTCTCTAATTATTAAATAATTGTTATTTATTGAACACCGCCAATTAATAAGTTCAATTCGTTGAAGCAGAACCGCCCTCTTTGAAACAAATGCAGAAGCTAACTTTTTGAATTATGCTCATTGTTAAATAATCTAATTAATGACTCAATTATTCTTTGTTAGTGGTATAAGCAGGTGGATATTAAAGTCCGTACACCCAAATAACCATCTTATGAGTACAGGTCTGAATTAAGTGATAATTTTATTATATTCTTTAAACAAATAGCAAAATTTTATAAGATGCCTGTACGACGTTCCTACGCTTATGCTTTTTATCCAGAGTTGTGGAAGTAGGTGGTTAACCCATTGCAGCCCAAATTATTATTTTTTTTAATTTAAAACAGTTCATAGAAATAATAATGCAACGAACCTTAGAAAATGGAAATACTTTTATTTATTTTTACATGTTAATTGTTTACAAAAAAAGTGGTGGCTACGCTATAGAGCAGCGATGCACTTACCGCAGACCGCGGCCACTGTCGATATTTATGCGGCCCGCCAACGAATTTTAAAAATTGTTCGAAAAACTATAAAAGTAAGTAAAAATCCATTCAAATCAATATTTCTTAACTTTTTATTTTATTCTAACTTTTGTAATTGTTAGTAAGATATGTATCTTTAAGTACCTACTACTTTATTGTTCAGGCTTACTACATAGGACAGGTATGCTCCTCGTCGTTCCAAGCATATTGTTGCGAGCCTAGAAATCTGTCGAACCAACGTCGGTATTATCCCCGAACTCGTATAAATACAACGCTATCGGGGCAGTTAAGTTTTAACTACGGACAAGCGAACGTTATATTGTTTGAATTGTGTGAAGAATAAATATTTCGTCGTTCGAACTTGGCATCTACCTACGTAACAATATAATATCAATTTTGATATGGATAAACCAGGCCCCAGTAGAAAACGTAGTCGTAAGGTTGAAGGTGAAAATCGACAGTTTCAAGATATTTGGATCGAAAAATACTTTTTTATTTCATCGCACAACAAAAGTGTCTGTTTAATATACAAGAGTAGTGTTTCTATTCCGAAGGAATATAATGTGAAAAGGCATTATGAAACCCAACATCATACTTTTACCAAATAAACCGGCGAAAATCGAACGCAAAAAATTTCCACTTTACACTGATAGGCCAGCAAGCTATGTTTACAAAACCAATTCAAGATGCTGAAACAGCTACTGAAGTTAGCTTTGAAATATCTCGAATAATAGTGAAAACTTGTCGGCCTTTTAAAGATGGTGAGTTTGTTAAGCAGTGTTTAGATATCGCCGCAAAAAAAATGTGTCCGAAAGATGCAAAGAGGTTTGAGAAAATTTAACTAAATCGGATGACTGTTCAAAGAAGACTTACCACATTAGCAGCTAATATAGAAGAGCAATTAGCTACGAAATCGAAAAGTTTTGAGTATTTTTCTATAGCACTCGACGAATCTACAGATATAAGTTCCACTGCTCAACTCTTAATATTTTTACGAGGTGTAACGCAAAATTTTGAAGTGAGTGAAGAACTGATTGGTATGAGTTCTTTGACAAGTCAAACCAAGGGGAGTGACAAGCTCAAAGCTCTTCTGGAAAAATGTTCTATAATGGATATAAGTCTGCGCATACCTGCTATAAAGCCACTGGGAAACTAACTTAATATACTCTGCTACATGAAATTTATAAAAACTATTTTTTTCCGCCTTAAGCACAATTCCACATTGCTTGCAGATCATGGCCGTCTTGATCGGCGCACTTTGGCTTTTGTACTACATAGAGCACATCGTCTAGAATTTCCATGCAGTGGAAGGTGGCTGACTTTATAATAGCGCACTTCTGGTGGAACGTGTATCTTGAAGTGATTAGTTATTGTAGTTTTACGTCCGTTTGGCGTTGCTTCAGTTTTAGCTCCAATTAGTCCATTACCAACAGCTAATCTGAATTCTTTTAAAGTTACGGTTCAAATTGAAGAGAATTAAATTGAATTTGACGACGTGACACCTACAAAATGGAAGAAAATTCTATGCCACCATTTTTTACTTTTTCTGTCTATGGCATAGTAGCTTTTATACACGTCAGCCTTGTCCACTGCCCCCACGTACCTGTTGTAATCTTTTATTAGAACCGGATAAGTAACTACAATAACTGTTCCATCTTTATTTCTCCTGTTAACTTCATTCAGCTCCTCCGGGTTGTGATGATTAGAAAGAAAAATTGTACATTTTCGGTCCTTCCATTTGAGAAACAGTACCTCGTCCTTGGTTTGTTTCCAACTGGTGTCTCCTCTTTCCATGTTCTTGTCAATTTCAATATCTGGTGGTAGGTGCTTACGACGTTGTCTAACTGTGCCACATACATAAATTTGATTTTGTCGAAAATCGTCAATTAATTTGACACTAGTAAAGAAGTTGTCGAAGTGAACATGGTAATTTTTTCCAACCAGACTCAAATCTTTTACAACTCTTTCGCCCAAGCTTTTTTCAGTCTGTACTTCAGCTATTTTCCGGGTGTAAATTTGATATTCACAAACAAATCCACTAGCATCTGCTAAAACCAATATCTTTTAACTCCGTTTTATTGGTTTCATAGGTAGATATTGCTTTATGCTTGACCGGCCTTTAAGTTTAATCATACTTTCGTCGACTGCTTAATTTCTTTTCGTTGGGATAATTAACTGTTTTAAATGAATTATCTATTTTTAAATAAAATGTATTTAATTTAAGATATAAGTATGAATGAAAAATCAGAAATATTTGACAATTGGAAAACACGTCACTGGTGTATAATTGGTTGCCTAATATGCCTTTAATGCATTGATTTTTCTTTTTTTAGCTTTACATGTAGGGAATGTGTAATATGATAAGAAAGAACCCGGTGTATGTTTAATTAAATATAATTGAAACAGGATCTTGTAAAAATCATTAGGAAATATTCTAACATGTGTGTAAGCCCTAAGTAATGTTTCTCGTGAGATTGTTATTCGCATATTATATCTTGGCCTTCGTTTCTTCGGGCTTTATGTTAGACTTTAAGGATTCGTTCATTCTTCATAATTAGATTCTTTTTCTGGTCTATTCATGAAACCCGACCCAACAATTTAGGGCATCCGGCAATGTTTTCGTATTTTCCGTTCCTTTGTTTAGTTCTGAAGTATTTTGTTATATTTACGAAATTTCGGGGCAAAGCCGAAGATAAAACTTCTTTCTGAAAAGAATACACATTTACTGTATTATGATGTTACCAAAATGTTAAGACAAATATTCGCGTAATAATGCTCAACTTTAGTAAAACTCTTGTGTTATTATTATAGGTCGAGGTTACTGTAATCTAAAATTTAAAATCTGAACATTGAAGATGGTATCTTCTTAATTATAATTGGTAAAATTAAATTGATTAGTGCTATATATTTTTAAATGAATAAATCACAAAAGAATACATGCTGAGATATCAAAACAATCAATTTCCTTGCAATGCAAAAATGAACAATGAATTTAAAGGAAGGGATACAAAATCTTATTAACCTCTCTATAGTATATAAGTCGTTAATATTTCTCCTAATACGAAGATATGTGGAGTAATTAAAATTTGTTTTACAAAGGTTGTATTATGTGAAATCTGTTGAAGAAGAAAAAACTAGAAGATATCAGACTCGAATAAAATATGGTTTTAAACAGAATAGCTTTATTGTACATTTTAAACATGATTAATGATTTAATGTGTTTTTCTTTTCCTTCGAGAGCGTGTGTTGCCCTCACCTGCAGTTATTCGTCTTCCCATACTTCTGATGAGGCCACTGATCAGTTCTTGAGGCAATCTGTCCCATTCCTCAATCAATGCAACTCTTACTTCTTTTCTATTTTCAACAGCAGGAATTCTTGACTTAAATCTTCTGCCTAGCATGTCCCACACATGTTCGATCGGGTTCAGGCCAGGGGAACACGCTGGCCAATTCACTATTGTTATACCCGCTTCGTTTAAAAAATCAGTTACTCATACGGGACGTGTGAGCGCGCATATGTGCCCCTTGTAGACTAAAAAAATGTTCTTTTGCCTCCTCTTAACATTAAATTTGACTGATGAAAAACTTTGTGAAGGCCATGAATAAAGTAGATGATTTAAATACCTAAGACAAGTCTTTCCCTAGTTAAGTGACGCTAAATTGAAAGAAGGCATTTTTATTGGATTACAAATTAGAAAATTGCTGGACGATGTTAATTTTATAGAAAAGCTCACCGCGCAAGAACTCAGAGCTTGGAACTCATTTGCAAGTATAGTGAGAGGATTTTTAGGCAACAATATGGATGCTAACTACGAAAAAATTAATAAACTTTTTAATTGCTGCAACGGGCTGAAATTGTCTCTAGTTTATTTTAAGACGTTTATTCATAATTTTTGAACGGACCTGTATACCATATATTTTCGCTTATATTTTGTAAATATCGATAATTAAAAATTTAAATAATATTTTCTTTTGCGGATATTTATTATATTGTTAGTTAAAATTAGAAATTTCATCGTAGTAATTTTATAATGGTATTCAAATTTAATTCAAAATTTGCGATATATTTCACGTTGATGTAGGTAACCTTGTTTGCATAGAGTTTGGATCGGGTATCATTCAGATGTTAGATGGCGTGGGAATTCGCAATAAATAGTGTTGGAATAGTTGGAATAGTGTAGACAGTTATTTGGGAATTGGGTTAATTTATAACAGTTTTAATGCGAATCTTTATCTTAAAATTTGTTAGAATATTTTACCGCTTTGTCTGTGCGAATTCCGTTAGATTTGTCCTTAGTATTTTCATTTAAGACCTCCTTGATTATTGTAATTCTTTTGTAATTTAACAGGGTGCTAATATGATGTCGTTTGCTAGTACATGGTTTCCTAGTATATTGTAGTTTGCCAGTGCACTGTACTTTTTAAGCACGTGGTATTTGTGCAATTCGAATTATACAAGTTGAGGCTTCTCAACCACGTAGTATTTTTTAATTTGGAATCGTTTCAGCACATGACGTTCCTATAGGCGAGCAGACATTAGTTCAACAGTCTGGCGATCGTTTTTCCAAGACGTTATTACAATCGGAATAATAATCGTTAGTGTCTATTGAATAAGCTTATTGTAAAGTTAAGTTATTCATTTTCTCATTTATTTTGTATATATTTCATTTAATAAAATTTAAGTAATCGATACCCCTAATTTTGCGTATACAAGGTAATCGAAATTTATTGTGTCATACTAGGGTTACGCCCGATTGTGGTTTTGTGAATTATTATTCGTAATCTTAGAAATACTTTTTAAAGCTTAATAGTTAATTAGAACTAGTAAGTGATTGAGACCGACGTATTATCAGTTTTTCTATCATATTGCGTCGTTTCATTTTTTTTATTATTAGTCCTAAACTGTAGATTGATTTGTTTTTTTTTCTGATATTTAATAGACTATTTAGTATATTGAATGTATAAGAATGTCGATGTGAGATTTACCGAAAGATCTTTAGATAAATTAATCATTTTTTATTTAGACTAAGCATACCATTTACATATTTATAGCTTAATGAGTTATACACTGGGATCTTTGTGATTATGTTGTATTAATTTATTTCATTTTTCTAAGTTCAGTAATATACCTTTGCTTTTAATGCTTTTAATGCATATTAAATGTGTCTGAATGTCTTTTTTTGTTAATATACCAAATTACTATACTAGTAGCTACGTACCACTTATGTACTTTAATTATTTTTTTTTCTATTCATTGTGTTATAATATACCAAAATTACCCTTATTTACATTAATTCATATTTTTTGTGTATTCGTTAAAAATGTTGGTTAATGATATTATTGAATTATATTTCATTATTTTATTGCGGCTTGTGAGATTTACTCAGATTTTTTTGCACCATTTTGCCTGGTGAATATAATTTACTATAGCGTTGTTCACTTATATGTTTATTGCTTTTACATTGTTTTGTTGTCTTGTTTTTATTAATAAACTATTTTTGTTATTGTTATATTACTTTGGTGTTTTATTATTATGGTAACAATTGTCCACGTATTTACATGTGATTTAGTTAACTTACTATCGGCCATGTCTGTGTTCACTGTACCGACTCGAGAGTATAAACACGGTGGCGCCTATTATAAAGAACCTCCCCTAGCTCGCCTCTTAACTGAGCTGATCTCTCAGCCGAATATCTCCGGGGCAATCGTGTTATTGGGGTAAGTTAGTAGATCAAGTAGGTATTACGGTGTGTACGTAGGCGCAGAACTAGTGCTTGAGGAAGCACTTGCCACGTAGCTACGTAGCGTCTTTTGTTTGCCGAATGTCATTAAAAAATCACTTTCTCCATTCCAATTTATCATTTTTTCCTAAGAATTTAGGCCCTGCTAGCGAAGAGCAGGGCGAAAGTTTCCATCAAGATATAAGAACAATGTAAATTCGATACCAAGGACGAAGGGATCCAGCTATGATGGGTGATTACTGTTGGTTGTTAAAGAGAGAAGATGTGCCCCCCATAAAGGAAAAAAATGGAATTAGTGCGTTCGAAATAAATATTTTTGGTGTTTGCTTTTTTCTTAGATGTCAACTTAATATAAATTATAAATATAGTCGATATACAGGGTTAAACAACTTGTTAAATCATTTTTTCAATAAATGTTACATCACATTACTTTTTCTTGGCCATTTTCATATTTAGATATATTCATTCTACTACAATATGCTATCTAGCTTTATATTACAAAAAGAAATTGTTGGCCAATGTTATATATAAGTGTTACTTAATGTATTTGTATGTATGTAATTTATATAGAACGGAAAAATATAGTTAGAAATACTTTGTTATTTTATAACTAGCTTAGAAACGTGTCATAAAATTTGACCAAAATGAAGAAGTCATACCTGTCATAAAATTTTTACATTATACAAGTTTATCTTGTATTAGATGAACGCATTTAAAGAACCTCATAAATAGAAATACTAACCGTACGATGACAAATTCTATGGACAGGGAATAATGATAAAAAACTTTTATGACGTCTCCAATTCCAGTTTGCATACACCACAGTTTATTATCGGTCGTGAAACGAAACGTGGGGTATGTTTTTTCGACTAGGTGCTATGGAAATATAAAAAAATAAAATGGCTTTTCGCGAGAACGACAATAACGTATTAAATATTATGTGTATAAGCGTGTAATAGAATTTTATTACGAGTAGGTACTCTTATTTATAGACGATGCCTGCCAGCTTATATCCTAGCAAATAAAAATAAATAAACTTTTGTGGTAAATTGTGAATTGCTTTTTGTTTATAATTTAGCGAAAACGAAATTCGTAAACACTATAGTACTCGTATATTAAAGTTGCATAAGACATGATTTTTGCGCACGAGTTCAAGCTTTAGAAAACGAGCCGTAGGCGAGTTTTCTAATGAACGAGTGCGCAAAAAGGTCTTATGAAACGTGTATTTTATACTATTTTTTCTATTTCGGACATTAAAAGTTCAAAATGACTTAAAATAAGAGGCATGTTTTGTACGAAAATTGTAGAAATTTTCTTTTTTTGAAGTTGGTAGCATTGATGTTTAACTAGAGCATTTTAAATATTTGAAAATCGGCGGTGTTACATGTCATTTTAAGGTTAAAATTTAGATTGATTTATGCAATGACCAACCTTTAAAAACAAAATTTTGCGTGCGAAAAAGTAATACTTTATGCAACCCAAACGGGTGTCGAAAAGTGCACTTTATAGCACCGAAATAGAAAAAAATATTACATCAACATATTATTTACTTTTTTGCACCAATTTTAACAGGGAAGTTTATTATCTTCACGCTAATATAAAGTATATATAAAGAAGAGCTTATGGCAATATCATTTGGTTGACTGTAAAAAGAGTTTTTGTATTGAAAATATATGTTATCGAGACGGAAATGCACACCTTTAGTAAATTAGTTTTTATTTAGTGATGTGTGCGAACTAATTTTTTGGCTGCTCCTGTAAATCTGGTAATGGAACATTATCAATTTGTTAGACTTCAAATCCATTTTCTTTAAAATATATATAGACGACATCATAACATGTATACCAATAAGTATAATAGACAACACATTCACAACAAATTAAAATTCACAATTAAAGAAGACATTAATAACAGTATTAATTTTCTTGATGTTTTATTAACCTATGATTGGCGGGGTACTATTTATACAAATTGGTAGAACAAACCCACAGCTTCTTTTCAATATATGAATTACCACTTACATGAACTTACAGTATTCAATAAAATGATTATAAATAATGTGACTGATAGAGCAGTAAAACTATCACATGCTCAATACTGAAAAGATAACATCAAAAAAATTAAAACGGTCTTAACAGATAATAACTGTCCCCCACAACTTATAGAACAAAGAATTAAAAAAAAAGAATCGACAAAATATACAACACTACCGGCACTAATAACAATTTGAGAAATGTAACAACATATATCATGGTTCCATACTTTCCACAACAATCAGAAAAAATCACATATATAATCTAAAATATGATATAGCTACAACATATAAACTTAGCAGTACAGATAAACATCTATTTTCAAAGCTGAAACCTAAAATAGAAAAGAATCGAGAAACACATGTCATCTATAAAATACCATGTCGCGATTGCGATAGTTACTACATAGGCCAAACTAAACAATATTCATACAAAACAATACAAACCTACAAATACTCCAAAACAGACAAAACTGCTTTATTTACACGCAAACTGGAGCAAATCACCATTTCGATTTCGAAAACACACAAATAATCGCGAGGGACCAACACACAATGAAAAGAGAAATTAAGGAAATTATTAGTATTAAGCCAATAGGAATTACATAAAAAATCTAAACAGTATATAATGTAATTTAATAATGTGGAGTAGCGATCTGAAATTTACTTTCATGAATTTGTACAGTCGCTAGCTATAAATTCTGGTCGTCAATGTCATACAAAGTTCTGTAATATTTTGACAAACTAGAAATTTTAGTTGATTGATTCTATCTATTTAAGGACTCAGATCTTGTTTATTTATTTTTAGTCTAATAAACTGTATTCCATTTCTTATTTAATGTCTTTATTGTATTGTTGTACCAATATTTATCATATTTGAGAAGTATCTGACAAACGGAAACTAATGACGTTTAAGAAGGTTAATACCAAAACCAGATATACACTAGAGCGCTGTCAACTGCATTAAGAATGACATTGACGGCCAGAATTTATTGCTCGCAATTGTACATGATGCTATGGTTTTTCCCCGCAACATTTTGAAAAACATTATTTTTGATTGAACTAATATTTTTGATGCCAGTGCATAGTTTATAATTTATGAATACTGATTTTATTTTGAACTGATATATTTTGATTTGTGTGGTGGCACGCCGGATTTGATATCCGCTTCAGACACTAACTGTTATCTGAGTTAGAAGGTCGTGTTTTGAAGATAAATTCTTTATCTTAGTTAATTAACTTCGTGATTTGATTTAATTAGTTTTTGGTGCTTGATTTCTTACCGTTTTATTTACGAGTGTGTTGAACTTGTAATTGTTTAATTAGGCTTTCTAATTCAGGTGTCTCGAAGAAAAAAAATATATTTTTTTTTATACTACATAAGTAAAGTATACTATTCTTATTATCTTTATTATTAATATTTCCTGTCTGTATTGATTTGTGAATATAGTTATAATAATATACCATTGTGGTAATTTTGATATATTTTATCTTAGATATATGAATGACAAAGAACGTTTTTAAAATTTCAATATAAAAAATTTTTATAACTTAAATTTTGTTCGCTTGGAGTTCAAGGGCAGAGTTTTTGTTGCATGTTACTGCGCATGTGTTAGAGATTTGCTTCGGTTTGTCAGTTCTGCTTGTTTACCTGTTGAAGTTGTTTATCAGGGGTGAAATTTAAAAAGATCTTTGCAATTTATTAGATTTAATTTAATTCGGGTGTAATCAGAGGACGTTTGGATTTGTTTTGCGGTCAGTTTCAGCAAATTCTTTTACCTCTAAGTGTAAGTTTGTATTACACAATTCTTTATACTTTATAAAGAAGTTTTTTCTTTTTTTAATTAAAAGATTCGTTTGAGTAAATTGTGCATATCATTTTGTTTACCTTTCGACTTGTGTGATTAACAGTAACTTCAGTAAAATTAACTATATTCACAAATAAATTTTGTGTGGCGCCTGATTGTGGTATTAACTTAATTATTTTTCCACGTTTTGCATTGCAAACCCGGAGAGGAAAGCAGTCCCATTTAAAGAAAGTAACCGACTGAGTATCTAAGCTGGACATAGTTGGTGTGAATAGTGGTACATCCAACTACGAACCCACTATTCATAGCAATATGTAATGATCTAAACTTGAATGTATAAAATTTAATAATGTAATTTTAACTAATTGTAACAATATGACAAGAAAATATGACAAATAAAATATTTCTTCTATGCTGTCATTTTCTATAATTGTATGATTATATTTTAAGCACTCTTTGAAGAGGGTCAAAGCTTCATGTAATAATCAATCATTAATTTGATTCAGCTGTTGCTTGATGAGTATCCAGAATCTAAAATAGAAAATAGAAATATAATTAACAGTTAAAAATCTGTTTGAATACTTTCTGAATCTTTATCAAGCAATGTGTCACATTTATACGGCACATTGCAGTCAAAGAATACATACATAAAGAAAAAGAAAAGAAATAATTTTAACATATTGTCACGTCCAGTACCTATTAGCTCTGCCTTGTTTATTTATAAGTTTTAAAATAATTGTAATTAAACGATACAGCTTTATAGTACATATACATAAGTGATTTAAAAGATTTGACTTGTAACAAGAATTACACAAACCATAACACAGCAAACCTTACACCACTGACAAAGGAAATATAATTTCGAAACATGTATTGTACATGAATACACAAGGAAATTTTTTTGAAATATTAGTTTGCTGACCTACGAAACGTCAAAAAAGCAAACGAAAGTGGTATGTATATATTGTTATAGTTGAGACCATCCACAGTATTTTCTTACATCTAAATAACAGAAATATTTATTGATATTTACTGTTTTACATGTTTATTTAAGTTATGTTTGAAACATTAACTTTGGTTCACGTCTATATAATCAATTGTAAAATTAAAATTAACTATATTAATATTTTAAAGTTTTCTAAATGCATCTAATAATTTATTAACACCATTTCAATCATTGCTTACATTAAATATATTCACAGATGCATTTATTATAATTAATTCGAATAATTGAATATAGAGTTTTATGAAAAAAACTGTACCCAATATTCAGCGAGAGTAAAATACAAGATTTTGTCAATTTATAATGTAATTAACACTTTCTGTCTATTAACAGAGAGTGTATTAAAATAATGTCTAGTAATTTTAGAACAATTAGAATAATTAATGCTAATTAAAATAAGGAAATTAGAAGGAATAGGTAAAAATAATTCTAATTTGGAAAAGTAAAGAAGCAAATAAAAACAGTTAGTGGTTGACGTACTTTTTCGGAAGCGTTAAACACACTTCGTTTTTATTCTCCAAGTTATTAATTTATTAAACGAGAAATGCAAGCCTTACTATACTGATTCAAGTGCTAAAACGTTTTCAAAAAATTAAGAGACTCTTCAAAATAAATTAAAAGCATCAAACGTTCCTGTATTCTACGAAAATACCAGTTCCGACATCCTTTGGTCTCACGCTAGATTTCCAGACCCGTTACCTAGCTTTCTCCAGTACCAGACTCACTACAGTGATGAACCACATATTAAACCTGTCCATTCATCTATAACTATATGTTGTTCTTCTTCTTCTGTTTTGGGTTGGACGCCAGAACGTCCAGGCACCTGAGCACACTGCTCTTTGTACTATCCCCAATAGATCTCTCAGTTCCACTCTGTTAGTCTTGTATCCTCGATAAAAGCCACTATCCTCCTCAGGGGCAGTTCGAGTACACTCGAAGGATCCAATAGATCTCTCCCGAAATATTTCTGTCTGAGTTCCTTCAGTTCCTCACACGTGCATATTACATGACGGCTAGTTTCCTCCTGTTTTTCACATCTCCTACACCAGGACTCGATAACCAAGCCCATGCTGTACAAATGCTTTCTTAAAGGACAATGTCCGGTTATTAACCCGGTAATTATTTTAATTTTTTTTTTGTTACTAAGAATTAGGTTAGCGGAAAACTTTCCGTCCAGCTCACTTAGTAGTGTTTTGGTATGGAGTTAATCTTCCGTTAACCTCCATTTATTTTTATGTTCTTTTTTTAGCCATAACCAGATCTCCCTTTCAGCGGAATCCTTAGCGATTTCACATATAGATTCTGGTCCTATGAAGTTCCTTTTAGTACCTTTTTTGGCCAGTTCGTTTGGCTTTGACTCGTTCATCTCATTGCCTTTAATTAACTCATGTCCTGGCACACATATCAGCGACACACTCTTGTCTTGTGCCAGTTTAATGAGGACCTGATTACAATATTTCTCCAGCTTAGACCTGGTAGATGGATTCATAATGACTTTAATATCTGTCTGACTAACATTCATTATGTCAATTTCTTTGTATGCGCAGCCGGCTTCCCGAATATCCTCAGCGCAGGCTGCGACTGCAAACAATTCGGCCTGGAAAACCGTTATATGTTTCCCCAGACATATCGATATCTTCCTTCTATGGCACATTCCGCATATGCCCGCAGCTGCCCCTGACTAGATTGTGATCCATCAATGTACCAGGTGTCGGCACTACAATCGCTCGAGCGACTTTTTGCCTGTGCCCTGGTCGGTATAAATATGTTCAGCTTAGCTGTGAACATAATCTCAGGTGCCATACTTTTCGCCGGCATTTGAAATATCGGCTCTTTCAATAAAGTTCCTGTGGTATCTGGCTCCCTACAACCTTATTATGACACCGTACGTCATTGGCCTTCAGCCTCAGGATTGCAGCCATTGCCTCCGCCTTTACAAATAGTTTCAGCGGAGGGAGACCCACGATGGCCGCCATGGAGGCGGTTCCCGTGCTGTTCATAGCTCCCGTGATTCCCAATAGAGCCTGCGCTGGAGAGTCGTGAGGAGCCCCACCGACGATGTCCGCTCCGCCCTCCTCCACCAGACAACTGCTTCATAGGTAATCTCTGGCCTTACTACTTCTGTGTACAACCAGTGTACCACATTTGTTTTTAGTCCCCAGGTCTTGCTAATAGGTCTTCTGTATCTCCAGTAGAGCTGCGTCAACCTGTCTGCCACTTTGACTAGGTGTCTGCTCCAATTCAGTTTCGCATCAAGTGCCTAGATACTTCACTTCATTGGTTAGTTCTAACTCTTGTTCAAACAGCCTTACCCTGCCCAGATAATTTAATTTTCTCATATTGGTAAAGGCTGCCAACTTGTTTTCTTGAGGATTGACAGTTAATCCCTCCTCAAGGCACCATCTTTCCACAATTCGCAGAGCATTTCGCATGATGCTTGTCACTGTCCCGGGAATTTCCCCTGGGACACTATGACAATATCATCGGGGAACCCCTGCGTCCATATTCCCTGGTCATTTAATGTCCTAAGGAGATTATCCACTACTAAACTCCATAGTAGCGGTGACAATACGCCTCCTTGAGGACACCCTTTTGTTGTCCTCCAGAGCCCCTTCTATAATATTTAAATATATCATTTTTTCCAGAGTCTTCAACATAAAAGAGGTAAGACTAATTGGTCTAAATGATTTAGGGTGGGTATACCTATGTTCCTTTTCCGGGCTGCGGAATAAACACTACCCTAGTTTCTCTCCATGCCCTAGGGATATAACCCATAGCATGGCTAGACCTGAATATCTCCAATAGAGGACCCATAATTTCCCCAATTCCCTCTTGAAGGAGCTTGGGAAATACTCCGTCTGGTCCTGCGGATTTATATGGTTCAAACGATCCTATCGCCGATCCAATTAAATGGGGCTTGAAAATCTCGTTTAATCTCCCAATTATTCTTAGTCGTCCTCCAAGAGGTGACAACTTGATTGGTATCACAATCATCCATACGCTCCGAACCTGGAAAGTGTGCCCCCAGAAGATACTCTAAAGCCTCTTCCACGGTACTGGTACATCTCCCGTCCGATTTTTGTATAGATCTAATTGCATTGGAAGCATCTATATGTTACGATAAAGTACATTTATATATATTAGATCAACTATTAAAAAGATATTTAAAGCTACTACTACTTACTATTAAAAGCTATTTCGTAACAAATAAAGACAGCAATACATACAATTTAGTTCTTACCTGGTTATAAGTAATCAGAGAAACTTTAATTATATACTTTTCTTCACTATTTATTAGTATTTTAATTAACTAATTAACACTGTTGCGTACGTGACCTAGTTTAACCTTTTTAAAATAGGCAAATTGCGAACACATATTAAGAGTTTTTTATTATTAGTTCATGTACATTCAGTTGCCTAATAATTTTAATGAAATTCTATCTATTTATTTGAAATACACCGATTTACAACTTTACCACTCGATCTTTTCTTTAATAATAATAATTATTATACGCTCGTTTATACATTAACAATAGTTAATTAATCAGCACATGAATCAACCTTGAGCTCTCAGACTAAGTAAAGATATAAGCCCTTTTAAAGTAAGTATACTTTCACTATATATTTGAACATATCATTAATATTTATAATTATATCGCTTGCGTAAAAGGAAGATAATAGATAATAATATAAAAATATTTCTAGTATGGTACTCAAGTATATTGTCACAATTCGTTAATCTGTTATTTACACAGAAAATCATTTCGTACTACTATACATTTGTTTAAGAGCCACTACCTATTTTATAGAATGTTTTGATGTCTTTTTTCGAGTCCTAAAATTGTTCTCTCATGTAACGTATACGACCATCTAATATATAATTTTCGTTTACGGCACGTTACAATAACCGTATATGTTATAGTTAGAGGCGACCTTATCTTTTACTTGAAATATTAAAATAGTAACTTGGACAGAAAACAAGACAGATGTGTTTAGATATGGTGTGTTCCTTCTCTCCGTCTTGTAATATGTAATTAACTTTTGATATTGAAGTTTCCTGTTTTGTATCAATTGTCAGGTCTGTTAACTTGTGTCTATTTTCTTCCTAGAATTTTAACGTTAAGTTAATTACATTTTGAAATCTTGCATTTCTTGTTTTAAGTATTCTTTACATATCAGGTTGCTGGACAAGTTCGTGGCGTTCTTGATTTTTAGCTTAAAAAAAGATTGGAAAAGGTATAAAACCCCTTATCACAATTAATAATCGTATCCTAAATGCCTATTTCAAGTATTAACTTACTTGAGAATGAATTTAAAATTTTACCCGTAAAACAAGACAATTTGTCAGTTGGAAATTCCTTAGAATTTGTTCAATCAATTAAAGATTGTGAACTGGAAGACGTGAACTTTGTTTGGGAGAAATAACACACTAGCGGAAAACACAACAAAAACGCAAAGAAATAAAAACAAATTTTGGAGACTAACAAAGTAGTCATTCGTTATTGTATTATTTTTACTAATCCGACAATTTCTAGGATTGTAGTGAAATTTGAAATTTGTAGTGAAAAAACGGCATCTGCGACAGACGAAAGATCAACTGGTCGAGAACGTCAAAGGGCCGGTCGGTGACCGGAAACAATAGAACGAGTACTGGAGCTCTTTGCAGCTCAGCCTTCAGCGTCGACTTCAAAAATATCCCAAGAACTTGCAATACTCCGTACTACACTAAGGCGTATTTTAAAGCAAGATCTAAAGATGAAACCATATAAAATACAGATTAACCAGTCGCTGAGACAGCTTGATATGAAGCTACAATACGGGTTTTGCAAGTGTTAATGATCCAACGCATCGAAAACGACAGCTTGTCAATTGGGCGAGTGTGTTGGTCGAATGGGACACATTTTGGTCTATCAGACTATGCTAATATCTACGGCGCGCAGGCGCAGCGATGGTATTATGAAGATGGCCGAAAACAGATCGAAACCGGTAGTCGTATAGCACAAATGTGTGGGAGCTTCTATTTATTGTATATGCCCTTAGTTAGTGGAGACGGCGTGGGTGACTAAATAAAAGATGGTAGATAGGGCCACTTAGTTTTAACTTACGGAAGCTCGAATCTGAAAACGGAGAAAAGGGATCACGCGATCGTAGATCGAGATCACCTGGGCATACAGACTATTAAAAAATAAAGCGAAATTTAAAACGGCGAAATGCTCCACAAGATATCTGCAATCTGGAAAGAAAAGCAAACGATACGTTCAAAGTTGAAAACATCCAACTTGCTAAAGACAGAAGAAAAGGTAATGAAAAGGCTACAAAACAGTTAACTCCTATATTAACAAAATAAAAACACAACGTTAAATGAAAATGGTATTCAATAACAACCATAAAAACAGAAAAAAAATCTTTGGAAATAGAAAACTAAGGTATATATATATATATATATATATATATATATATATGATAAACTTAATAAGTCGGCGATTAAAGGTCTGGTTTATTACTTCAAAGTATATATATTTATAACAAGCCTACATGTTTCGGCAATGATGCCTTTGTCAAGGATATAAATCCTTTATATCCTTGACAAAGGCATCATTGCCGAAACATGTAGGGTTGTTTTAAATATATATACTTTGAAGTAATAAACCAGACCTTTAATCGCCGACTTATTAAGTTTACCATATCATACCAAGGTCACGAAAATATTATATATATATATATATATATATATATATATATATATATATATATATATATTAGTTAAATAATTACGAAATAAAAAAAAAGAAATTCCGAAAATAGTCTAGATTTACTTGTTTAAATAAATAAAAGCCTTTTCTAGGGATTCGTAAAAATAATCGTACAATATAATACATTCAGATTATGCACAAAATAATTTATTTTACGTGAAATTCAAAATTTTAACTTAATTTTACTATTGACTTTATCGTCAGTGCATCTGCACCAGAGCGTAAAGTTTTTTTATACGTGTCTAGCAAAACCGAGAGCAAATGTTCACATAGAGATGCAGCTGGCAAAAACAAGTTTTTAATATGTCAAGGACAAACGCAATAATAAATTTTACTTTAAAATATTTTGTACCAAAATGAATAGAAATTTAGAATAAATTCAAATACAGTAAAAAGAATATTATTACGATAAAATTATAAAACACTAAAACTGAAATATGAATTGAATTATTATATTTCACATATACAAAAATATATTATGTTACACAATATCACTAAATATGAATGAATATTAAATTCGAAACGTTAATTAAATTGGAATTAAATAGGTAACTTATAATTATATTAACAGATAGGTAATCATGAGTAATTAAATTTAAAAACGTTAAATTAGCTTTAAAAGTAACAAAAATTATGGCGTTAAAGAAAGTCATACGAGTTACTCTGTCCCTACGATACGTTCACAAGAAATTGCCCACAGGTCAGTATCTTCATCTATTAAACCGGAAACGGAAGTCACATGAACATTCAGCTCTTGAAAAAAATTTTACGTCTTTTTCTCCATTAATTGATACTGGAGAATCAATTTCGTCGGTACTTGCAGACTAAGGTATATGGTGTCTAAAATTGTTGTCTTCTTCGCAAGAGTAGTCTAAATTAAGCCGGAGTCCGTGTAAGAAATACCGGCAGATGCCAGAAAGGGTGTTTTCCCCCTTACAAGCTTCTCAAACTTCGAAGTCGGTGCACGACAAATCTATTAATATTTCACGCTTAACGATAGGATCCGCATAGGCGACTAAAACTAAAAATGTCATAGATTTCGTGAAAACTAAACTTCCTCTTATACGAAAACACACACACACTATTACTGCAACTGGATTTGATAACGACCTTTGTACGGATGTCTCTACACACCTGATGCAACGTAAACGGTAGGGGGCGATATCATTACAAAATATTAAAAATCAGATGGCGATACAGTACGCGTTGATCGAAATAAATTCGCAGATCAAAAATAATATACCAGGGCACGACGAAAACATTGAAAAATAAAAATAAGAAGTTAGGAATGTAACAATGCGAACAAACAAAATTGGAGACATTGGGGAACAGAAAATCCACATTTAGCAATTGTTCGTCCACCTCACCCCCAACGACTGACTGTATGGTTGCTATCTCGTCGGCAGGAATTATCGAGCCTGTGGTATTCCATGGAACTGTTACTTCGCAAAAATATTGTGAAAGCCTTGAAGAGTCTTTTTTCTTGTGGCTCATGGATAAGGTATGGTGGAGAATGCATTGTTTATGCAAGATAGAGCTCGTTAGCATCGTACGTCATCAGTTTTCTAATTTTTAGAAGAACATTTCGCCAACAGAATCATCGCTCTTGACGTTCCAGAGTTTACAGGCGGAGAGATACCATGTCCATCATCTAGTCCTGACCTAAATCCTTGTTGCTTTTACTTGTGGGTATAATTAAATGATACGGTTTATCGCTATTTTCCACAAACCCTGAATGACCTAGAAATGCGATACAGCGGCGAATAGAAGCAATTTCGCAGACCACGCTTCAGGCAGCTTGTGAATAATTTGGAAAAGGCTGCGACATGTAATTTTTTTGTAGAGGCTCTCACTTCGAAAACCTGATTCGTTAAACCGCAGATATTGTTGTTTAATTGCGCAAATAAATCCTTTTTGTAATTTAATGTTGCACAACGTGTTTAAAAAAGAATTACATCCAGTTGTCCATGAATTTCTCCTATAAGCTATGATGTTCTGCATTCTTGAAATGAGGATATAGATTAAATGGTACGAAGGTTATCTACCTGTCACTGTCAAAATTTATCATCGAGAGATCTGGTGATGAAAGTGCGATTAGATTATTAATTTATTAATAAGAAAACTTTAAAGTTGCCATATTAATCAAACAATTGAGGTAAATAACTAATTTGTAGAAATTTAAATTATTATAATTTATAACAAGTGTTGAAAATGGTCACCATTAATCAGAATGGTGACCATTCTGATTAATACATAATGCAATACGACGTTTCATGTTGTCAAAAATATATTGGGTGTTATTTCATTACATTTAATTGTAATTGTATTCATCAAGTCATTTAAGTTATATATTCTTGTCTTATACAAATTTTAGGAGGGTAAAGTAGACTTCATTTCAAGTAACAAAAACGCAAAACTTGTATATCCATTTTTATTTGTTTCAAAGTTACAGATATATGAATGTGATTGTCAGATCATTGCTACGCTTTTGCGACCAAATCTAAATGTATCAAGAGGTAATAGTGGTTGCGAGATGTTCCACAGGGCAACCCTCCCATGTCCGGACCCACCTGGTGAAGATCGTCCCGGGGTAATTACTCTGCCGGCCAGCTCTGACAAGATTTGGAGAGTGTCGCGAGTTCCCAAGGTCGCTGGATGGTAGTAAAGACGCCACCGTATTATAACCCTGCAAAGTCCCCCAAAACACAGAAGCGGGTGGGACTCTGATAGCTCGAAGCACAAAAGGGTATGTCCTTATAAGTCTTGTTACCCAAAACAAAACTTTGCTCCTCTCAATCACTTGCAGGAAAGGAATCAAACAAACAATCGGAGACAACAATAACAAACTTTATTAACACGAAGTAGGTTCCATATATATAAGTTTAGAATTCAGTTGACGATATACACAATAATCAAAAAGCTATCAAAAGTGAACAAAGTTGGCAAAAATTCAAATATAAGATAATATCAATTCAAATTATAAGCGTCAAAGCTGTAATTAAGCTAGTAATTTAAATGAACATGAAAATAGTTACAAGTCTTCCAGATTATTTCTTTTCTAAAACAAAATTACAAAAGTAACGCACCAGGCGTAATACAGTGAACTCTTAACAATAAAATTCACTCGACGTGTCGACACCCTGTATATTCAGGTAGTAAAATAATGATTAAATTGCAATATCTGAGTCACAATCCCAACTTGAGATTAGCAGAACTCAAATTAAGTATACGTAATTTCGGTTCTTTACAATATGGTTATACAGTTTAAAATATGAAATATTAATGAGTGACGTTCCCCCAAGATATTGGAAATAACAAAACGTAGGCACGTCTGAAGGATCTTTGCCACGTAAAATAGATCTACAATTTCTACAGCTGACTGCCAGTGAAGCTGACGACCAGCTTGATTATAAAATAATAAACGAATGCTAGAAACCAGGTGTTCTAGCCTCTAACTGTTAAAAATTAAATGTAAATAGCCTTGAAGCTATCAATGGTTTTTGATCAAAATCTATATAATGTCTCAGAATAGCAAACAGATGTTGTAATGCAGGTAAAGTAAAAGTTACAGATAACAAACTAGATCAAAATCTAGCAAAAATTAAACCCAAGAGAAACTAACCCGATATCAACAATCAGGATTCTACGATACTAATTTAAATGAAGTGAATACTAAACAACGTCTGCTCCAAACTGAGAAAACGGCTTCTCTAAAGCCTTTTTTAGGTGTAAACGAGATAAAATTTAGTCTAGTTAATTAAATTTGCAAAAGTTTGAATATTATATAAAAATTAGATTATCTAACCTACTTCTCACTGTGTTCTCAAAATCGTCCCTACAACAGATCTATATGGGAAAGCCTGCCACGAGATTGCACGGTCTATCCAATTTCAAAATTATAATTGGGTAATCTATTTGCTGCCACTCACGCCGCCATTATGCCTGAGATCGCCATCACGCTATAGGACGCCATTTTGGGACGCCGTGAAAATTTGATTCAAAAATTCCAGAAAAAGGTAGCCTCGCCGTTTCCAATTTCACCCTCGGGAGTGGATTGTGGTTTTTAGCACGGATCTCCTCCAAGAGATCGATGTTTAAAGATGCTCCACTGCGTGAAAAATTGCGAAAGTTAAATCAGCCTTCCACGTGGTGTGGTCCACGAAGAGATACCGAAGTATAATTGGTTTAATTACTTAATTAATTGGGCGGTAGCACCAAATTATATCCTAAGGAGGATAAAAGAAACGCATAAGCAAAAACACAAAAGAAAATGATATCTCTTACCGCAAAGACTAGGTTCACTCACAAAAATAAAACACGACCAATATCGGCAACGCTCTTGAACGAATTGCATCCCATCGAGATGAACGGAAATCGGTCGGGGATCGATATACGTCACACACAAGACCGTTGATCGGTAAATTTGAAAGGAAAGGAATTAATTTACCAAAGACCCCAACAAGGTTTAAGAGTGATCAACGAAGCTAACAAGTGAAAATTCGGTAATTAATACGCCGCAATAAAGGTTAATTAACCAGTTAAAAATCTTCCCAAACGTCAAGCGAACTGTAAACGGAAGATAAACAAAGAGTCGTGAAGATGGCGCTTCAAGCGAAAGAAAAGATTACGCAAAAATTACGTTAATTAAAGGTTATTCAGACAAATTAAGCACCAAAATAGATTTACAAAATTCTAATAAAAATTACCACAATATAAGAATTGATTAAAGAGGAACAAGAATAGAATAAAAGTAAAAATTAAACGCAGTATGACTACGCATAAAATTTCAAAATGTCGTCCTGTATCGAGGCATAGGAAAATAACCGGAAAAAGGAATACGGATATAGCGACATCCAAATTATTTGAACATAAGTAAATTTTATGAAAATAACAAAGTTTGAAGATGCCTAAGTAGATTGACAATTAATAACAAAAATAAATATAAATGTAATAACGAAAATGTTGAATAATGAAAAGCCTAAGATGTCTTTACGTAAGCAAATAATGAAATAAATTCATTAAAAAAAAAACCGAATGGTCTCTGGGTAATTTTCGAGCGTAACATCATGAAAAAAAATGTAATCCTAAAGTCAATATTGTGATTGTTAACGTCGCATAATAAAATGTTATCCTAAAATAAATAATAAACACGTGTCGTAGTGCATACAGCAATTTCTTGGAGATTTACAAAAGAAAGTGCTGGAAATTGATTTATGATGAAGAAGGTTCTTACTTATTTCGTAAGTGCTGAACCATGAATATCATACAATAAAGATATGTTTAGATGACTGTTAACGTTGCATTTTTTAATAAAGGATTACATTACGTTTCAGTTCATACAACAGCTTATTAGTGAGTGGACACGTTTTCCTTATTCAAAATACCTTACCGATTTTCTTCTCAAGAGTATGCGGACATGCATTTTGTATATGGCTACTGTAACGGCAGTGCACGTCAAGCAGTTATTGAATACCGATATCGGTTTCCCGATAGGCGCATTCCTCATTACAGAACGTTAGGATTACATTCTAAAGTCAATAAATACTGAGTTTAATTAAAAAAGTTCAATTACTAATATTTTCGAAATGTCCACCACCTTGTTGGATGCAGGCTTGTGTCCGTAAGTCAACAGAAGAAGTACTTATCCGAATTTCATACTTGTTTTGTCGGATTTGCTCGGCAGCCAGGTGAAGACAATCCAACAACTCTTCTCTTGTGTTCGAAACTTGCGCGTAGACTAAATTTTTCATGTACCCTCATAAATAGAAGTCAAGGGGATTAAGATCGGGTGATCTGGGTGGCCATGCAACAGGACCACCTCGACCAATCCATCTTGGATAATTGACGTTAACCCAATTTCGGAGAGCAACTTCGAAATGTGGTGGTGCCCCATCCATGTGAAACCACATGTCTCGTCGAACATTCAGTGGGACATCCTCTAAAAGCCCTGCCAATTCGTCAATAATAAATTGCAGGTAATTGTCCGCATTTAACTTCCCAGGAAGAACGACAGCGCCAATCAACAAGTCATTGATTAGAACCGCCTAAACCTTAATAGAAAATTCATGTTGAAATTTAGATGGGCGTATAGCTTTGGAATTTTCTGATGACCACTTGTGCAGGTTTCTCAGATTTGTAACACCACTTCTCGTGAACGTAGATTCATCTGTCCAGAGGACTGTTCTGCAGAAATTAAAATGAAGCCGTGACTGTCTTAATATCCAGGTAGAATAAACTAGACGAACATAGTGGTCTGCCTCAAGCAAACCGTGCCCTCTGCGATAGTTATATGGATATAAGCCCTCACGTTTTAAAATTCGCCAAACTGTCGTTCGTGGCACTCCTAGTTGTCTAGCGATTCGACGTACACTGAGAGTTGAATCCCTTGTAACAACTCTATTAGAAAACTGCAAGTGAAACTGTCGCTTACATTCCGCGTAGGAATATTGCCATGCTCCGCTAAGAAATTGTGCACTTCGGAAATATGCTTTAACAATAAACAATATTTTCTTGCAATGTGTAGATTGTTAAGTAGTATAGTTTATTAACGAAAAAAAATATTTGAAAGAAAAAATTATAATGCTGGTCACAAAATGACAAATGTCAAAATGACAGTAAATAAATAGTTAGTTATAAATAAAAGGCATGTGGCTTATAATAATTTGCAAGTACTTGTTACTCAGTGCCTACTGAGATGAAGTTCTTTTCGAAACACCTATTTTGAATATGAATTCACGAATCGCCGGTTTAAATGGCCAAGCCTGTATATGTAACTCACATTCTAAATTATAATTTTAAAAATTATAATTTCCCAAGGCTCTCCTAGTAGTTATTGTCCATACAAAGTTTATGCCCTGAACACGTATTTTTTTAAATACCAATTAGAGGAAATTTACATTTTGAACCAATTTACCGTAAAAATTACTCCATAAATTACATCTGGAGAGTTTTATTATTAAATTGTTGGTTTTATGATATCGCATTCGCATCTAAATCGATAATTTAGCAATTTATTTCAAAACAGCGCACTTTTTGCGAATTCCCAATACAACTTTTCGTTGTGGTAATGGGTAACTGTGCACATCAAAAACATATAAAATATTTGAACGGCAAAAATTTTGGGATATAAACGCGTTACATACCGCACAGAACCCTTTTAAAATTTAACGTGTACAAGTTACGTAGCTTACTCTAATCATGAAATGTTTATCAGTATGTATTCATAAATATTTAGATTTCAAATAATGCATTTTCTATATTTTAGTCGCGTTTACAGTGAAAATTTGTTGCTGTTTGCTGATTTTGCAATCATCTACATATCATGAGAATTTATATTAATTAAAAGAGAGCACCGAAAGCCGGTCCTTGCACAACATATATATGTTTGTGTAGGTTGGAGAACATATTTACATACGAATTTTCGCTTTAAAAGTTTCTATTTTAGCCTTATCTAAACAGAGAACAAACATTATTTTACTACCTTTTATGAATAAATTAAATAAAGATGAAATAATACCTTAGATAACACAATAATTTTATAAACATTTCTTATTACTGAATTACAAACTGTAATGGTACATCTACTTCACTAATTCGGTATATTTTAATTTAATTATACTTAATAGACACAGTAAAAACCTGTGTTAACAGCCACCTGTCTAAAGTGGCTACTTGAGGTAACAGACAGTTTCAAAGTTCCCCTAAGCGACTATAAGAAATTCCCGTTATTTAGGGCTACCCTTATAAAACGACCTCAGCCAAATAAACTCAAATTTTACAGCCTATCATTATAGAAATACCCCATAATTATGTATTCCTAGTATGTACATACAATTAAATTAAACTTGTAGAAATGAACGCGATCTCAGTCCCGAACACGCCCCAAAAGTAAATTACCAGCGCATATGTGCATGTTTATGTTTGATCAAACAGAGATCGCCTTCATTTCTACAAGTTTACAAATAATGTGGTTTTTCAGTTACTTTGTTAGTTTAAAATTCTCTCCGTAAGCGAAAGGTATTTTCGGTTACTTGATTAGTTCGAGCTACTTCGAGCTACAGATAGGTGGTACAATGTTCGAACATAAAACATGCCATAAAATAACGTGGGTATCGCCGGATAGAAAAACTGAGAACCAGATCGACCACATCTGTATAAAGCAAGAATGGAGTAAAGCGCTGCTAGATGTCAGAAACCGAAGAGGGGCAGATATAGGGTCAGACCATCACTTAGTCGTAGCCAGAATCAAACTGGATGTTGGTAATTATAAAAACAAGGGGAAAAGAATTTGCAAACATACAAAAAGACAAAGACTATTGGACCCACATAAGTTAGACGAAGGTGCAAAAAAGGAAATAATACAGAAAATAGAAAATTTATCTCAAAACATAGACCACACTCTAGAGATAGAAGAGATGTGGCAAAAAATTAAAACGTTGTATACTGTGAGCTGTAAACAAACGTCAAAAACCACAAGAGACAGCAAGGAATGGATGAGCAATGAATCATGGACTAGAATTGAGGAAAGAAGGAGAATTAAAGAGAAAATGTTAAGAATCAGAGATGAAACAAAAAAAAGGAAAATACAAGAAGAGTATACAAGATGTAGCAAAACGATAAGACGAAGTATAAGAAATGATAGAAAGAGACACATAGAACAACTGGCAAATGAAGCACAGACTGCAGCGGACAAAATGGACAGTAGAGAACTATACAAAAGGATAAATCAGCTAGCAGGAAACAGGAAAAAGACTAGGGAATTACCATTAAAAGATAAGGACGGAGACAACTTATACAACAAGCAACAACAACTAAAAAGATGGCAAGAATACTTCGAAGAGATAATGAATATCAATGGGACCAAATTACAGCTATTGCAGGAAGAAATCGTGCAGGAACTGCCCATCAACACCGATGTTCCTTCAAGAGAGGAAGTGATAAATGCATTGCAAAAAATGAAAAATGGAAAATCGGCAGGAAATGATATGATAACAGCTGACATCTTGAAGATCGATGTAAATGCAACTACAAAAATATTGCTACCCCTTATCCAGAAAATTTGGAATGAAGAAAAATTCCCTAAAGACTGGAAAGAAGGATTCATTATAAAAGTACCCAAAAAAAACGACCTGCGACATTGCCAAAGTTGGAGAGGTATCAGCATGTTGAATGTCACATTTAAAGTCTTCTGCCGCATACTGTTAAATAGAATCAACGACTCTTGACTATACCATCAGAAAAGAACAAAACGGATTCCGACGTGGACGCTCCTGTGTAGACAACATTAACACAATTAGAATGATAATAGAAGAATCACTCGAATACGAATCACCACTCCAGTTGTTGTTTATAGACTACGAACGAGCATTTGACTCGGTAAATCGGGAAAATATATGGATAGCACTCAAGAATAAAGGTCTTCCTCAAAAAATAATCCAACTGATTAGGGAAGGGTACACAGGATATCAATGTCGAGTACTCCATGAGGGAGAGCTGTCACAACCTTTCGTCGCTAGTACGGGTGTTAAACAGGGATGCATACTGTCACCACTGCTTTTTTTGATAATGTTGGACACGGTACTCTACGCAACAACAAATAACAAGAAGAGAGGAATACGATGGGGGCTGACGGAAGTTTTGGAGGACATCGAATACGCAGATGATGTATGCCTTTTTTCATCGAACATTAGGAACATGCAGAGTAAAACTAATGACCTTGTTGCGGAATCAAAAAAGAATGGCCTTAGCATAAATAAAAATAAAACTAAAATGTTGAAAATTAACACCAAAGATACAACAAACATAGAAGTCGAAGGCACACAGATAGAAGTAGTGGAGGAATTCACTTACCTTGGCAGTGTTGTCTCGAGCAATGGAGGAACATTATCTGATATACAGCGAAGAATAGACAAGGCACGGAAAGTTTTTTGCAAGTATGAGAAAAATATGGCGCTCTAAAAGTTTGTGCTTATCATCAAAAATCAAAGTGTACAACTCAACAGTGAAACCAGTTCTCCTCTATGGCTCAGAGACCTGGATGGTTACCTCAACAATCAAGAGAAAACTCCAGTCTTTTATAAACAGATGCCTTAGAAATATACTAGGAATATGGTGGCCGGAAAGAATATCAAATGCTGAACTATGGTATAGAACAGAACAAAACGACATAAATGAAGACATTAAGAGAAGGAAATATAAATGGCTTGGTCATACATTAAGAAAGCCAGTTGATACACCAGCTCACACAGTCCTACTTTGGAAGCCACAAGGAAAGAGAGCGAGAGGCAGACCACGCACCACCTGGAGGAGAACAGTTATGGAAGAGACTAACAAGTCCATCCCACAACTGAGGAGCATTGCCCAGGACCGAATAAAATGGAAAAAATACATAGAGACATTATAAGTGCACATACTTGCTATACGAGTATGTAATGTATAATTACCCTACGTCCCGAAAGGGAATAATGGGTTTTAATAATAATAATAATAATAATAATAATACTTGATTAGTTTAATGTTGTCTCCGTATTCGGAAGGTTCTTAATTAAGTATGTCGCTAAAAAGCAAACGTTTGTCGCTAATAGACAAAATAAATATAATCGCGAAAAGTGAAATGTTTGCGTTAAGTTCGCGAAAGCTGGCCGAAAAATATGCCATAATCATTTTTCTACAAGCATTTGTTTTTGAGCGATGACGTCATCTTCTGTTTTTTTGGGGCAGCCTATGTTTGACATCTTGCATAGGGGGATTTGCGTGAAATAATTTATTAAATGCTTGGGAACAATTTATTGAGGAGCATGAAAGAAACTGAAATTGGAACTAAATTAATATTTAAACATTGATTAATCAATAAATAAATAAAGATATTAAAATTTTGGAGCACAGTTTAAACAACTATTGCAATAGTTGTCCAAACTGTGCTCCATTGACAGTTTGGCATTGATAAATTCGCCGTGAAAATTCGCTAATAGCATTTGCTGTCATTTCTAGTGTGATAGCCCTTATCTCTATACGAATGCGATCTTTTAATCTTTCAAGATCTCTCGGCCTATTTAGGTAAACAGCCCCAAAGAGTTAAATCCAGCGAACGAGTTGGCCATTCTATTATACCTGTTCTACCTATCCATCAATTAGCAAAAGCGTCATTTTGAAAATGGCGAACATTAATTCCGTAATGAGGTAAGGCCCCATCCTGCTGGAGCCATATACTGTTATGAGGTATATCTGGATCTGATTCATTTGGATATGAAACAATTAACACCGGAACACGGGAAATCATAAAAAAAAATTAAATAAATGTCTGCATTCAAAGTATTTTCAAATAAATACGGTCCCAGAATTCGATTTGGAATAATTTCAGCCCAAACATTGATTTTCTGCCGGTGTTGAGTGTGTCCTTCCGGACACCATTTAGGATTGTTTGAGGACCAGTAACCTGTATTTTGCCTGTTGATTGCACCATTCAAACAAAAGGTTACCTAAGAAATAAGTAATTAAACTTCTAGTTTCAAAAATTCTTTTATTGTAAATACCACTACAATATTTTTTCGCCATACAATGGCTTCATCAGGTGGATGAAATACTTGTGCCATTGTATGGCGAAACAATAATGTAGTGGTATTTACAATAAAAGAATTTTTGAAACTAGAAGTTTAATTACTTTTTTCTTAGCGTTATAATGAAGTTTCAACAAGTATCTCCTTCGTCAATTAACTATTTAAAAGGTTACCTCATCAGTCAAAAGGATATTTTTATGAAAATTAGCGTCTGTTTCGAATCGACGTGATATTAATTCGCAAAACTCCAACCTTCAATCTAAGTCGTCTACAAATAATTCTTGAACAATACAAGGTTTATATTGATACTACCTTTCATGTTTTAGAATCTTGTGAATAGAAGTTTTCTTTAAATTATGCTTTGGAGCAATTTCCTAACAGAAACATGTGGATTTTCCATTCAATTTTCACATTCTTCATTATTTAAAACTCCATGTCTATCAGTTTTTGATAAATCCTTAACAGAACCAGTTTCTTGAAATTTCCGAACAATTTTACTAACGGTAGACTTGAGAGATATGATATTCAGGGTATATATTGTTAAATAAATTGCACACATCTTCCTGTTGTCTCCCATATCCCAACATCATTAAAATTTCAATACGGTGTTTCGCAGTTAAATGAGCTAATCCAAGTTTTTATCTAAAACAGCGATTTTCTAACGACTAACTTGACACTGACACGAGTCACACTGACATTTGCTGGGCAAATGCAATTGTTGGAAACATACATATTAGCAAAAATTAGAGCGAGCACAGTATCTCGAGCATTTGTAGACTAGGTTATTGTCAAGTAATAAATGCATGAAATTTTGACCGTTTACCTTGATACCTGCGTTTGATGTTTGAACATCAAAATATTTGTTTTCGCCGATCATTTGTTGTTTGTTTTATTTATTGATTATTAATTTAGTTCAAGTTTCAGTTTCTTTTATGGTTATTAATGGGGTTGTTCCTAAACATTTAATGAATTATTTCTCGAGAATTTTCTTATGTAAGATATCAAACATTTTGTGCTGTCATTTGGGCGGTCGAAGAGTCGCTTAAAATCTCGGAAAAAGATTAGGGGCTGTCATTTGGGAAACAAAAAATGACGTCATCGCTTGGAGATAAATGGGTGTAAACGGGCGATTACAGCAATAAAATGTAACAAGTGTTCATTTGAAAAGTCAATCTAGTGGCATGTGATTTACTGAGAACATTTTGAAGTATGTCGTAAATTAAAATTTACTACTTAACCTACGAAGTCGTATATTTTGACAGTTTCAAACATACAAATAAATAACAAATAATAGGTATTTATTGAAAACTATAATAAATGTTGAAAATGTTGTCCTTCAAGATCAATGCACTTTAAAATCCTCCGTTCAAAATTTCTGATGATGTTCTGCAACATTACTGGATTGTTATTAATTTCCATGCATTTCTGTTCGATTCTCTGTAGCATATCATTCAAATTCAATATAGGTGTTCGAAATATGTTATTTTTTAGATATGCCACAAAAAGAAGTCGCAAGGTGTTAAATCGCATGAACGTGCAGGCCAGGCAATTTCAGTATTTCGACTAATTATACGC
Organism: Melolontha melolontha; assembly: GCA_935421215.2. Lineage (NCBI taxonomy): Eukaryota > Metazoa > Arthropoda > Insecta > Coleoptera > Scarabaeidae > Melolontha > Melolontha melolontha. The sequence continues at coordinate 137,608,607 of OW285239.1, forward strand.
TCATCAAAAAATTCTCTTAAATAATCCAAAGATTCTGCAGTACAGTGACAAGGTGCTCCGTCTTGTTGGAAATATGCATTTTGGAGTTCATCATCATGCAACTAATTGACAAATGGTTGTAAAATTTCCGTACGGTACCTTTGAGCAATTAACGTTCCCTGAAAAAATATTGGTCCAATGATTCGCCTTTGGCTTATCGCTGCCCAAACACCAATTTTCTGTGGATGTAGCGATTCTTCATTAATTATATGTGGATTTTCACTACTCCAAATTCTTGTATATTGTGAATTTAGATATCCCGTTTTATAAAACCATGCTTCATCAGTAAGGATGACTCTTTGCGAAAGTTCTCCATTATTGTTCAAATTTACAAACCAATTACAAAACTGTAATCTGCGTGGGTAATCAATTTCTAACAATTCTTGTATTGCTGTGACACGGTATGGATAAAGTTGCATATCTTTTTTTAATAATTTGTGAGTTGTACCAACAGAAAGGTTTATTTGTTGACTCAAATGTCGAATAGATGTTTGTGGTTCATTTTCCATTATTTCTTCAACACGATTGACAACTTGAGGTGTACGTTTCTTAACTGCTCCGCTGCCTGATTTTCTTAACAGACTATCAGTTTCAGAAAAAAAGTTTTAAAGTTCTATCCAACTCATAAACCATCAATTTTATTACCACTTCGAAAATAAGCCTGGACTAAAAAAATTTTATGTTCTAAAGTGAAAGCCATTTTAAAACTGAGAAGCAATTTATTTAAACCAGCTCGACGCACGATTATTTTATGCACTAACTGATATTTGTGATTGACATTATCAAATGTCATTTGGATTTACGTTTACGGAACAACAAACACATACCAATATATTTGCGTTTTATTCTATCAAAATTTCAAAGTAACCTAGATTTACTTTTCAAATGAACACTTGTTATATTTTTAAAGAACGGAATCGATGTGTTTCGGGATTTTTTCATAAAATCACTTGCTTCAGTTTTGTTCGCTATATTCCATACATTCCGAACACGGGTATAAATAAAAAAGCAAGTTCTATATACCTTTTTACCAGTTTTTCATTACAGTGAAACGAAAAAAAATAATTATGAAATTGTTACATTCTACACAATCAATATTTTTTGAATTTATTATTACACAAACATATTGTAATTAACTTAAGCTTTTTTAATTTTTAATAAATCATTAGTGTCACGTCTGTTACAAGATTTTCCTACTAATTTCAAGATACGATTTTAGCTAAAAGCTTTCTTGTGATAGTGACCTTAAGTTTCTCCACTTTCTATCACACTTAACACAGATACGGTAATAAACGAGTGTAAATGTTTTTATAGCGTTAAACACTTAATCTTGTCGAGGAGTAAGGAAATTGCTGTAGGAGAGTATAACAATTTCAACACTTAACTTCGCCAAAAGAGTCTTCGGATATCAGATAACCAAGACAGTGACGATAAATAGAGATAACATATACGTCCACAGTTTTTGCTCTTTATTTTCTTAAAAGCGAGAAGGTCTCTTTTTCCTTAATGTAGCAATCTTTGGCGAACATATATATTACACATTTGGTGTCTGACACAAATTCACAGGTTTTACTTAGTGACCGAGCTTTGACGAAGGTCCAATGAGCGTGCGAAAGTGTTCCAAAAAGCCGACGCATCATCTGAATTTATTCTTTTCACGCGTTTTCTTTCCCCTGGAATTTCAGTCGTCATTTACAACGGAAACACGATTGACTTTTTCGGAATTATTTTTCTAGAGCAAAAAAAGAATAAATGTTTGTTTGCTTTTAGTAAATGAAAACAAATGAATACGTATATTGGAGAGTTTATTTTGTTGGTTGATTTTGGAATTTTTAATATTCGTAATGTACAATATTTTTGTTACACTAGAATTAAACGTGAGTGTGGTACATTGAAATAAAGATAAATTGTAAAACACAGAATGTTGTCTGTGTTTTTCCATGAATATTTGTCTGAATTATGGCAATTCTGATTTATTAGATTTTTTCTTCAAAATCCATTAAGAGTGTCTTATAGCACATGGAATTTTCTAAAAGAAAAATTAAAATATATACTTTAAATTTAATACCGCGCGTTCAAAAGAAAATGATCTTGCTGTGAAGTCAAACAGTATATCTGAACTTAAATGCATTTATAACAATGTAATTTTAAACATACTTGAGTAGATAAAACTTCACCAACCTCACATACTCAAGTAGTTTCAAATTGCTTTGTTACATACGCATTCCGTTAGAGTCCGATAGAGAGTGAAGGCACGTTAATACGGTTTCTGCAAGTTGCGGTTGTATCTGTCAGATGGAAGCTCCTGGCTTAGTTTTTGACTTGTTATGAAGACAATGATAGTTGTTTTGGCGTTCGTTATATCGGCATTAGTCAATGAGTAGCGCTTAGCTCTGAATGTTCTTCTGCATCTTAATAACTTCTGTAATCTGGCAAAGGTGTTGTTTCGGTGAAAGTATCTCTCCAGTTACAAATGATACAAAAATGCGTAAAAGCATATCTGTATCTGCACACATGGACACACAGCACGTATTTACTAGCGTTAACTTCAACCACAGACGTATGCGTTTCTGTCTAACGACATTATCAACGCGGATTTATGAAGTAATTATGATTCGCTTTCTGGTCAAGTAGTGAAGAGCAAAAAAAATATTAAATCTAGGAGCGTGCGTATTGGGATTTTGGGGCACCGGACAAAGAATTGGTATCCGTTTGATTTCACTTTTGTATCTTGTATTGTGTAGTGTTTGTACATTGTTCAGTCTTCTAATACACGTGTATATTATACATGTAGCAATACATGGGATTTTGGGATATTAACCTCATTGCTTTTCTACTAATACAGAAAGCACACATAGCGCACAATATGCTACGTCAAATGTGACTGTTGAAAGAACTGAGGACGGAAATTAAATTAAGTATATTATTGTAATAGTATTATTGTATGGAAGCAAAATATGGATTTTTTGCTAAAACTGCTACAAATAAAATACATGTACTTATTAATAAATACCTTCGAAGAATCTTGGGATTTTAATGGTCAAATATTGAGTGAGCGACAAAAAAAGATTTCAGACTATGCCATGGATTAAATCAGTTTTGTCTTAGATTGATTAAGTGATCTAACCTACAAATCGTAGTAATAGGTTAAATCGTAACTTGTCAATTTGACTTATGATTGTTTACAAATGACACTTCGTAAATTCTCTAAGTTCAGACGTGACTTATATGTCTATCTCAGTCGTTCATGGCCTACCTATATAGCATTCCATTTAAGAAAGGACCAGATGGCGCGGCAATCTGAGTATAATTTACACAGGAATTTCAAAAAAATAGATAATTTGTATGTGAGGTTATGTACCTACTAACTTATAGAAAAGATTATTTTTGACGTTTATTTATTAACATATTTATTATTAAGAAAGCTTAGACTTTTAAAGTTTTATTCAAGCAAGAAACGGCAAATATATACCAATGTATATTATTATACCAGGTATTATATAAAATATTTCAATCAATATCTTCTAATCTGTTATTTATTGTTTGAAGGTGTTGCATCCACAATAAATTTGTGCGTAAATACAGTGAGAATGTGTTAAAATTACGACAGAAGAAATATTTACATCTTTCTTTGATTTTATTAGAGAACAAAACTTTTGTGTAAATGTGAAACTAATAAATTTAAAGGATTGATGATGACAGTGTATTATAATTATCATAATATTTGTGTATCGTTTAGCTTAAAAAATATAGCATTTTACAAAATACAGTTATTTTAATAATATCTATAATGAGAGAGCAATAAGGAAATTCATTTACTTGCACATCATTTCACATAATTTGGATAAAAATTTTTATACATCTAAAAAAGGTATTTAAAAATATTTTCATTTTACAAAAGTAAGTACATATTAAAAAGGATAAAACAGCAAGTTTGCACCAAAAGATAGGTAAAACGTAAGCATTTTTCCAGTTTCAGTATTTGGTTAAACATGTGTTCGTTCCTTTATTTCAAGTTATGACTGATTAATACTTACTTTTTTGCTTATGTATGGGATAAATTGCTACTATCGTACAATGATTTTTTTTTGCTTTTAGCAGAGATATGGTTTGATTACAGTTCAGATTTCAATTTAATTGAGAAAAAAAAGAATAAATAAAATGAGAAATTGTTTTCATGGGAACCACCATGTGTTCAGTAAAAACAATCTTTTTCGTAAATGTCTGAACACAATGAGTGTAAAACCCTCTTTTATTAGCATAATATACATTAAATCTTTTACCTACACTTACATAATTACACTAAAAAAATTATATAATAATTTCCTACTTAGAAATTTCATTCATATTCCACAATTATCACAATATCTGGTAGTTACTTGAGACCTAGGATGTCGAACAATTTCTGAGGACCTGAAAGAACTTACAATCTCATGAATGTATATGGTAAACATTAATATAAAATTATATTTAGATTATAATTTATTCACTATATTAACCAAACTATACAATTTCTAAGTATAAAAAAATTATATCTAACACACACGAATCTAAATCAAGAACATCACCCACACATAACTAAATTTAACACCACAGTTCATTATGTTACATATTGTTCACGAATATATATATTGAAAACTACTCATCTTCAAGATCAGAACCTGAATCTTATGAAAATTCTGAGGATGACCCAGTATTTACAGTAAAAGTCAAATTTTCTAATACATTTTCAACAATATTATCTAAATCATACATTTTGTTTTCTTCTGTTATAACGTGATGAATGCTATTTTTCTATGTGTCGGCATCAACCATGTCTAATCCTTCTAATAATAAATTTCTTACTTCGTCCAATTTAAATGTCTTATTATTGGCCGCAACATGATGCTTGACTTGAGCCCATTTAAGTTCAATGGGGTTAAGATTACAGTGATATGGAGGTAAACGTAAAACTGTACGGCCACTAGCTATTTCATCGACCACGTATGAAACTGGATGACAGGATGTGTAATTTTTTACAAGCTCAAACAATTCAATCTTTAGCATGGAGTTATCAGCTAGAATTCCTTTGGTTAAAAGCCATTCAATGAGTGCCTCCTTTTTCCATGATAAAGTAGGTGACTTTTTGTTTTAGTAGAATGATAAGGCATATTATCCATTACTATAACATTATTGGGCTCAAGAGAAGGTAATATATTTTGCATCCATGTGATGAACACCTCACTATTCATATCTTCATAGTAATCTGCAGTTTTCTTGGATTCAAATAATAACAAACCCACATTTTTCCCACTTGAATCCTAGTTTCTTTAGGTTTCTCCAAAGTGATGTTCATTTTAAAGGAGGTAAACTGGCATCCGCTTTAATAGCTTCACATATTTTTGTGCAAGTTGGTAACTCATTTTTAAAGAAAAATGAATGCACATGCCTTCTAATCGTACTTTTTGATACTTCATCTAATTTATTGTAAGCATCTCGGCAACATCGTTTTCTTAATGGAGACTGTGTAACTCCAGACATTTCAATTTCCTTAATAATGTCAAACATAGTATTTCTACCAATCCCTACTTCCCTTGAAGTTTGACGAACAGCAGCTGTTTTGGACATATTAATTTTGTTCTTAAAATACACATTGTAAGCCATCAGCCTCTGTCCACTTTTTACATATTTTCCTTTACGATTTTTTGATGGACCTGGTAAAGCGGCGTCATCCATGCTCTAAAACGATTGCGATTAAATAAATGAAATAAATAAATTAATGAGTGATCAAATATTTTTAGAAAATGATGTTTTCACTTTATAGTCTCTATAAAGAACTATCTTTTAACAAATATTAATATTAAATAGCACAATAAACAACTAGTAAAACGCCCAATTGACTAGCATTGACAGAAATGGTACTGACAGCAAAACGCTAATTTGACAGAACTAAATAAACATAATTTTGCCTGTGTAAAGGCGGCCTCTATTTTAGCCAATCACAAGCTCTTATTTTAAGCCCTATCTTTCCCAACCGTTTATTCTTATTTGGAATCGACGATAGGATACAAATTTTGTGTCTCGCTTGATAGAATTGCAAATGAAGAATTGTGGCATAGTACTCGTCAAGAGTAAATAGAAATCGCAAGCACTCTCGAGAAGTGGATCGGACATACTATGAGGAAGGTATAGGCAGAAAAACCGGGCTATTACCAAGTAGACTACATTGTAAAAGAAAAACGACAAAAAGGTCAACCAAGAGAGATGTGAAGTAAAACAACGTATAAAGGAAAAGGGTTAATAAGAACGGGAGTGATTCGAAAAAAGAATAACTTGAAATAAAAACGAATGAAACAAAACTTTTCCGAATCTATTTGTAACGTTGGACCAATTTAAACTTCACTTTAGATAATAGTAACAATGAAAAAATAAGCCGTGGATAAGAACAATTTGACTGACGATCTAACCTCAATAAAGATGTCGTGATATGGAGCTGTCCTATATTTCCAAGGAGAATAAAAGGATTATTACTAAAACTGGACAAAGCAACGGGAAAACGGCGTTATGATGTATTACCTGTTGTATATGTAAACAAACCAAAAAAATATATAGTTTTTTCTCACAAATAAAATTTCTGCAAAATACCGCTTTTAAATTGAATACTTCTATTGTGTTGCGATATATCAATATTCGGGCACGTAATTTGAAATGAATGGTTCTACTGGGAGTCGAAATATTAATACAGGGTTCGTCAGTGAAGCGGGAAAATTTAAAACTACTGTATCTACAGAAGATTTTTTTTTTAACAATAAGGTTTTTTCAGTTTTCTGTTAAGTTAAACTTGCCATTTTGTTTAAAAAAAAAAATACTTGACTGATGGGCACCATTATGACATACGCATTCTTGTAGTCTTTTTCGAAAATTTTCCACTGCTCGCCGTAACATTTCCGGTGTAATACGTCCAACTTCTTGAATTTTTAGTTTTTCTATCGTTTGCCATCGCTCAACGTACACCTTGCTATTGAGCTAACCCCAAAGAAAAAAGTCACATTTAGACAAATCCGGCAATCTAGCCGGCCAAATAATTTCTCCATTTTTGGATATGATATGGTTCGGAAAGAGTTCCCTTAAAACAGCAATAGACATACGAGCAGTATGACTGGCAGCACCGTCTTGCTGGAACCACGTAATCTCTGGAAATCGAACCAGTTCTTGCCTCAAGAATGGTGTAACCGTTGTTACGCTTAGCGAATAGAAGTTTTAATTCATTTATTTAAATACACATATTCGTCTTTAAATATCGATTAAAAAATATTTAACTTAGACATTTTTCTTGTATATATTCGTTACAAAGAGAAAGCATTTCTTTTGTCATATATCTTGACCGACAGACCCTTCGTCATCTACCTGACTCGATAACCGTTACTGTCGAATTTCTTTCTAGAACATTCCATTTTAAATTCTTAATTAATATTACATACTTCTTCTTTTATATGTTGTGTTTGATATCGTTAGAAAGCTTATGTCACAAGGGTTACTCTAATAATATTTATGACATCGATAGAAGTCATCTTTAGGACGCGCTTCTTATTAATTATAATTCAAGATATCGATCCCCCTCTTCGATAGATCATAAAACCGACCGTTTATAGACATTTTCTATCGACACAAACTAATGGTCCTCCTTCTCTTTCGAACCTTTCGTGAGAAAACAACTCCTCGTGCTGTTCCAGTACACAATGGAACTCACCACGCCGTCCAGGCTCTTCAACTTCTAAGGTAAACTGCATTGTTCTTTTAAGTGAATCCATATTAATTTAACTCATTTCTTATTCCTCCGGTAAAACATCCCTCTACATATACTTGTCCGAGTATATCTTCAGACCACGTGGCCGCCAATCGCCGCAAATCAAAGGTATTTTATATACATTAATTAACCCATAATTTACTGCTCAATTTAACGTTCGTTTCAGAGTATTTTTTGTGTTAATTTTAATCTACTTATTCACCGCTCCGCGTGTATATAGTACTTTCTTTTATTACTGTTTCACCTTTCTATTTCAGATATTTTATATTAATTTCTCGATTACTAACTTATCGCCCCTTGTGTATATATTACTAATTTAATGACTTTTACATACATCAATTTCTTTTATTTAAATATACGAATTTCGATTTATTATTATGTAAATATAAATACAAATTTTAAGGACGCCGCTGTGTTTTATTTTATGTAGTAAGTTGTTGTATATTTATTTTAATTAACCAATACCACGAACGTCCTGGACCTTTGAAGGAACTTCACCAACACCACAAATTATTTATCTTAGAATAATTTAATTATTATTATCCCTAGCCAACCCCTAGTTAGTAATACCGTGTTTGTGTAATGAACTGCAGTAACAGTTATAGCATTTCCTCGACCGTCTTCAAAAAAGAATGGTCTAATAATGCCAGATGATGAAAGAGCTCACTATATTGTCACCTTAGGACTATGCAAGGGTTTCTCATGTAACTGAACAGGGTTTTCAGCGCTCCAATATCGGCTATTCTGTTTATTTACGTAGCCGTTACGATGAAAATGGGCTTCATCTGACAAGAACATATGGTGCATTAAGTTTTCATCCCTATCCAAACGCTGCAACATTTCTTGACTAAAATTCATGCGATTAACCAAATCAGCTTCTTTTAATTCTTGGAAACTTAAATTTTATATTGGTGAAAAGTTAAGTCCTTATGTGAGATTCGACGCATCGACGGTTCACTGATATTCAATGCTAATGCATGATTAATCGCAGAAAGTTTTGGACTACGTGTTATGGCAGTTCGAACTCTATGAACATTTTCGGGCGTTCTAACACTTTTTGCTGTTCCTCTATGTTTTAAATTTAAAGTAGATCCAGTTTCTTCAAACTTTTGTACCCACAAATTAATTGCGTGAATAAAGGGAATACGCCCATGACGCGGAATATTGTAGTGATTGCAAAATAATCTTCTTAGATTTGTCGCGGAGTCACCATTTTTATAAAACGATTTAACATAGTAATCACAATGAGCACCAGACCACTGTTCCATATTTACTAAATGGCGTGAAATGAAATACAATTTATCATTAACTTCAGTGCCCTCAGCCAAACGTCAAATGAATTACAGAGTTTTTAAATTATCCCGCTTCACTGACGAACCCTGTATATGGCGACACTATAGAGCAGTATTTTATAGAAATTCAATTTGTGAGAAACATTTTATATTTATCCAAATTGCTACATGTACACAAGTCAGATACAATAATGTCGTGTCATATAAACCTTCGTTTGTGTGCGTTTAATTATTACTACAACTACATACGACATAAAGTACTCTTTGTTATTGATGTTAATTTAGATGTATTAAACCCAAATATATCTTTTATAAGCCGCTTAAATATCACATTTGCATTTTCATTACTTCGTTCGTATAGGTTTTATAACTTTTATTATTTTGCGGTGAAGGGATTATTGCAGTTGCCTAATTTAATTACATAAACTATTGAGATTCACTAACAGTTACTTTCAATCAAGTGATTTAAAAGCCTGTGTGGAATAACTGAATGTTTAATATTACACACTATGTTTTAAACATACTTTATATTTTCGTTTCCTTTAGAAATTGAAATGCTCGTCTTGGTCGAAATATTTCCTGATATTGGTAATCAATATTTCGGTTACTTTCATCGCCTAAAAAAGAAATATTTTCAATTAATTCTACCACATACTTTTCAATTCGACAAGTCCGCGCTGGTTTCTTATTCTACGTTTTCTTAAAAACTCGTTATTATTTTTTGCCTCAGTTTTTGTACGTAAACGCATCACATAATTAATTTCAAGCTAATGATAAGGATTTGCTTCTTTTTTTCTGTTCCTTCGATGTCCGCGCAAATTTAAGTAGAAGAGTGATTGATGGTATTTCGCTATCAACTAAATTTCACCTCATAATCTTCTATCATTATTATGTAACAAAAACAATTTGAAACATATTTGAGTGGGTAAAACCTCACCATTTATTGAATAAAACAAAAACATTTTTAAGAATATTGAAACATTAAAAATCGGATGTGGAAAAGACAATATAAGTCAATATTTGTGAGAAAATTGTGTCTGAATGCCTGAAAAGCATGTTGTTAAGGATAATTCGCTTTCAACGTGGAAATTGAAGAAACGCATAATGTTTACCCAAAGAAAATTTGACAATAATTTTAACCTGCTCAGAGAAAGCAGATTCCTCACAAATCATAGGAATTGTATGTGAATGAATATGAGAGAAGAAAGAATAAGTTTTGCGAGTGGCGGTGCAGAAAAAATACGTTGTTAATAAAACTTTTGGTTAGCAATTTTTTATTAATCTGTGTTATAAAGACCGATATAAGCCCGCATTTGGGAAAGATCCCAAATCCCAAGGAAAGATCCTACTTCATCGGTGTAGTCCAAAATATACAGAACACTACATAAACATGTATTAACCAATTCATGAAATATAGGTTTACGCCACATTACAGCAAGCCACCAGATCTACACCGATTACCGAAGATCCATAAACCAGACATCCCTCTGCGACCTATCGTCAGCTCTAGGAATTCTCCATGCCATCCTCTAGCGAAATTCCTACTGGACATCATTACACCTATATTTGGCAAAACAGCGTCAGCAATCACAAATTCGGAAGACTTGATAAGAAAAATGGAAGACCTGAAACTGGAAAAACAAGATAAATTGATTAGCTTTGATGTCACTAGTCTGTTCACGAATGGATCTACACAACCTACCCTAGGTATTGTAAAAGACAGACTCTTCAAAAACGTTACATTAGAAGAAAGAACATCGTTAGGTGCCATCATCCAACCACAGTAAAATTTCTATCAATAAAAATTTGTCATGGCAATGTGTTCCTCTCTATCCTCCATATTGAATAATGTATATATGGAAGAATTTAAACAGAAGGCGATGAGTATATACACCCAAAAACCAAAGATGTGGCTGCGTTATCTAGATGAAACCTTTGTCAGATGGCCATAACTGTGTAGAAGCACTAAATGAATTCTTAGAACATCTCAATAACATAGAAGAATCCATAAAATTCACTATTGATGTAGAAACGGAAGATCAAATCCCCTTTCTGGACGTTGTAGTACAAAAAAATATCAACAGCACACTCAAGACCAAGGTGTACAGAAAGTGGACACACACAGGACAATACCTGCATTTCGAATCTAACCATCCACACAATGTAAAAGTTGGTGTGGCCAGGTGCCTATATAACAGAGTCAAGAACATCTGTTCAGATGAAAGAGATAGAGAAGGGGAATTAAATAACATAACCAACATACTGAAACTAAACGGATATATAGAAAAGATGTCGTCGAAAGCAAGAGAGACAAAAATAGTTCACGAACGAGACCAGCAAGCAAGTATGTACGTTACGACAATTCCATATGTCAAAGGCCTATCGGAAAATATCAGAGGAATAGGCAATAACTAAAACATCAGAACAACGAAAAGGATAGCAAACACCATCAGATCGTCTCTGGCCACAACTAAACCAGAAAACCAAAATTAGAGAAGAAAGAACTGTATATACGAAGTAACATGTGAATGTGGAAGAACTTACATTGGAGAAAGGGGTAGACTCCTACAAATCAGCGTCAAAGAACATCAAAAATTGGTCCAACTATGGAAAATAAACAAATCGCGCTTAACTCAACATGCCTGAAAAGAAGGTCACAGGATTACATGGACTGATGCAGCAATCCTGGAAAAAGAAGACCATCAAACAAAAAGTAAGCCGAAGGAGAGAGCATATATAGTTACAACACCGAACTCAATAAATGCACCAAGTTTGGAAAACAAGAACGTCTGGCTACCGTTGATTAGAGAAAATGTACACAGAAGAATAATAACATCGGAAACGGAGACAGAATAAACGTGATAACCACATTTCGCCTGCGACAGTGCGCAGAAATATATGAGCTTACTGCGCACCACGTTCTGCGCAAGTACCTGTAGCGTAAATACAAGTTTTAAGAAACAGTGTGCTTGATTAAGAAGAAGTTTAAATTTACAGACCAGGTTCTAATCTCGCCCGAGTATATTTCGCTAAAAAAATGAGAGAAGGCATATGCGTCAGATTAGGATTTTAGCGAAGAGCTGCCCTTCTCAGGGCTACCCTGAAATGGCAGTAGATTAACTGCTTAAACGTAGGTTTACCTAAATCCAACAAACGTTGTAAATAGCCCAAACTCAATCAATCATTCATCGTCAACAATTTCTGGTCATGACAACTTAGTTGTCATCATCTGCATCATAATGTATACTATTAAATTAAGTTTTAAGTAAACTATTTCAAACACTACAGAACAACCTATATTTTTCAAAAAGAAAAATAAATAAAACTTATAAACATTATAGAATTGTATTAGTAAAAGTTTGTACTTGACCTGGTAAAACACTCTGTACATCTCTCACGATTTCTCTACAATAGTTTTCGTAAGTAATTTCGTAAAGTTTTCATTTCGGATCTGAGTTTTGGTTATTATATAAGAAAATGAACACGATTCTTATATACGGTTTCCTGATCTTTGTCGACTATCCCTTAATCCTTTATAAGTTTCTCGCATTCTACCCCTTTATTTTCATAAAATTATCGCCGTTCGCTTGAAAACACCTTCATAACTTTATTAATACTGTAATTTTCCTTAATCTGTGTATCAAAGCTTCTTTATATATTTTCGTTTATATATTCATTTTTGCCTTCCGGTTGTTCAGCATATTTTATGGTTTTTAATATAAATTTATTTTATCCCGTGTATTTGACACAATCGATCACTTTACGCTTTGGTAAAAGTTAAGTTTATTTGCCACGCGCTTGGTTTTAGCTTTGTTATTTGGAGCGAAGGCCGACTTTAATGTGCTATAACTAGAGCAGGGAAATTGCGCCACACGCTTGAGGCAGACGCTTTCAAATTGACACATAAAGTAAATAGTAAGTAGTAAATTATAAAACGTACTCAAACACTTACCGTTTTAAGAGTCTTTCGTGAAGTCACAAACGTCTGTTAAATATTTCACTCATCAGATATGTTTCCAAAGTTCTTTCAGTGACGCTAGTGCGGAATAAATGTTTTTTAATGCCGAAATCGATCATTCTACTTCGAGTGATATTTGCATATTTAAAATAACCTTTGAAACAACTTATAGGATCTCTAGACACTCCTTGACAAATTTGTCTTAACCCATATAACCCTGAGACTATTATTAGTTGAGAATCACTTTAAACACGGGATCAATAGATTAATTAGTTATCAAAAAGCTATAAAAAATTGGTAAAAAAATATTCACGTTTTAATTTTCGAAATAAAGTGCATCTTTTAAAAGGACAGTAGGTTAAAAAGGACAGTAGGTTAAATAAGTGCTTGCCGTCCTTTTAAAAGGACCGTAGGTTAAAATGGGTTAATATGAGAAAATTGGAAACTTTGTCTAAAACAATTTAAAATTTTCTATTACGCAATCTGCTTCTTTTATCGCCAAAAAGTTATTTATTAGTAGAGCTGAGGATGTTTGCGGTACGGCAGGACCGTATGTAGTGCATCCCCACATTTAACTATTTATCTAAATATTCTCTGAAATGATTTGCCGGATCTCATAAATTAATAGAGTGATATTTTAGTATGCACTGGATATTGTTATTATACAAAATCATAATAGCCATTTGTATTTAGGGATCATAAATAACAATACGCATGTATTTGTATTTGGTTGTGAATTCAATTTAAACTTAAAACGAATCGTAATATTTTAACGACAAGCCGTCCTTACAATACATGCATTCGAGACAAAGTGTGCAACTCTACGAATAACTTCCATAATTGATCGGAAATGGACATTTTGGAGCTGAAGTAAAGCCCCTATTCTTAGAAAATTTTATTACTGTCGTTAAGAGCTATTATTATAAACAACAAAGGCCTTTTATTAGTGTTGAAGTTTTAGTTTCATTGAATTTCCATGTTGTAAGTAGTCAATTGTAAAGTGTTCATTCACAATATTATAAAACAAGGTGTAAATTTAACTAAAATCCAGAAAAACACATTCTGATAATATATTACTAGATTAGAAGCTGTGTTTATTACTGTTTAATATATTATTTTTATAACCAAATGCAATAAAAGCTACGAAAACAAAAGAAACCTCGATTTATTAAAATCTTGTCACACAGCCTTTCAAAGCCTGGCAGCACATATTTTGCATATATTTTATATATACTACCTACTTGAACTAGGTGAATGAAGTTAGAAGTTATAACTTATAACTTCTAACTTCATTCACCTAGTTCAAGTAGGTAGTATATATAAAATATATGCAAAATATGTGCTACCAGGCTTTGAAAGGCTGTGTGACAAGATTTTAATAAATCGAGGTTTCTTTTGTTTTCGTAGCTATTATTGCATTTGGTTATAAAAATAATATAATAAATAGTAATAAACACAGCTTCTAATCTAGTAATATATTATCAGAATGTGTTTTTCTGGATTTTAGTTAAATTTACACCTTGTTTTAGAATATTGTGAATGAACACTTTACAATTGACTACTTACAACATGGAAATTCAATGAAACTAAAACTTCAACACTAATAAAAGGCCTTTGTTGTTTATAGTAATAGTTCTTAACGACAGTAATAAAATTTTCTAAGAATAGGGGCTTTACTTCAGCACCAAAATGTCCATTTTCGATCAATTATGGAAGTTATTCGTAGAGTTGCACACTTTGTCTCGAATGCATGTATTGGAAGGACGGCTTGTCGTTAAAATATTACGATTCGTTTTAAGTTTAAATTGAATTCACAACCAAATACAAATACATGCGTATTATTATTTATGATCCATAAATACAAATGGCTATTATGATTTTGTATAATAACAATATCCAGTGCATACTAAACTATCACTGTATTAATTTAAGAGATCCGGCAAATCATTTCAGAGAATATTTAGATAAACAGTTAAATGTGGGGATGCACTACATACGGTCCTGCCGTACCGCAAACATCCTCAGCTCTATTTACTAGTGAGTGAAGAAGTGGATCCACCTTAGAAAGTGTTCCGTTTTTGTCCCTACATAACGCTGTTGTTGCTATTTCAAATGGTTTAAAAACGAATTTAACTCTGGAAGTAAAATAGTGCTGTTTATTGTCCATTGATTATAATTTGTATATGTAAACAAAAATAAATTATGCGTAGGTACAATCTAAAATTTAATTTCGAATTTGAAATTCCAAATTCGCTTTAGAATTCGAAATTCGAATGCCAAGTAGCAATAATTCGATATTTCGAATTCGGAGAACTGGGAAATTCGGAAATTCGAATTTGATCGCCGGCACTATTAGAAACACTTTCTTTGTACTAGCAATTAATGCATTTACTCGTAGATAACATCTACGAATTGTTTGTGCCACAAGATTTAAAGCATGGATTTTACGTGTTACATGTAAGAACTTACTGCCGTGTTCTTTAAGAGCATCACCACTCATAAACAATAAAAGTTACTTTGTTGAATGTTCAAATTTGGTTAGTAAATTCAACACCACATTTAAAATCTGATCCGCAGTAATATTTTCAACTCTTTTGGAAGCAAGTATGACAGAAGATGACCCTTGATGTGGTTCCATTGTACGTACCATTATATTAACCACAGAATGTTTTTTGATATGTTGTTTTGTCCACACATAATCACAGTTTTTGATCTTTCAATTTTTATTTAATTCTTTTTTGAATGTGTTCACAAATACATGAGTAAATTTTGGTAACGTTTTCCGACCTGGTAATTTACAGTAAGTGTATTTATTCCACAAGGAGACAAATGGTTCATTGTCTAGTAAAATAAATGGTAGATTACATACAGTAAGGGTAATACATAAATCAAATTGATTTGTTTCATTAGATCGTCCGGTATTTATTTTATAAGAATGCTGTGCGCTATTGACGTGGCGTTGATAATTCTTTTTGGACCACTACATTAGAGGTAAATTACGAACTACACATTGAATTTTTGCGACATCATAAATTATATCCGTCAAATCTTCAATCAAGTTTTTAATTGATCGTTAAACGTACAACTATTAAATAGTGGTTATGTCGGCCAACATGTACGAATGAATACAGAGCACGCCCCACATTCATCAGCTCTAGTACTCGGCTAAAGCTGTACTGAAGACTTTAACGGTTAAAACTCGTCGAGTGCAAGCCACTGGCATCTAGCGTGATTTTTCTGCAATAGTTATAACGCATTTACATCCTATACTTATATGACTATATCTGGCGTGCCCCTAGGATCGAATCTTGGTCCACTTTTTTTAATGTGTTCGTAAATGACTTGATGCTATGATTGATGCTATGCCAATAAACAGAACCTGGTTAACGCCTGAGATAAATAAGCAAATATAGAAAGATATCAAGATATGCATATGCTTCTGTTAGAAAATAAATGAAGTTCAGGAAATTATTCTAAATACGATGGCGACCATTGCGTGGATCGTCTTTTAATGACGTTCTACCACTTTTAAAACGATCGATCCACCGATATACAGTACTTTTAGATTCTGCAGACTCACCAAACACTCCTTGCAGACGTTTAATAATTTCTGAAGTTTTTTCAATCCTCTTTCCACAAAAAGAAAATGCTTGCTCTTTGAGATTTAACCGCGTCGCCCATGGTTACACAAACAGTGCTACGAATCAGACAACGATACAGCACTGGATAGCTGCACAAATATGTTAAGACTTGTCTATCACCAATGGCATTGTCTATAAGTTTCGTGGAATTGAATTAGAGCACGATTCACAGAACTTTGGAAACATCCCTTGTATTTAGAATAATTTCCTGAATCTCATTTATCTTCTTACGCAAGCATATGCATATCTTAATATCTTTTTTTATTTGCTTATTTATCTCAGGCGTTAACTAGGTTCTGATTATTGCCATAGAATCAAATTTGTTAACATTAAGATAAATGATACAATAAATTTATTATTATCTTAGTAAAATCATTTATTTAAACTCAGATCATTTCATATACTATGTGTATTTTTTAACTTGAAACTTTTTTGAACTGTTGGTAATTTTAACAAAATTTTGTCGACAATTTTTGAATCTTAAGTGCATATAATTCTGTACTTTATGTATCACTCAATATCACCGCTAATAATATTTTATGATAAGCCGTAAGTTATTTTGAAAATTATACGCACACGTCTTCATCCAAAACCAATTAACTATATTATCTATTTTACCATCCTAACATAAGTTTACTTTATAAATCGTTACCAGCTTGTGTTAGGGTATTTGTATATTACTCTCTTGAGTGTGATACTGACGTTACTAACCTACTGTTGCTTGTGAAGTTATTATACGGAATTGTATCATTTGTTTTCGAACGAAGCCAATTGCTCCAATGTAGACAATAAATTTGCTGAAAGGATAAATTGAGCCGTTTGTGATAATATAATAATAATTAAATATTGGAAATGTAAAATTAAATCGCTAACTGTTAGATTACATACATATACGAGGTACATCTAGAAAATAAATTTTAAATGTTGCGTTGTAGCACTGCAGTCACGATTGTTCGCATGTAAACCTAGTTTATGGTTTCATTTGCAAATCATACAGACTATTTTCATTTATTCATGTAGTAATTTACGCCTAGTGAAGATTAATCGCATGTTTTCAGGTTGTAAATTTCAATGGGCGCGTAACCTTCCAGCGTTCAAAATTATGATATCAAACTCATGATAAATGACGCTGTTCCTCAGCGACGATACACAGGAAAATGAAACTTTGAACGCTAAGACAAGATACTTGACATTACCGTTTGCAGCTTAGAATTTGTTTCTATTCCCAGTTTATACCGGGTGTTCGACAAAAATTTCCGGAAGCTATAACGTCTTTATTTATTATCTGGTTTTAATGATCTATATCTATACTTTTCCCCTCTCAAATTGAACTGCTTTTTTCTTAATTTTTACAAAAGAAAATTTTCTACAGATTCCAGTAACGTAATAAAAACACATAGTTGGATAAAGAAAAATGCAAGAAAATCAGAGTTTTTTGCAAATTTTTGTCACTCACAGTGGGCCATGAGTTGGTGTAGGCACTTGCACACTGACAACGTTAAATTGACTAAATAGATATATATATATATATATATATATATATATTTGCTGTAATCCTGGCAATAAAAAATAAACTTTAATAAGAAAGAAAGAAAAACAAAATTACTAAATATGAAAAACAAATACAATAAAATAAACATTCCTTATTGTATAATACAAAAGTATTTTTAATAATATAAAAAATATTATTAAAAATGGGGTGTGAAGAACACAATACAATTTCATTTATGTATTTTTGAATGTATCTTCTCCAAAGACGTAGATACGTATTTCACATTTCTACATGTTCGTCGGTACGCCCCTGTTGGAGAAGAGACACATTCAAAACAAACATAACTACGTTACTATCTAGCCGAAATTATTCAGACAGAGCGTGAAGGAATATTCAGCGCTGTCTATATAATAACAGCCGAACTAGACGTGTTTTTTATAGTCGGTAACCACCGTATCTATAAAAAACTGTATTCTCGTGTCTTCACTACTTGTCGGCGTGAGCCGAATGTGTATATGACAACATAATTTGGAACATACTTGAGTGGGTAAAACCTCACTAAATTTGTATAATACAAAAGTATTTTTAATAATATAAAAAATATTATTAAAAATGGGGTGTGAAGAACACAATACAAGTTCATTTATGTATTTTTGAATGTATATTCTCCAAAGACGTAGATACGTATTTCACATTTCTACATGTTCGTCGGCACGCCCCTGTTGGGGAAGAGACACATTCAAAACAAACATAACTACGTTAATATCTAGCCGAAATTATTCAGACAGAGCGTCTGTCTGAATAATTTCGGCTAGATAGTAACGTAGTTAGAGAGGTAGAAGAGACACATTCAAAACAAACATAACTACGTTACTATCTAGCCGAAATTATTCAGGCAGAGCGTCTGTCTGAATAATTTCGGCTAGATAGTAACGTAGTTATGTTTGTTTTGAATGTGTCTCTTCTACAACAGGGGCGCACCGACGAACATGTAGAAATGTGAAATACGTATCTACGTCTTTGGAGAAGATACATTCAAAAATACATAAATGAACTTGTATTGTGTTCTTCACACCCCATTTTTAATAATATTTTTTATATTATTAAAAATACTTTTGTATTATACAAATTTAGTGAGGTTTTACCCACTCAAGTATGTTTCAAATTATGTTGTCATTCCTTATTGTGTTATTTAAAAAAAGAAAATAAGAAAATAATATATGATCAAAAAGTCTTTGGATCGCGATAGCCATGAAGTCTAAAGACCAATTATAGAATTATTTGCTTCTGTACTTTGAAGTACACATAGCTCACAAATAAAATAAATTTTAGGTTATGGTAATTAGTTCCATTTTATGTATGTTTTATAACCAGCTGACTTTAAAGTTGTCAAGTAAATGTCAAAATGAATTGAAATAAATAATTTCATAGATATATCGTAAATTCCACAGCAATAGCGATCCAAAGACTTTTTGATCATACGATAGAAATACTGACCTACTAATATTTCTCGAACTGGGCACCATATTTCAACCAATGCATAGTCTGCAACTCTTTTCACAACAATTGAATTTGATATGTTATTGGGCGGTATTTGTCGGCAAAATTAATAATTCTATTTCGTAGATCATCCACGTTTTCAGGTTGTGTTACATAAACAATTTCTCTAATTTGGTTCCATAGAAAGAAGTCTAAAGGTGAAAGATTCGGTGAATGAGCTAGGCTAGCTCCGTTAGTGTCTATCCATGTTCGATCAAACTATTTATTTCAGAATTCTGTGTTTATTACAGCATTATATGGAGCAGCTCCATCTTGCTGGAAGTGTAGTTGTGCATATTGATTAACAGGTAATTCTTCTAAATTCTCCACTCTATTTAAAGCAACGTATGATATTTTTGTTGATTTAGGTTACCTTCAATAAAGTATAGTCCAGTTGCTTTACGGTCTAAAATTCCACACCAAACATTTAAACTTTTCTGAATATTATTTTCAACAACGAATCTAGGATTTTCTAATATCTATGATTGTTCCTATTAAACACGGCGTTACTGGTAAAGATGAACTTGTCCGACAACAGAATTTTAGAATAAAATAGTGAATCGTCCCGTAATTTATTTAAATAAAAATTGCACTCTCCACGGATAATCGTCTTCCAGCAAATAATGGAACGTTTGAGATATGTACGGTCTCGGTTTGTGTTTTTCCAAAATAGAATGTACGGTTATACTGGGAGATTCAACGTTGCTAGTAATCTCTCTAACCGGTGTCCTGGGATTTTCTTGTGCGCTCAACAAAACCGTTAAAATTAAATTTTCATTTACGGTCCGTACTTCTTTCTTTGGCTCAAATGATCAAATGATGCGGTGATTCCCTATCAGGGACACGTTCCTGATAAATTCTAATAGCGTGACACGGTCTTTTACCACATTCAAAATAAACTTGAAATATGTCCGTTAAATATTCAAAATTAGGTATTAATAATAAGCAAAATAAAAAAAGAACTTGCACAATTAGTTATTTATTATTAGCGCTAATAGTGTTTTTGAATCATGCTATAAGATTCACGTAATCTGACAGTAACAGTAAATGATTAATACCTAGAGACGTTGTCAGTGTGCAACTGCCAACACAAGCTCATTGCCCACTGTGAGTGATAAAAATTTGCAAAAAATGTTTCCTTAATTTTTCTTTATCGATGTATACGTTACTGTAATCAGTAGAAAATTTGTTGTAGTAGAACGCAGTCTGTAACCATATTCCCCAACGGGTAACAATCCGCTGTGATGGTTCAGGTATTCGGAGACAGTCTGTAAAATTCTCGAATACGTTTCGGAGACTTTAGAAACTAATTCTGATGAATTCAAAAGTTTCTAAATACGAAATTTTAGTAAATTCGAAACTCGAATATTCGAAATCTAATTTTATATTCGATAATTCGATATTCGAATATTCGAAATATCGAATTTTAAATTCGAACTGTAAATTAAAAATGAGAAATATTGAATCAAATAGAATAAATTCACACTGAAAATTCGAAATTGTATAATAATATTTGTAATTAAAATTGGTCTGAAGTAAGAACTTAATAGTTTAGAGGGAACAAAAAACGTTTAAGTTAAAACACTTTATTAACTACGTCATCCGAAATAATATATGGTAACTTCTTTATCTTTTTTTAAAACACTAACATGTTGATATTATCGGATTAATAAGCTACTTCTGACACTGTAATATCAGAAGTTGTAGGCAGGGTTGCCATGTAATATCAGAAGTGGCTGGTCGGATCCGCCGTGTGTGGTCGTGGTCCTAGTCATGCCTTAGTTTACGAGGCGGCTCACCAGAGACCGGGTTAAATTAACAATAACAATTACATTACAAGCTATGGTGTTCGCTTGTATAACTACATTACGATATAATACAACAGACTGACTGACTGACTGGATATACCCGACTGACTGACCCACGAGACTTCTCAGTCTCAGTTTATATACTCTCTCTACTTCTATTAACCTAGTTAAATGTGACCTGGTTTACATATCTGTTTACATAATGACATATACATAAATTAAAATGGAAAGTCTTTCCTTGGAGACTGTGGTTAAGTAAAAACTCAAAAAGGTATAAGACCCCTTACCACAATTAATAACACAGGTCTACAGTGATTTTGATGTTTGAAAGCTGTTTGCTAATTTGTATATGTTTGTGGGCCCTTATTCCAAAAAACGCCATATTTTTGCTCTATCACGTAAATTTTTTTTATAGCGCTCTATATCTTAAAAATGTTAATTTATTAATATACATACCTATGACAAGAATATGTTTGTTCCATGTTAGGCATGATTTTTAAATGAATTGATTTTTATGAAATTAAATGTGATTTGGCAACACTGGTTAATATTAGATTTCTCAGCAAAGCAACAGAGTCGGCGCAGAAGCGTCAATACAGCGTTGAAACCTGCTTATGTATAGTTTGGTTGTGTTAGTCGTCGTGCTACTGTGTCCGCGCGCTTGTTGTCTTCGTTGTTGCGTATTTTAAGTGTTCTAGAACGCATAAATATGGAAAGAAGACATTGTGTGAACAATCCGAATAACTTTTGTTATATCTGTGGTAGTTATGTCGTAGTAAAGCAGAGGCAAACTATAACTTCGTTTGTGAAAAATGTATACCACGCTTATTTTGGTGTAAAAATTGGCGACCAAGACAAGTCCTGGGCTCCTCATACTGTTTGTTCCGTTTGCGTTGAAGAATTAAGAAACTGGCAAAAAGGTAGGAAGAAATGTTTAAGCTTTGGTGTTCCTATGGTATGGCGAGAGCCTAGAAGTCACAGTGATGATTGTTATTTTTGTTCGTGTAATGTTCAAGGATTCAACAGAAAAAATAAGAAACAAATTGTGTATCCCAATCTTGACTCTGCTATTCGACCAGTTCCTCATGGACCAGATGTACCGATACCTACCGCCCCAAAAGCACTAGAAAACATCATATCGTCAGAATCAGAGGAATCTAATTTCGACCCAGATGACTCAGATTCACACCAGATTTCAGAGAGCCCGAAGTGTTTAACCAGAGTGAACTAAATGATTTAATTAGAGATTTGCACCTTCCAAAGGATGCATCCGAATTGTTAGCCTTCCGACTTCGTGAGAAACATTTACTGGCATCTGGCGTCACATCAAGCTTTTACCGGGATCGCGAAAAAGAGTTATGTCAATATTTTACTCAAGACGGACCGCTAGTGTATTGCAACAATATTCCTGACTTAATTTCAAAATTAGGAAATGTGCCGTATGTAAAAGAAGAATGACGCCTGTTTATTGACTCAAGTACGCGTAGTTTAAAAGGCGTTTTATTGCACAATGGTAACGAGCTGGCCTCGGTTCCCGTTGCCCATTTGGTACATTTAATGGAAACGTATGAAAATTTTGAACTTCTTTTAAAGAAAATAAACTACCAAGAACATTAGTGGATGCTTTGTGGTGACCTTAAAGTGCTGTGCATGCTACTAGGACAACAAGGAGGTTATACAAAATTTCCATGCTTTATTTGTGAGTGGGATAGTCGAGCAAGGGATAGACATTGGACTCAAATAGAATGGCCATCTAGAACAAGCCTTACACCTGGTAGCAAAAATGTATTAAGAGATAGCTTGGTTGACCCCAAAAAAGTTTTTACTGCCTCCTCTCCATATCAAACTTGGCTTGATGAAGCAGTTTGTTAAAGTTCTAGACAAAAATGGACAGTATTTTAAATATTTGTGCGAGACATTTCCAGCCTTATCCGATGCCAAGTTAAAAGAAGGTATTTTTGTTGGGCCGCAGATAAGAACATTATGCAAAGACAAGGATTTTCAAAACACAATGACCAATGTCGAGAAAAACGCCTGGGTTTCATTTAAAGAAGTAATTGATAAGTTTCTTGGGAACTCTAAGGACGAAAACTACGAAAATATTGTTCAAAATATGTTACAGCACTTTCATCGTCTAGGTTGTAATATGAGTTTGAAAGTGCATTTCCTGTTTTCACACTTGAACTATTTTCCTGAAAATCTTGGAGCAGTTAGTGAAGAACAGGGAGAGAGGTTTCACCAAGATATTAAGGAAATGGAACGGCGATACCAAGGCAGATGGCGCATAACGATGATGGCGGACTACTGCTGGATGTTAAAACGGGATATGCCTTTAAAAATATACAACCGAATGTCCGGACAACGCAGCTTTCTGGCAAAAAGACAAAGATTTCACTTAAAAAAGACTGACTAAAGTATTTTTTTCCACTTTTTTATTGTGTATTCTACCTTTTTACTCAATAAACAAATAATTCTTTTTAGAGATATAATTTTTTTTCATTTAATAATTGCAAAAAACCTTACGTGATACAAATAAATGCATAGAATTTTTGAAATCAGCCTACCAAAATTATATAAAATCAGTTTTCAAAATAAAAACATCTGTCAAAAAGTTTAATTTTGTAGACCTGTGTAATCGTATCCTAAATATTTATTTCGACAACTAAGTTGTCATCATCAGTAGCTAAAACAACTAATCAAAGTGTCGCACATGGGGCACAGTAAAACTAACACATATAAAAAAAAACGCAAAAATTTTGCATGGTGTCCACGTATACACTGTATACAGTGTATACGCTGTATACAGTTACATATATTCAAATTCATATTCAAATTCATATTCAAATTCATATTCAAATTCATATTCAAATTCATATTCATATTCAAATTCATATTCAAATTCATATTCAAATTCATATTCAAATTCATATTCAAATTCATATTTTACAGGTATTAATAATAAGCAAAATTTAAAAAAACTTACACAATTAGTTATTTATTATTAGCGTTAATAGTGTTTTTGAATCATGCTATAAGATTCACGCAATCTGGCAGCGATAGTAAATGATTAATACCTAGAGACGTTGTCAGTGTGCAATTGCCAACACCAACTCATCGCCCACTGTGAATGATAAAAATTTGCAAACAACTTTTTTTTTTGCATTTTTCTTTATCCATGTATACATTACTGTAATCAGTAGAAAATTTTCTTTTGTAAAAATCATGAAAAAAACAGTTCAATTTGAGTGGGAAAATTGATTCACGTTTCTGGTAAATTACATGTGACACAAAGATAATGAATGTAGTCCTTCCGAAAGCGTTTACTTTGATGTATAGATCATTAAAATCAGATAATAAATAAAGATACCTTTGGAAATTTTGTGGACACTTTATATATGAATCAACCCTCGTAATAGAACCAAAAACGTGAGGTAATATTTCCATAAAGAAGGACTGACTTTTTAATCAACGCAGTTGTTTTACACAACAGTCCAATATCTTAAAAATCATGATGCTTTGCTTTTTACAAAGTTAAGAACGCATTTCCGGTCATGTCGAGACCTAACTGGTAACTAACTTATATCCGTTATTGAATGGTTTTAATACATTTAAATTCTCTAATATTTAAATAATTGTATACAATTTGTTTTTGTTTTGGCATATTAAACACAATACCTGCGAAAAATATGAAAATATTGTAATTAATTCATGACGTGTTTCTACATGAGTCTCTTAAACAACGTGCGAACACACAAATATTTATAACGGTAGAGAAATCATTTTAAAGGGTTTCAGTTTAATATTTCAACGCAAATAATTTAATAGCGAAATTCAGGAAGAATTTATAATAAATCTGGGAAACCTTAATGTATTACAATCACTTTGGCCTGTTATATATATGTTGTCGAACTTTACCATTTTAATCGAGTTTATGTATATTCGCTAGGATGTCGAGGTTCGTTACACGTGCTTTCGATGCAGGCTTGGACGAATTTCGTTTTGAACCGGATTCTGTATCCAATTCGTGGAAGTCGATGGTCGTTTGCTGGAGAGCCTAATATTTTTACAACGAGCTGTTATTATAAAACAATATTTATTGTGAATTAAATATTGCTTTCTACATTTTTACGACGCTAATTACTCGAATTTTTCTATTGACTATTGGCCGACTACAGGCAAAAAAATATTAACATCTGTTTCCTCAATGTAACTTAAAGCTTCCCGATGCATTCGGAACCACAGTCATTAATAGCTTAGTGCCAGAGCAGTGGTCCGGCAAGCCAGGGATGTGAGTTCGAATTCTGCTTAATGGCAAATTTTTTGAATAGAAAAATTCGAATAATTAGCGTCGTAAAAATGTAGAAAGCAATTTTTAAGTCATTCACATTACTGCACGAAAAATGTATTCAATGTTTATTGTATTTAAGTTGGCAGATAATTTACGCATAATCTTTGGTTATGTTATTAAATTGTTATAAAACTAAATTTTGTGGCCCCCAAAAGATATAATTAGTTCAGTATCATTTTCTTAATTAAAAGAAAATATATTTTTATTATTTATTAATTATATGTATGCTAATGTGCCTTATAATTCAAATTTGCAACATTAAAATGTCAAATGATACAAATATGCATAAACATATCTGTGCCTGTAACATGGAAATACACTACGTATTTAACTAGTAGTCACTTCAACCGCAGGTACATGCAGGATGTCATCAGTGCTGGTTAACGAAGTGACGTCCCAAAGGTTCTCTTTTGCCAAGTAAACAATATTATTCTGTTAGGTGACACGATATTCTCGTGACATCAGATGGTTAAAAGAGATTGTTGATAAAAGTGGTTTCCTCTTGAATGGCTAATCCACTACAAAAAAGGAAAGAAAGACACATATTAGTGTAGTGCATTAATTCGTAGAAAGATGGCTCAATATACCAAAAAAATATACAGGGTTAGGCAAATGTATGGATTCATTCGAATATCTTTTATATGGCTACTTGGATTTTAATAAGACTTTCCGAAATTAATTAAATGCATATTTGTATCATTTGTATATACTTGATGTGTTACGCATCGATATGCTATAGGTATATTTTGTGGTATTAAAATTTCAATTAAATTTTTTAAGTCTTTTTGTAAAATTTAAAATAGTTGTTTATTGTAAAGTCTTAACTTTATATTTATTAAAATTAAATAACTATAGTTCATAAAGTATTTTTTTCAGTCCGAATTATTACAACGCGTACATGTGTTATGTGTGTTAGAAAAAGTTAAAAAGTACTATTCGTTGTACGCGCTTTGAGCAGTATGAACTGCAAAGATATACTTTATCAACTGTAGATTGATTTACACTTTATCTAAATGTATTGTTTCTCTAGTCAAGCAAAATAACTTCTTCAAATTTTCTTCTGGTAATTCAAAGGGGTAACTTGTGCCTCTAGAAAGCCTATTATGAAAGCGAATATTTCTCCTTAAATATATTTCTTTAGTATTGAAGATATTATATTTTTTTATAACATATTTTAATAATAACAAATAATATCCATCTCGATTTTTGAATTTCACTTATTTTCTTTGATTAAAATTTACAAAAAGTGGTGCTGCTGATAACTTGTTTGGTTTCTTTTTCTACGAACGTCGATAAAAACGATTTTCGAATTTCGTATGATCCGTATACTTCGAAAGTTACAGCTTTTTGATCGTAATTATTTTTAGGTAGCATGTATTCGAGGATGTACATATAACGAAAACGAAACAGAATAGGAGTGATAGCAACATTAATATAGCTCTGCTTTAGGAAAACTTTATTAATAAAGTAATGAGAAATATCATTAACGAAACAAATTAATAATATTTTTATTATATCTATACATTTGATATATCAAAATAGTGTTTCGAATTTAAAACATATTTTTTAATGATGTGAATATAGGATGCAATCTTGTTCAATTTGACACAATGCTTTATAATGCATTGTGTGAATTCTTTGATAAACTGGGTTTTGAAGTATGCACTTGCTGTAAAGCGAAAATAATGATGTACAAATAAAAGCAAAACAATTAGTTAAACTTTGGTAAGCTCATATTTTTAAATAAACAAAATTCTAACTTAAGATTTGAAGTATAAATTTGTGA
This sequence comes from Melolontha melolontha, assembly GCA_935421215.2. Taxonomy (NCBI): domain Eukaryota; kingdom Metazoa; phylum Arthropoda; class Insecta; order Coleoptera; family Scarabaeidae; genus Melolontha; species Melolontha melolontha. The sequence continues at coordinate 137,636,296 of OW285239.1, forward strand.
ATATAATGACACATGTCTTCTAAAATTAAGGTGCACTTGATAGCATAAAAAATAAATTAGATGACGAAAACTGTCAAGAGGTGTTAAACACTAATGATGTAAATATTAACTACAACATTTTTCAAAACATTTTAATAGCTGTAATAAATAGTGAAACACAAAAAAAGTGATCAACATAAGTGGTTCAGTTAAAAAAAATGGCTAACGGAGGATATAAAAATGAAAACAAGAATAAAAAGAAAACTACGAATATGAAGCGATGACGGGCTCTAGAATATCCCAAGAGGATTTGAAAATTTGAAGCACGAAATCCAGAAATCTAAGAAACGAATGTATTCAGAGCACATTAAGTAGTCTAGAAACGCTATGAAGGGAATGTGGGATGTCGTACACAGTCGTCAAGGGAAATCATCAAAACCAGATTTTGATTTACTAATATTCAAAGCCAATGGGGTCTCCAACATGGATATACTGACGTAGATAAATGAATACTTCATTAATACATCAAAAACAAGCCACCCCGAAAATTTAAAAAAGGGACAACATGGAGACGGTTACCAGTACATTTTCGTTCTTCCCAACAGACCACCAGGAGGTGATGAATACAATAATTGGCCTGAGGGGAACAAGCTCAGTGGGGTTTGACGAGGTACCGACGGCTTTGCTAAAGAAATGCGCAAAGAGTGTCACTGTTCCTTTGACTCACGTGATAAATAATTCGTTCCTGTCCGGTATATTCCCGGATGGATTGAAACAGACTGTCATAAAGCCGATATATAAGTCCGGAGACAAAAAGGATTTTAAAAACTTTAAAAACCCATAGCTCTGATATCAAATGTTTCAAAGGTCTTTGAAAGGCCGGTTCAGAAAAGAATTACCGTTTTTATAAACAAACAAAACATTTTGAACCCCAACAAAATGGTTATGTAAGGGGGAGATCCACGAGTCGGGCTCTGTTTCAGCTTATGGAAGAAGTGACATAAACGGAAAGGAGCAAACGGCTTGTGTCTTCATGGATCTAAGTAGGGCATTTGATTGTGTGAGTCATCGGATTTTATTGCGGAAACTGCAGGTGATGGAATTTCGTGATATTTGTCTGGATTGGGTGGGGTCTTATCTGTCAAATAGAGCAGTGTGTCCTAGTGCGTGTGATGAGCTGGGAAAGAAGTTGACATCTGACTGGAGATTCATCGAGGGTGGTGTGCCTCAGGGATCTATTTTGGGCCCAACTTTGTTCCTGCTTTACGTGAACGATCTGCCAGGGATCGTCGAGGGTCTGACAGCAATGCTTGCGGATGATACGTTTTGCGTCCTGTGCGATATGAGCCGCCCAAGTTTGTGTGAAAGAGCAAGAAATATTATAATTTCGTATGAGGAATGGTTACTAAAAACAACTTGCTATTGAATGTAAACAAGACCAAGCTACTGTTCTTTAATAGAGAAGCTCTTGAGGTAAAGTGCAATAGTGATATCCTTGCCTCCACCAACCACAGTTTCTCGGATGGATTCTGGATGCTGACCTATGTCAGTATGTGGAGGGTCTGGCTGGTAAGATCTTCAGGGCATGCTTTGGTTTAAGAACCATAGCAAAAAACGTGTTAACGCGGCTTTGTCCGCATATTATGCTGGTGTGTTCTCAAGAATTAAGTATGGGATCGTGTTTTGGGGTAACTCTGTTGATGCGGGTAGGATTTTTCTTTCTCCAGAAAGCGTGTATTAGGACGATATTTGGCATGAGCAAGAGAGATATACATGTATAAATACTTTTAAGGAGAACAGAATACTTATCTTGCCATCTATATTTATTCTTGAGTGTGCTCTCTTTATGAAGATAAATTACGGGAATATCTTCAGGAAATACGAACTCAGTCATGATCGCGACATAAGAGGGGTTTCTCGCAGGGTATTAATTCCGCCATACACACATTATACAAAAGTACAGAAATATGCAATACACCAGTGCATCAAAATTTGTAATCACATACCAGAGAACATTAGATTATTCTCGAAGTGCCGTTTTAAAAATCATGTGAAGGCAATACTACACCAAAGGGCATTTTATAGAATTGATGATTCTTTCGGTCAGACTTTTTAAGTAGTATGTTGAGTGATGCTTCTACTTTACATTGTCTGTTTTATGTGCTTTTGACGTCCTCTATATAATTTGTTTATTTTTTTTGAAAAGAACTAATTTCAAATATGTAATGTTTGTGTATTATTACTAAAGGCCGGATTATATGCAGTTTGCATAAATTTGCATATTTGTATAATATATGCATTTTGTATATTATTTGCATATTTTTGTAGTAAGTAGTCAACATTTTTGCATATTTTAAGTATCCGAATTATATATATTTACTAAATCAAATTTATTAAAGGCATTACTAAAAATATGTCGTGGATGTAACAAACAAACAAAAATTAAACAGCCCTCTTTAAATTAAAAATAGCATTTTATTAAGCCACTTCCCGTTACTTTTCCGATAAGCGTCTCCAAGAATTTATTAATGCTTTTCACATACATCCAGGCCCAGACAAAATTCCAGGAAAAGCTAATACCTTAAAACTTCTAAATAAATACAAAAATAAATACATTTTACTAGAAAATTAGGAGAATATGTGTTTCTTTGCTATTCGGAGAAATTTATTCCCATATTCGAAAGCAATTTTATTTTAAATGTCATTTTCCGTTGGCTTTTCGTAGTGCAAACTTGTGAGTTGTGATATATAATAGCAAAAATGCCGAAAATAGCGACTGCACCTGGATGAATTGCACCTTATTCAGAATTGCGTATAGATGTAGAAAAAGTGTTTTGCGTAGCATGCTCCAAGATTGTGAGTAAAATTTTAAGTTTATTTCCTCTTATTAATTAATTAATTATGTTTTGAATTATGCCTTTACCTTTTACTAACATTTATTTTATAAAAAAAAACAACCTATGTTGTGATATTTTTTTTTGCAGATTACAAGTGAGAGAAAGTTCCAAGTCGACCAACATATGAAAACTCCATCTCATGCTGCAAAACTAACCAAGGTGAAATTGGCGAAGAAGAATCAGCAAATATTACCGCAATGTTTGCCATCAACTTCCAAAAAATCGGAACAAGAACAATTTATTGAAGATTTGTGTCAAATGTTTGTGACGGCAGATATTCCACTACATAAATTAAACAATTTAAATGTGAAGTTATTTTTGCAAAAATATATCAGCAAGTATAACATTCCCGACGAAAGCACGTTAAGAAAAAAATATATTGAAACATTGAATAGCATTAAGAAGGTTGTTGCCAACAATTATCTTTATATATGCGTAGACGAAATTACTGATAGTGTGGGCCTATACATAGTTCATTTAATCATTGGTATCCTTAACGTATCGGTTCCAGCAAAATCTTATTTAATTTCATCCAAACAGTTGAAAAAGGCAAATAATTTTACAATAATAAGGTTTATACAGGAAGAACTGACAACTTTCTCCTTACCGGAATCGATTCCAACAGAGAAAGTTTTATTGTTTTTGACGGATGCTGCACCATACATGGCGAAGGCAGCTTTCAACTTGAAAATCTTTTAACCAAATTTAGTTCAGACAACTTGCTTGGCGCACGGACTAAATTGTGTTACAGAAGAAGTCAGAAACCATTTTCTCTTAGTAAATACTTTAATTAGTAGTGTTAAAAAAGTATTTTTAAAGGTCCCATTACCAGTTCAGTTTTACAAACAACATCTACCCGGTGTTCCGCGTCCTCCTTAACCAATAATCATACGATGGGGAACGTGGTTGGAGGCTGCTATTTTTCATGCAAATCATTATGAAGAAATAAAGACAATTACTATGGATCTTGATAGGGATGCACAATCTATGATAGACGCCCAAAAGGTGTATTCGAGTAAAGAAATACCTCAACAGTTGGCGTTTATTAAAGCCAATTACAGTTTTATTTTCACTTCTATATTGCAGTTGGAAAAACAATTTATGTCTCTAATCCAGAGCGTTGAAAAAACAAATTTGAAAAGTCATGTTTTGATGTTAAAGGAGGAGTGTATGAAAAATTTTTAACTGTAATAGGAAAAAATGAGGGATTTAAAAAGCTAAAGGACATTGCTAAAATCTTATGTGGTGATTCAGTAGAAAATATTGAGATGACAATAGATGATATTTCTAATTTGAAATATGCTCCTATAACAAGCGTTGACGTAGAACGAACTTTTTCTATATATAAATATGTACATGTTTTCAGACAAGCGTCACAATTTTTCTGTAGAAAACTTTGAGAAATATGTGATTGTAAATTATTTTCATAGTTAATTATGTTGTAAAATATTCTAAATAAGCTTGTAGTAAACATAATCAAATATTTTTTTTCTACAGTATTCCATTTTCTAACATTCTTCATATTTTTTTACCTGCATATTTTTCATAAGGAAGTGCATATTTAGGCTAAAATAGCTGCATATTTATGCGCATATTTTCAGTTTTGTTTTTGCATATAATACGGTCTTTAATTATTACCATGTTGCTTGAAAAAGCTTGTTGTGCAATGTTGTATACTATGTATGTTTTATATTTGATGTATCTGATGTTCTTCACGCTATCGGCAAAGATTAAAATAAATAAAAATTCTTATTAATTAATTATTATTAATTATTATTAATAACAAGCCTCCAGTGGTGGGCACTGATGATTCTGTAGTAGGGTGAAAAATTTGTCTTCGTTTCTGGAGAGATACTTTCATAAATATATGAAATTGTGTTGTGTTCTCCACACCCGATTTTTATTTCGATATTATTAAAAACGTTTTTGTTTTATACAGTATTTGGTGTACACACTTAAGAGTGTAGTTGTTTGTTATAATGTCATTCATTTTCATTACATACTTAACATAACCTATTTCTGACGTTTCGAAAAACACGAGCACAAATATTTCATGTATATATCATTATGTTGTATGTATTCCTACAAAATATTGCTAGTTTAAAGTAAGACAAAAGCTACATTTCGAATTTATTATAAAACTATCGCAAAAATGCAACTTAAGATTATAAAATTATCAAAATAGAATGAATTAGAAAGAATAGTAAAAAGTGAAATATATGCACTATTAGTCTATTTCACTCATGCTGGATTCTACCAATTCACTTTCGCTGGCACTGTTTCCAACATGAATAATTAATAGTTCCAAGATGCCCATGGATAGATGAAAACATCCTTAAATAAATCACAAACAGAAACAAAATATACAAGAGACATTAGCCGGCATTCAAACAATGAAACCTGTAAACGAGAATACGAAAACCAGAAAATGTATACAAAAGAACTATTAAAGAATGCTAAGCATATATACCTGAAAAATATGATAACAAAATACAAACAGGACTCGCGCAAAGTATGGAAAATCATAAATCAATCAGCAAACTCTCAAAACGCAAAAAGCAGTAAAAATATCACAAATATAGTGACAGAAAATAGAATCACCGTAACAGATGCTACTGACATTGCGAACGAACTTAACAAATACTTCGCTACCATAGGAACAAAACTAGCAGAACAAATACTTAAACATAGGCAACAACCACAAACTACTATAATAACCAAATATATACCACCATGTAGACTTGAAGAAACAAATAAAGAACAAATGATACAAATCTTTATAAATAGATCTGTATCTGTATATGACATTTAGCCGAACCGCCTATTAGATAAAGCAAATCTCATCCTATCAGGTGGCAATTATTTAATAAGTGACATCTGACGGACGAAAGAGACTTTACCGAAACAAGCGATCTTTCATTTGACCCGCTAAGCTGGTACGAAACGAAAACAATATTTACCGCCATCTGGCTCGTTTTTGAAGGACTACCCGTATTGTTTTCGTTTCGTACCAGCTTAGCGGGTCAAATGAAAGATCGCTTGTTTCGGTAAAGTCTCTTTCGTCCATCAGATGTCACTTATTAAATAATTGCCACCAGATAGGATGATATTTGCTTTATCTAATAGGCGGTTCGGCTAAATGTCATATACAGATACAGATCTATTTATAAAGATTTGTATCATTTGTATACATTGCTTCATTAGCTTAACTGACGACGCCTATAAATGGCAGAAACATATGTCTTAAGCAGAAGTAAATGCTGAAAATACGAGGTATTGTCCAAGTATACAGTTACAGATATGTAAATTATTTACATGTCTGTTTCATAATTCAAATAAAAATTAATATACATTTACACAGAAGCAGATAAATACACAGATATAGAACACGCAGGATATCCCACATCAGAACGGAAAGATTTATCCACCAAAACACACACAACTACTAACTACAACAACAATAAACATATACAACCTTCCTAAATAATAAAAGATCTTCAAAATACAAACTTTAGAGCAAAAATAAAAGAAATGTTAAAATCTAGTGAAATAATTTGACAAAAGGCACGGACTCTGCCGCTCACTGCTTATTTCACTTTAATGAAAAACATGAGGCCCTCAACTCCAGTAGCCCGAGATGGTATCCTTTGGCGAAGAAGAGGGATCCACGCGTGACAATGCATATTGCTATGGACTTTTCCCCGCAACATTTTGAAAAAAACATTATTTTATATTGTACAGTAATTTTCGACGCCAGTGTATAATTTATTGTTTATGTATGCAGATGTTATTTTGATTTAATTTTTGACTAGCGTTGTAGTACGCCTATTTGCCATGCTATTTCCTTAGACACTAACTGTGATCAGAGTTGAGAAGACGTGTGGTATGAGATAATTTTTTATCTTAGATAAGTAGCTTCGTGTTTTTTATTAATTTGTTTTGGTGATTTAATTCATACCGATTGATTTACGAGTGTGCAGAACTTGTAGTTGTTTAATTTTTGTACGGTCTTCTAACTCTGGTGTCTCGAATAATAAAAAAAAACATTTTATTTACGTAAGTAAAAGAAACGATTCTTATTATCTTTATTATTATTATTTCCTGTATGTATTGATTTGTATTTTACCATTGTGGTAATTTTGATATATTTTATCTTAGTTATATGAATGACAAAGAACGTTTTTAAAATTTCAATATAAAAAATTTTCTATAACGATAAAATTTTGTACGTTCGATTCAAGGGCAAAGTTTTTTTTTATTACATGTGACTGCGCATGTGTTAGAGATTTGCTTCGGTCTGTCAGTTCTGGTTGTTTGTTGACCTTTGAAGTTGTTTTATCAGGGGTGAAATTTAAAAGCATCTTTGCAATTTATTAGAATTAATTTAGTTCGGGTGTAATCAGAGGACGTTTGGATTTGTTTTGCTGTCAATTTCAACAAATTCTTTTACCTCTAAGTGTAAGTTTGAATTACACAATTCTTTATACTTTATAAAGAATTCTTTTTTCTTTTTTCTTTTTTATAAAATAAAAGATTCATTTGAGTAAAGATGTGTATATCTTTTTAATTACCTTTCGACTTGTGTAATTAACAATAACTTCAGTAAAACTAACAATATTCACAAATAAATTTGGTGTGGCGCCTGATCGTGGTATTAACTTAATTATTTTTCCACGTTTTCCATTGGAAACCCGGAGAGGAAAGCAGTCCCATTTAAAGAAAGTAACCGACTGAGTATCTAAGCTGGACAGAGTTGGTGTGAATAGTGGTACATCCAACTACGAACCCACTATTCATAGCAATATGTATATAATATATGTTATGTGTATTTGTATGTATGTTGTGTCATAAGTGTACTGAAAGTAAACGTATTATTATTTATAAGATATCGTCCATTAATCCATCTACGGGGTCAATACAGTTTTTCCATTTGTTCGCTGTAACATTTGTAACTGCTTGCATTAAAAGTTCTCGAACATGTGATATTTAGAACGTTTTATATTTTAAAGCAACTTCACCTTTTATTTGTGTCCAAACCAATTCGATATGATTAAGCTGGTAATTATATGGCAGTAACCGTAATAGAGTTTTACTTTGAGCAGTTGCCATTTCATTGACTACATATACATTCCTTACGGAGATGAAATTTTGAAATAGAAAAATACAGACCTTTTACTCAATAATCATATAGACGTCGGCAATTCTCCTTTATTAGGCCTATTTTACAATTCTTTTATTTATTTTAGTTTTCCTGTTTTTATGTTTGTACTCGGTAATTTTTGGCTCCTTTGTGTAATAAAGTTTACACCTTGAATAGAAAGTGCCTATTATTGAACCATCCTTCTGAGTATATTAATTTTTTTCATTATAATATTCATTTAAGTTTAAATTTGTCAACATCTTTATGGTTTAGTTTGCAATACAACTCCATCCGAGGAAGACACTGTGTGTTGAAACAATTGTAATGGCATCTTATCTCAATAAAATGGAAATTAAGTAATATTGCTTTTTCATTTTTATTCCACTTCATAAATTTAACAAATGACTAAACGGATTTCCCACATATAGCAATGATAATAATAAGATAATCTCAATTTATGTTTATTTACACTATAAATGTCCACATTTGTATAAAATATAATAATATTAAAAGAGAAATTAGTTTTCGCTGAAAACTTATGTTTTACTATACAGGTGATTCATTTTCGGCCCTCACCATGGGGATCTCTCTTATTATTGGAGATAGAGTATAGGTTTAAATTTGGCAAAGTTGTTAAATTTTGTGTTTGTTATAAATCCGTAAAGAAAATATACCTGTCACAAATGACCTTCGTTATTTAAAAAAAAAACGCGAAAACCCCATTTTCTTCATTTACCTGTAGCACCGACATTTGGCCTTGTAGAGAAATAATAGAAACACATCCTTGCGGCCATTTCTAAACCTCTATCCAGTGGTGTACTATAAAGTTTTATACGACGTTTCGTTTCTGGCCATCATCAACTATCTAATTTCTTATAGGCGCCATATTGGATTTAGACATCGTCAGAAAGAGTTTTTTTTTTTCTGATTTCAACCATGTACCACATGCTGACTATAGTTTTTGACATTAGGTTTTATTTGAAAGAATAAATTATAAGATTAAATAAGGTAGCCATGGAATTTCAATCTGTCAAACATTTCATTTATTGTTCATTAATAATACAAAAATGTCATACACTAACGAAGAGAAACGAGATATGATAAGTATTTTTTATTCTTCGAACCGAAATTCAACAGTAGCGAGTACAGGATATCTACAATTATATCCAGAACGACAACAGCCTCATCGTACCATTTTTCTAGATCTCGACAGAAATTTGGTCGACAATGGATCGTTTACTAAGCCGCGTAATGGTAAAGACAACAGGAATTTAAATGAAAATCGACAAGATATTTTACAAATGGTAAATTAAAAGCGTGTTTTCAAATTTCATGTTAATCTTGTATTTTTATAGATAAAAAATAATCCATCAATTTCTACACGCGATGTAGCGTCAGAATTAAATTTGTGCCAGTCCAGAGTTTGGAGAACTTTACATAAAAGTAGGTTTAAACCATACAGGATCCATGTTAGTCACTTTTTACTGCCTGGAGATAATTTGAGAAGGCTAGAATATTGTAATTGGTTAATGGGAAGGATAGAAAATGGCGAAAATTTTTTAAGCAAAATCATCTGGTCAGATGAAACAAAATTTACAAATTCTGGAATGTTCAACAGAAATACGGAGCACTATTGGGCAGTACAAAATCCCCGACAAAACAGGGCTAGAAGACCACAACATCGTTTTGGAATAAACGTTTGGATGGGTATTTTGGCAAATCGTCTCTTAGGACCAGTTATGTATGAAGAACATTTAAATGGAGAAAGATATTTAAACATTTTACGAACATACGTATCTGACTATCTTGACGACAATATCCCATTAAATCAATTACAATATTTATTGTGGCAACAAGATGGCGCACCAGCACACAATGCAGCTGTTGCTAGAAATTTCTTAAATCAAGAGTTTGCAAAACGTTGGATTGGAAATAGGGGAGTTGTTGAATGGCCTGCAAGATCACCTGATTTAAGTCCGCTAGATTTTTTTTTTATGGGGATACGTTAAAAATAATATTTATAAAGTAGATGCGCCACAAAACATTGAAGAATTACGAGACAGACTTCAGAATGCCTTCGATGCAGTTCCTAGAAGAACTACACAAATGGCAGTACAAAATGCCAGAAGGCGTGCCCAATTGTGCATTACCGAAGATGGCCAGATAGTTGAACATTTACTGTAATTGTTTATTGTTTACTGTTCTATGTATTTTTATTAATGTTCTTGTTATCTTGTACTCGCTACTGTTGAATTTCGTTTCGAAGAATAAAAAATACTTATCATATCTCGTTTCTCTTCGTTAGTGTATGACATTTTTGTATTATTTATGAACAATAAATGAAATGTTTGACAGATTGAAATTCCAAAGGCTACCTTATTTAATCTTATAATTTATTCTTTCAAATAAAACCTAATGTCAAAAACTATAGTCAGCATGTGGTACATGGTTGAAATCAGAAAAAAAAACTCTTTCTGAAGATGTCTAAATCCAATATGGCGCCTATAAGAAATTAGATAGTTGATGATGGCCAGAAAGAAACGAAACGTCGTATACAAATTTAGAGTACACCACTGGATAGAGGTTTAGAAATGGCCACAAGGATGTGTTTTTATTTTTTCTCTACAAGGCCAAATGTCGGTGCTACAGGTAAAAGAAGAAAATGGGGTTTTCGCGTTTTTTTTTTAAATAACGAAGGTCATTTGTCACAGGTATATTTTCTTTACGGATTTATAACAAACACAAAATTGAACAACTTTGCCAAATTTAATCCTATACTCTATCTCCAATAATAAGCGAGATCCCCATGGTGAGGGCCGAAAATGAATCAGCCTGTATACGGACTTATGCAAATACGATTTTCTTATCCTCCAAATAAATTGTAGAAAGAAAGTCGGACTGTTTCATGATAGGTTGACCATACGTTTTATGTTACGAAATGTCTTTCTCTGCATTCTTCCTTCTTGTTCGGAATTTATAGTTATGACTTACAAGGGGACCTCTATATAAAGCCTTCACGTTAAGTGTTTGGTGCATGAGAAGAGAAAAAAACGGCAACACTAAACGGAAGCTACGAAAGAGCACGTAACATAAACTCGAATAAATGTTTCATGGATAAATATGAACCGAATTTAGTGGCATGTATACACAAGGAGATAACGGTTGTAAAGTTAAAAGCTACAGAATATAAAGGTTTAAGCTCTTTCTCGAGGCTAGTATTTACTTCAATAACGTTAAATTTGTTAAATTTAATACATCGAGGAAATGTGTCGTATAAGCACATTTTTTTCGTGCATTCAACATGAAAAAGTTGTCTAATAAAAGCTGTTAACCTAATCCAATAACCAACTTTCGATTTTTTGGAGTATTTACTCTTTTCGTGGAACATATTTTCTGGAGATATTGCTTCGTTTACATGGTTAACCACTATATTCTAAAGTTAGACGATTAATTTAATAGAGCATCGTTTCTAGACCTGGGAGTCGCGGCCTCCAAGGGGTTGTGGTGATATTAACGGGGGGTCGCAAAATAGCCTAAACAATAATAAAAAATCATTTTATGAGAAAAAATCATTTTGTAACAGAATTAAATTCAAAATTTCCTAGTATTAAATTCACGGTTGAAAAGCAAAACAACGGAGGTTTGCCATTTTTAGATACCTCAGTAATTAGGAATGACAAAAACTTAGAGTTTGATATTTACCGAAAAGAAACCAACGTCAACAGATTTATAACCGCAGATTCAAACCATACTTTTCAGCACAAGAGTGCCTCTTTCAATTTTCTTATCAATCGTTTGTTAAGCATGCCAGTGACAAAGGATAGTATTGAAAAGGAATTAACTTTAATTAAGAAAATCGCGAGTTACAACGGTTTCGATTCAGAAATAATAAACAAGCTAGTTAGGAAACACAAAGTAAGAAAAACAATTCAGGATTCCACATGTTTGCTACCTCAAATTGATTCGAGCAAAAAATTTGTTAGTTTACCGTTTCACGAAACTACGAAAAATTTAAGTAAAACCTTTAAACAGTTTAATGTTCAAGTAGCATTTCGGTCGAATAACTCCCTAAAATCTCTCTTAAGCAACGCGAAAGACAAAGTTGAGGTAAACAACAAATCTGGAATCTATGAAATAAATTGTAAGGATTGTGATAAAAAATATGTCGGTCAAACAAAATGTTTGATTCTAACTCGTTATAAAGAACATGTTTCGCATATTAGATTCAATAGACCAGAGAAATCAAGTGTTGCCCGACATATTCTTGAATCAGATCACAACGTAACATCTGACTGTCTGAGATTAATAAAAAACGTCAAACGCCCCCGCGAATTAAATAGTTTTGAGAGCATTTTTATCTTTAAAAAATGTAATTAACGCAGATTTGGGTCCTATACCAGGTTGTTCTTTATTTGAGTTAATTGACAGTTAGATGTTATTAAAGCAAGAAAAATAGGAAAACCATTAAAAAATATTCTAATTTATGGAATTTATTTTTAAATTCGTTTCATTACAATATTTGCCATTAAAATATTCTGACTCAACATTAATTTCCAAATTTATATTTCAACATAATTTAAGGATTAATTTCATAATTGGACCCTTAATGTATGTTAAATTACGGCTTTTATAATATTTCTAAACGGTATTTCTATAGAATTTACAAATAATGGGTTAATGCTCTTGCATGAATAGGTGGGGTTTACCAAAATGTAGGTAATTTTTGTAGCATTTAAGATTGAATATTTTAGTGTTAAACTAGAAGACGTTCAGAACAATCCTTCTGCGAGTGTTTTTGTGCGTTCAAGTGTTACACTGTTTTTTCTACTGAAGATGGCAACGTGGTTGTAGAAATACGTATTTAGAATCATTAAATTCTATTGTGGTAAGGGTTTTTTAATTTTATTTTATTCACTTATAAGCCACAGTCTCCGATTTGTTAGTTAAAAAATTATTTATTATAAACATTTTACATAAAATAAGTATAATATATATATCTTTCAATAAACACAACTGTCTCATTTAATAGCAGATTTTCGTCTCCCAGAATTGGCCTCTCTACAATTTGCACATCTAATGCACGCCGGCAAAAACAGTTTTTTCCCCTTAAAATTTATAATATTCAAAATACAAACATGTTCAAAATTTATGTACATTTTTAAATATTCAAATATATCGCATAATTAAAGTATTTTTCTTTAATGAAAAATCACTAGCAATATGTAAAAAAAAAAGAAATTAGTGTGATGGTTGCATTTGTTTTTAATTTAAAGATTTCTGCATACGTGGATCTACATTATAAACACACAAAAGCAAATTGTTTTCGAGTGGTAAGAGACGATTCCTGTATTTAATTTTTAGCGCAATTATAGACAAAAAACCTTTTTCGCAGAGACAAGACGTGGCGCAATGGATTAATATTTTCAATGCTTCTGTGACTAAATTTCCATATTCGTTTCGACGAGCAAGCCAAAACGTATTTAAATCTTCAGGCGTAAATTGCAGTTGTAGCGTTTTATCGACAGACATTTCGATGAACTAATCGTCAATCTCAACTGGTAACTTAGCAGCGGCCAAAACGTATTCACTAAACGGATTCAGTACCCATCTCTTCGAGAAATCATTTTTATCTTCCAGCAAATACTCCATCAACTGAATTTTTAGCTCACGCAAATGCATCTTCATGCAATCCAAACTGTGGCAAATAATAGTGTCTTGTTCATTTAAATTTTTTTCAATATAATGCGAAGTGAGTGGGAATATATCCAAATTTTTGCTTTGAAGGCGAATAATCCAGGTATCAAGTTTCTTAATGAAAGCATGAACTTTGTCTGTTATTAATAAAACGTTTTTATCAGGTCCTTGTAAATTTATACTCAAATCGTTTAAATGCGAAAATACATGAGTAAGTATGCCAACAACATACACTCATTATTCTATAAAAATAATAAGAATGGCGTTTGTTCATCCTGGAAAAGTATTATTAATTCATCTGGCAATTCCAATACCCGGGTTAACACTTTCCCTCGCGATAACTATAAAATTTCTGTATGGAAAAGAAGAGATTCTTTATTTTCGCTCAATTCATCGCATAGTTTAGCAAACAAACTTGTTCTGTAACGGTCGGCTTTTAATAAAATCAACATTTCCGCCCTTGGTATAAGACGATCTTTTAATATTTTCATTAATCTACTGTTCCTTTCTGCTATCGCCTTTGGACCATCAATACATACTGCAATACATTTTGTCCAATCTATGTTAGTGTAGTTTCTAACAGTTTCATAAAAAACATAAAAAAGACATTGTTCTGTTGCATGACCCGGTTTTGTTTTGCAGAACAACATATCTTCTTTGATTGATGTGTCCCTATCACATTCATACCTCACAAAACATAAGAACTGAGACATGTTTGCTACATCTGTTCTTTCATCAAATTGTATTCAATAAAATTCATTTGATCTCACTTGCTGCATTATATTTGTCCATTTCGCATAAGAAACTTAAAAAAAATTCTGTTTCAGGGTTAACCACGCACTAAAATAAAAGAACCAGACTCACGCTCCACATTGGAAACTTAACTGAAGTTGTACAATCGCAAGCGCCTCTTTTATACTGGTGACAGCACGATTTGTTCAAAAGCATCCATATGCATGTACAAACATGCTCTTACAGCGAGTATTATAGAAGGAGATCAAATTATAAAGAATCTTTGTAATAGAACAACTATTAGATCAATATATTCATAAGTAATCGATGATTCAATTCGAGTTTTCTATATTAGCTACACTGTAAATTAGAAGGTTGTTATTAATGGGGCGTGTTTGACACATCAAATGTTAGTTTGAAACAACACATTTATTAAATGGATCGTTTAACCACCGCTCAACGTCTTAAAATTGTTCAATTGTTCTAGCAATATCAATTCTATACGAACTGTGTATTGACATTTACGGGAAGATTATGGTCAACTTAATCGTCCTACTGTTTCAAGTTGCTGCCACATGTGGCCTAAAACGCTACCTTGCTTAGTTCTCTAACGACTTCGTTTTGCTTGGATATTTATGAACGACGGTACACAGGAAAATTAAAATTAGCATGCTAAGATTCGAAGTTACTGTTTGCATGTTAGAACTTGTTTCTATTCATATTACTCACACAATAGCGTTGTAAGGACTCCAACTTACATATCAATCTGTTATAAAAATTGTATCTGCATTATTAGTATGAAGTACCATTTACAAGAAACGAGAACATTTTGTAATAATATCAAAAGATATCATTTAAAAATCGGAAAGCAAGTATGTGAAAATTGCCATACAGACATACAGACGTGTTTTGTCCTACTATTGGACTCGTCAGTGCATCATACTAGAGACAAAATGTACAACTCGACTGCTACACACTCTGTTCGACTGCTCGACACTCACACAGTGAAGGCATAAAAGACAGCACGAAGAAAGGTTCAGCTTCACTTATTAACCTGTCATAATGTCATAAAAAGGCCAACCCAACCAGCGCCATCCCCAACCTGGTTGGGCTAGCCAAACAAAGAATGATACCAAAATGATTTCTATAGTTCTTACAAGTTGCTTTTGAAAATCTCAACAGCTTTACTAAGGAATTAAAACTTATTACGGACAACAGTGTCATTCATTTATCATTTCTATTTCTGAGATGCGTACCTAACAAAGATCCGGGATGTACTTTCTTAACGCTGGACGATTGCGCGCGCATCGAAATTTACAGACGTTTGAAAGCTGTTTACGGCAACAATTGTATAGATGTCAAGAATGTTCGACGTGCAAATCTCTGTTATATAGGCGAAATGAAGTGCTTGACGAAAAGCGATCAAGTCGACCAACATCAGTGATGCATGAGAAAAATTAAAGACAAGTGAATGCACTGATTCAGGGAAATCGACGAAATACACAAAAACATATTGCTCGGCACTTAGGCATTAGTCAAGAAAAACTTCAGTATATTGCTCGGACTGTAATGTCAGAAAGTTAGCGCGGGGCAGCATCGCCATGTAATGTCAGAAGTGGCTGGTAGGATCGCCATGTAAGGTCGGTTCAGCCAGCGAGAGGCAGGATCGCCATGTGTTGTCCCCTGGTCCTGGTCGTAGCTTCGTTTCCGAGGCGGACGCATTGGAGGCCAGGTTTATCAGTAGATTAAATAACTAATTCGGGAACAATATAATAACGTTTAATTTAAATAAATAACAATTATATTACAAGCTATAATGGTCACTTGTAACGCAATATTACGATCTGATACACAAGACTGACTAACAAGACTTTTCAGTCTTTAGTTTATATATCATCTCTACTTCTATTAACCCAGTTAATGTGAACAGTGTGAAGCATACTCGTATACTTAATGACATGCTATCCTAGATATATGAAATAGAATGTCGAAAGATGTAGTAACCAAGAAGGACGTGTTGCGTTAAATAGGTATTACATTAAAAGTGTGAAAATGGGTGTCCCACTTTGGATATTACAGGAAGTTAAATTACAGAAAAAAATTGCACTGACATTAACAAATATCAGGAAAGAACAAAGGAAAAACACTTCTTTATCAGTATCAACGTGAGGGAGATGATTTTCTTATGAACGTTATCATCGAGGACAAATCTTGAATTCATTATTATGACCTCGAAAACAAATTGAAAATCAACATTTTTCTTCAGACACATATGTTCTGCCTGCTGTTCGCAATTAGATAAACAGTAAACAAGAACTTTCTTTGATGACTGAAGTAAAGGAATGAATTCAGCGTTCGCAGAAATGTGTTGCAATCGTGATTAGGGGTGGAAAAATAATTATGCACATTGGTAGTACAATCAGTTTACTTCATTTTGAGACTCATTTCATTATTTTGTGTTTTTTATTTCTTATTTTGTAAAGTTTGAGACTTTATATATTAATCTGCCCTCATATAAGTTATGCCTCTTGAATATAATTTAATTATTAATTTATGAAATCATCACGATGAAATATTTCCAACTGTATTTAGGATGGCAACGAAACAATACAAGAATTAATTTCTTTACCTCGCAACAGATTCGATAGAAGCAACTGGATTTGATGCACTTGAGAGTTCTACTACTATTTTCAATTAGAAAGTACTTTCTTTTGATGAATGTTTAGCTCTGGAACGTGAATGAAAATCGTAATTTTGCAATGCTCAGAAATACACACTTCAATTTAATTTGCGCAAGAGTTATTGAAGTACAGAGCTTTTTATTAAAGCTGCTTAATATCAGAGGATGATTAAAATAAAATATAGTGTGTCTCAAAATCGTCGAGCATTTTTATACGATATAACATATTCTTTGCCTAAGTTCAACTTCCCATAAGTCTTACTACAAAATTGTCCATATTTAGTTTTGAAGCTATACTCAATAAATTAAATACTACATTATTCTATAATATTCAGACAGACTTTGTTATGTCTATTGCATGTACGAGAGTTGGTCAAATTTAAACCGGACTATACCGATTTTAATCACTTATTAAGTCAAAATAAAATTACAATTTTATTGTTTTTTTATATAGTCTACATTTTTTCCAGCGTTTGGGTAGCTTGTGGACTCTGTCTTCATAAAAAGTTTGTCAACACTTTGCACACAAACTCCTCTACTTCTTGAGCGCTCTGAAAATGATGTCCGCCTAGTACTTCCTTCAGTGGCCCAAACAAATTAAAGTCGCATGGGAATAAATCAGGGCTCTAGGGGATGTTCTAGAATTTGTCAGTGTATTTGGTTCATTTTAGTTCGTGTTAGTGCGGCCGTATGAAGTCTTGCGTTGTCATACTACAAAATCACATTTTTTATTGGTTGGTTGCGCTTTTTCTTTCTGTAGGCGGCTTTTGCCCTTTCGACGAGCTGGTAGTAATCGGCAGAGTTCACAATCCGACGTTCATGTAAGAAATCAATTAGAAAAATGTTTCCAATCGAAAAAGACAGTTACCAGGACTTTCCTAGATGATAAACGTGTTTTTGCTTTCACAGGGCGAGGTTCTCCACTCCTTCGCAATCCAAATTTACCATTTTGGATTCGGGTGTATAGTGATGAACCCATACCACACATGATCACATGCCACTATTCTATGCAGAAAATTGTTTCTCGTTGAAATCGATTCAGGAGTCTTGGGCAAGTGTCTCTTCCGATCTGTTTTTGATCATTTGTCAAAAGGCTTGGAACCTATCTTGAACAAATTTTGCGGAAACCCAGATGCTCAGTAATAATGCAATACGCATTAGCATGACTTATTTGTTTTCACACAATCGTAAGGTGTCGATTACATACAATGAGGTCACGAATTTCTCGAATATTGTCGTCAGTCACAGCTGTTCTGGAAAGTCTACTGTGCATCTCATTTTCTACAGTTTCACGGCCATCCTTGAATTTTTTAACCCGAATTTCGCTGGGCTTGGTACCCTCGGTCGTCAGAAACTTGATAATAATGTGTAGCGCAACCGCTGGTGTAACCTCTTCGTCAGACATGACTGTACTTGGCGACAGGTGCATGTCAATTCCCTTCCTATTTTCCAGACTACAAGAGCTCGATTTTCAGCTCCACCCACTTAGCTTGATATAAAAACAAAACATCGTAATAACGAAATGCAATTGTAATTGAAGAAAACCATATTCTGGTTACTTAAGTCTACTGCCAGGAAGAAAATTGGCTTTCACATAAAGTGTGTCGTGTCTTTCTAGAAAGATTTAGATTTTGAAGATGTGACAAGAATAATATTGTTTCAGTGACTTGAAGGCAAGCACAAGATTATATTGACGACTGTTGTCTTTGTACTGTATTTGTGTAAAAGTAAAGGCTGGCCCAAAATGACCGAAGGTGTTTTAATTCCTTATAACTTTTTTATTATAATTTTTTTTTTGTTTTCAGTATTTTGTAAAGAAGACTTGGGGAATTTAAAATGGAACAGTACACAATTGAACAACGTGCCAAAATCGTTGAACTTTATTTCTCAAATCAACGATCCATTGCGAGATATAATTTTTTTAAAAATATTCTCCATTAATATACTGTATTTAAAAAAAAAATTAATAATTATGTCTTAAATAAGAAGTTATAATGAACTCAAACCCCTTCGGTCATTGCGAGATATAATTTTTCATATATAAATTTATAATCGCATTTTTTTGGCAAAAACATTTACATTAAATACTTTTTACACCCATGTGTACACCTATAACTAGCAGTCATTAACCAGTACTTAAAGCAATATTTTGAAATAAAGAACGACATTTTGTATGTACCTATATGTGATTAGATCGTACATAAACCAGTCGTTTTGTCTATAGAAAACAGTGATTTACTTTACTCGATTTATATCTATTAACCTATTTAACTAAGGATAAAATTAAAGTCAAAATCATTTTAATTTGAATGAGCACGCTGAGTGACGTTTTACCGCGTAATAATATTATTGGTGAAGAATTACGAGGCAACCTGATACATTTAGTAACCTTGAACCCAACCTAACTTTTTAATTTGTTGACATTTAATAATAATATTTATTTAATTGCACCAAACAGTAGAAACCAAAGCGGGTTACTATACCAAAATACTATATATCTATTATAAATTGAAAATTTAAAGTTACGTATTGAGTTCAGTCTTTAACACGAACTAAAAATTGACAATTGAAATATAAAAATTGATAAATTACCATCACTAAAGTTACTCACTCCTACTCCCTATAAAAATACCCTCGCATAATTCCTGTACGATGACGAATCGTGTAAAATCTATGAACATGTTTCGCGGCTGTCCCCGGAATGCAGAAACCAATAATCGATAAAACTTGCATACAGTCCACCTGATTGTGAAGAAGTTTAAATACAAATATTGCAAAAGTTGTCCCCTTGCGTGTTAGCAGAGAATTCAACTTGTGCTCATGTAGTAGTTTAGTATGACTTTATTGCCCTCTGGATACGAACCGTCTCTTCTATATGAGAGGTACTTTAAAAATAGCCTCTGAATTCTTTCTAATTGCATTTGGTGGGATACGTAAAATGGATGCGATATTATCCGAGCGTATTCCAATTTAATGCGTACCAGTGAAACAGAAATACAATTAATAGTTTCGCGATTAGTCAAAAGCTTGGAATTACGCATGATAAATCCAAAGCTTTTGAAGCCGATTTGCATATACTAGCAACGTTATTCAACAACGCGAAAAGAACTATCGAATAGAATTAGATCTTTTATAGATCGCTTGGGCTCCAATACGTGATCGTTTATGTTGTAATCATAAGATATCACATGCTTTCGCCTCGAGTTCCTAGTAACACAGCATTTTTCTATATCCTCCTGAGGCCTAACGTCCATTAAAATGAACATATTAGTTTTGAAACATTTTAGAGTCAAATTCTTTCTGTCGTACTAAAACCCGGCAGTCCATTGAAATAGACGTGCATAAGGTTCCATATATCGGTGTATTGACCAAGTAGGGTAACTTGTAACTAGTTCAGCTGTTAAAGTGTGACGAAAATGGGTGCGTTCGGCAAAACAACCTTAGATGGTAAGTTTTAGACATATTTTTGAAAATAAAAGAGCAAAACTTTCGATGCAGAGGCAGAAAGGTTTAATCTTAGGCTTACAATGTATTTCTATTTATTTCACAACGATTTACATATCGTACAGTCGGTATTAATGCATGCACATTTAAATGGACGCTGAATCTTTCTGTCAACATTATTTTCCAAACCTGCAAATCAATATTTTCTTTATTTAGCAATATTTGGCAATTGAAGCCACCTCTGACTTGGAGAACGTGATGCAGAATTGCTGGCATTTTTGGAAAATTCCCATATCGAGGAATACGACGACGATGAAACTAATTCCGATTCCGAAAATGAGAATTTTGGAAATAATGAAAACTTTTCTGAAGGTCTAGATCAGAGGCTCCCAAACTTTTTTTTCTCATAGACCACTTTGAAAGTTTTACTGGTTCCGGTGGACCCGCTGCAGCTACATTTCTATCATATTCCCAAAACTCAACAAAAAATGTGAAGATTAGATCTAACTATGGAAATTTGCGTTGCGGCTGAGTTATTTGTTAATTAATTAATTGATTGTGCTGTGAGTGGATGTCAAAATAGTAAAGTTAGCCAATAAAAAAAGTGATTCCATCCAACTTTACTCCTTTGACATCTACTCACAGCACAAGAAACCAATCAATTCTCACATACTTTATTTAGAAAACTCCCCATTCGGAGTGATAAAAATAAAAAGAAAAATAGTATATTTCCTTGTGTTGTATTTATTCAAATATGTACTTATTACACTATTAATTATTATTGTTATCATATTACATTGTAATATGATAACAGTCGTAATATAATTTAAATTAAATATTAATAACGTAACGTAACTTCTACAATGATAATCACAAAATAGTCATAATTTTAGTGGAAGGGATGTACTTGATGGATTGACAGCAAATTATCAATATTTGGCTTCAGTTTTGTTAGGAATAACCGCAAATCTCCCCGTTCTGTGATATTCAATCTGCTCCTTTTTTTTTTGTTAAAAGGTTTGTAACGACACTAAAACTTTTCTCGACAAGATATGACGAGGCAAACGCTATCAAAAGCTTTCTCGCAATTCCCGACAGTCCAGGATATTTTTCGAGTATTTCTGCCTGCAGCCAAAATGTTTGATACTCTCTTTTAAATTTCACCTTCAGTTCCTCATTAGTGCTAAGCTCGAGTAGCTCCTCTTGTAATATCACATTCTCCACTTCCGTTTCATCAAGTGGATTTATGATCCATGGTGGTATTTCCATCGTCAGAATATCTTCAAATCTGATTTTAAAGTCATCATGCAGGGCAATTAAATGTTGAACGTATGTGTGAATATCCTCATCAAGGCATTCTACCTGTGACAATTTTGAAAACTGGGAAAATTCACGCCGACTAATATTTTGGTTCATAAATTTCAATTTTCCAAGAAAAGCTAAAATTATATCCTTTGTTTTTATTAAATTGAGGCTGTCCCCTTGTAATTGTAAGTTAATGTCATTAAATTTTTTGAAGAAATCTGTCAAATACGCGATGTCTGCTTTCAAATTGATCAGGTTTTCTTTTAAATCTGGATATTTACTTTCCAGAAACTCTAAACCTGATTCAAAAAGTGAGAAAAATCTTGTTAAACATGCACCTTTCGACAACCGGCGTACTTCAGTATGTAAGAGCAATCGTTGGAAGTCTTCATCATTTTCATCGCACAATTGTGCAAATAAACGCGTATTCAATGCATTGCTTCTTATTTTGTTTACTGCATTAATACAATATGAAACAAACATGTAAATAATTTACATATCTGTAACCATGCACATGGACAATACACCTCGTATTTTCAGCAATTACTTCTGCTTAATACATATGTTTCTGCCAATATAGGCGTCCTCAGCTAAGCTAGTGAAGCAATTTATACAACAAGTGAGGACGCCTATATTGGCAGAAACATATGTATTAAGCAGAAGTAATTGCTGAAAATACGAGGTGTATTGTCCATGTGCATGGTTACAGATATGTAAATTATTTACATGTTTGTTTCATATTGTACAAACGCTTTATACGTGCTTAACGTATTGTTATACTTAAACAAAACCTTTTCGTATACTGCATTAATCACAAATTGAAGCGATTGGTGCAATTTAGCACTCAAATTTTTCGCTACTAGGTGTTGTCGGTGGATGACACAGTGAATTGCAGTTACCTCTGATATAATTCTTTTAAGATGATTTATTAACCCATGACATCGCCCGGCCATGGCAGGAGCTCCATCTGTTGCCACCGAAATAACGTTTGTGAATGGAATCGATTTTTTCTTAAAAAAATCACTCAGGACATTAAATATTGATTCACCTTTAGTGTCCGTCTCCAAAGTTTTCGCGAATAGTAGCTTTTCATTAATTTCTTCGTCCATAACAAATCGAACATATGCCAATAATAATGCTTCATTACCAGGTAAAGTTGACTCGTCCAGTTGAATAGAAAAATGAGTTGTTTGCAAATAATTACACAAGAAACTTTCAATATCAGAGCTCATTTCGTCAATACGTCTATGTTCAGTGTTGTTACTCAAAGGAATTCTTTTGAGTATGTCAAATGGAGATTTGTGCAGAACAGTTTTTAAAACCTCTTCAACAGCGGGTAAAATTAACTGTTCTCCAATGGTGTGCGATTTTCCAGATTTCGCTATAAGTAATGAGATATTGGAAGATGCCCGCAAGCCGTCATCGTTACTTTCCGACGTTGAAGCGAACATACTGTGCACGGTGGGTCTCTTTTCATATTTTTCCTTCAACGTTTGAAAATATTTCAAATCTTTACCTATTTTATCAGGATGACACCTTCTTAGATGATCTTCGAGCTTCGATGGTTTCATAGAGTCATTGCTCAAAACTTTGTTGCATAAAAGGCATATGGGCAATCGCGACTGTCGACTGTCGACATTTCTTCTTAGATTCAGCCATGTTTCGTATCAGTTACCTACCTGTAAATAAAAAAAAACTTTGTTGTAGTAATCTTAAGGCGGTCTTACTTAACAGGATATGGCTATTTTAACAGGATTAATTGATTATTGCAATGAAATAAACAAAGTACCGGCGGCAAACTGGTTCTAATTACACAGGCCTGCATAAAATTTGTGATGACGTGATTTTTGTTTGTTAAGCTTATATAGTAATAACTAATTAAAATACAGTTAATACAAAGGTATTTTTAATAATATAAAATATTATTAAAAATCTGGTGTGAAGAATAATATTTTATATTATTAAAAATACCTTTGTATTATACAAAACTGGTGGGGTTTACCTACTCATGTATGTTTCAATTATTCTGATAAAATACAGTTGGTCTCTACCACCCACAGATTTTGTTTTGCACAAAAGAAAAAGAAAAAAATATAAAAAAATCTTATAATAGGCGTTTTAATACATTTTAAAATGAATGTACTACTTCAAATTCTAGGTATTAACCCAAAAATGATTTTCTGTTGTGGTTTTAAAGAAATTTGTTAAATAGGCTCTCATTACCTGATGTAAATCTTTTATTACATGTATTAATTTTGGACAAGATTTCCGGGAATTTTTACCTGCTAAATCCTATTTATTATGCTTTCACTTTATTAGTACTGCGAAGAAGGATTTCAAGTTTATCACTCCAAACAAAATGTATATTTTAATGTTATTTACTTCATTATAGCTCTGAGTATCGATCAGTAAACAAGTAAAATTAATTTGTCTTTAGTGTTGTGCGTGGTATTTGATAAATAAACATTGCTTAAAAATATGTCTAGCCGGTGTTGCAAAAACAAACCAGATGATTTCTGTTATATTTGTGGATATTTCGTCTTGAAAAAGTTTAAGAGACCAATTGGTGAATTTGTGAAAAATGCATATTATGCTTATTTCAAAATCAAATTAGGAGATCAAGATAAAGATTGGGCACCGCACGTTGTTTGTAAGGTATATGAAGAAGGTTTAAGACACTGGACCAAAGGGAATAGAAAAAGCCTTCCTTTTGGAATACCGATGGTTTGGAGAGAACCGCAAAATCATCATGAAGATTGCTACTTTTGTCTTTGTGATATTAAGGGGTATAATAGAAAAACTTTGAAACATATTTTGTACCCAAACTATATTAAATCAGCTATCAGACCAGTTCCTCACAGTGATCATATACCTGTACCTATACCCCCCAAAGTACTACAAGAAGATATTGAAACCTCTTCAACTTCCGGCTCCGTACAGATGGATAGTGGTTTTGAACCATCAACCTCAGGTCAAAACCAACCTCAGCTATTTTCACAAGCCGAACTAAATGATTTAATAAGAGATTTGGGAATTTTAAGAGATCTTTCTGAAGTACTGGGGTCTAGGTTGAAACAAAAAAATTTGCTTGCCCCGATTACTGTTGGACATTGAGAAGAGATCTTCCTTTAGCTGAATATGAGAGAAAAGCAACCAAACGAAGCTTTTCTGAAAAACGAAAACTTTTTTAAGAAGCATAAAGAATAAATAACTATTTCTAATAGTTTCTATGTGTATATTTTTGTATTTCTTTAATATAATATAAAACTAGCTTATAAATGAAATAAATCGTGTTTTTTCTATATTTTTTGATTTTACTGGTTTGAAAAATAACCTTACGTGATACCAGGCGCGGCTCGTGATGACGTATTTGGGTGTGCAGTACAATGATCCGAGTGCTTCGTGTATTCTCGTGTACTAACTGTAACGTTTGCTTAGTAAACACCGAAAACACACGAGGCACTCGTGTCATTGTACTGCAAACCAAAATACGTCATCACGAGCCGCGCCTGCGTGATACAAAATCAGCGCTGCCCAATTACTAGAAAACAGTTAAAATTTTTAAATCAACAAGTGTTGAAAAATGCAGGCCTGTGTTATTAAAAGCACTAAATCGCTAAGATCAATAATTGAGTTTTATGAACACGGCTGAACCGATTTTAATGTAATGTAAAACATTTTTTCATTAATTATATTTTGATATATTTCTGTAAATTCGATACAAAATACTTGTAAATAATATTTTGATATCAAAACTTCGCGATTTTAATTATTTATTTATTACTTTGATGCACGTTACGAGTATGTAGTATATAAAGACACGTACAATTTATGAAAATATATTTAATTATTAGTGAACCACCACACAGTCGGGTAATAAAAAAATTACTAATAAAGTAGGGACAAGAAGTTCAACCTTTCTCGGCTTTCTGTTCTTTTATGGAAGTATCTAATAATGGCTCTGTTCAGTATTTAATTCTTAATACGTACCGTACCTACTACACGCAAACATTACAAATATACTTATTACAACATAAATATATCTCCTATCGCAGGTGGGTTGGATGAGATTTCTTTTAGGAATAAGCCTCACCTTTTGTACCTACGTATTTTTTTGTAATTTGTCCATTTTTTTGTTTACTTACGTGTACAATAAATTGTAAAATAAATAGATATATAATAAATAAAATAAAAGTATGTATAACAAATATGCAGGTAAGTACTTACTTTTCCGACAGTGGCAAACACTAACATCGATTCACTTTACTTTACTTTTCTTTTCGAAATTCGGGAAACAAATGAGTCACGTTTCTCCGTGGCATTCGTATTTATATTGGTGAAGAATCAAACAAGTTCATGCAAGATTGCAAGCACACACACCACAAGTCGTACTTCGTCCCTTTGCACGTCTGAACAAGCATTGCGGACAGCGGCAGCGGCAGCGCTTTGCAAGTCTCGACACGTTGCTGAATATGGAATATGCAAGTTTTTACAAGTAACAGTCGCTGAGCTTCTTAAAATATTATCTGCCTACATTGATAGGTGAACTCAAGCCAACATTTTAGTTCTTCACTATCGAAACCAGATAAATTTTCGTGGACCCCCGCTTACGAATTGTGAACCCCCATTTTTTTTGTCACGCCAACGTAGACCCCCGTCGAATCTCCCGTGGACCCCTGGGGGTCCACCTGGACCACTTTGGAAATCAATGGTCTAGATGAACAACCTGAAGAAAATTCAGATAAACAACCTGAAGAGGAAGCATCTGCCGACTCAAGTTCGGATTCCGATCCAGAATTTAACATTCCTCAAATTAATTTGATAGATCGTTGTGGACGAAACTCCCGGAAAAAAATCTACCTGATTTAATGGACCACAATTTGATACACCAGCTCCTACTGATAGACACTTGGAGCGAAAAGACTGGAAAATCTCAGACTACATCGCAATGTATTTTGGAGATTCTGATGTGGAAAATATTTGCGCCTGCACCAATTTAAAATATCTTTGGAGCAGGAAATGCCTTGTAATTTCCATATTGATGTCTTATCTCAAGTTTCCTCAGATTAGAATGTATTGGGGCGCCTCAACGCGAGTGAAGCGCATCGTCACTAGCATGGCTCGCGAAAGTTTTTTTGCTATTAGAAGCCATTTGATAGTTGTCGTAGATAATTGTAAAATATTATTTTACTTATGTGTACACAATTTTTACGTATTAAAACCTTTTAATGTTTGAGGACATTTGTTCCATATTTCTTAGAAATTTTGCCGTTCTTTAGTTGCCGTTAGGAGACTTTCCAACCAGCTATTGTCAAAATATTTTTACCCTCGACGGCACAGAAAAATACATTTTTTAAATACACATGTCTCTGTAAATTTTTAAATTTTTTATTTGTTCGGAGAATCGCCATTTGTCCGGAAACACGTCAGTACAGCACTTTCTACAAATTGTTAGAGAAAATGCGCATCCCTAACAAGTGAACGACCGATTTTACATGTTAGAAAGTTACTGGAAAATGGATGAGTTCTTCGTTACATTTGAAACAAGTGTTCAATCGCCAGCACAGTTTTTTATAATAAAATTAAATTTGTATATAGTGAAAGTGAGTTTTATTTGTATAAGTCTCACCACAAACTTACAACCTGTTATTCAAAAATAAGTGCCAAACTCAAGCGCACAAACTACTTTACAATAATAACATACCGGAGGATACAAAGAAAAAGAATAAACTGTGGAACATCACACCGCTTGCAGACAAAATTTGAATTGGTTGTTTATCTTTAGATCGTCGCCCGATAGTAGCTGTTGATGAACAGATATTTACCTTTACAGGTGTATGCAAGGTTAACAGTTTGTAAGGAGCAAGCCAAACCCTGAGAGCTTAAAAAATTTCGTATGTGTCACACCAGAAGGATTAGTTTTGGATTTTGAAATTTACCAGGGTAAAGGAACATTACGGTAAAGGTATTTGTCGATCGTTATTCTACAATTCCACTTTTGGAATATTTCTTGAATAAGAAAATCGTGTGTACAATCCTGGAGGCTAAACTCCATCGCCACGATCAACAAAACAAGTAATGAAGCATCTATCGAAATTAAGTAAAGTGAAAAATTCAAGGAGGTGCAAATTCAACAATTGCCACAAAAAACAAAATTTCTTTTGGGAGACATGTAACGCTTTTAAGGCTAAGGTTTTTTGAAGAACAGAGACTTCTTCAAAAAACCTTTCCTCAAAAAATCTCAAAAAATTAATTTAAGCTTTAATGTCGCCTAATGTGTTGCGTTAATTCTATAATTCGACAAACTAAGTTTGTACCAGTATGCAGAACGCTACACGTTGCGAGACGCCACCTTCCTGGTTGTCAGAATAATGAAAAATAATGAAACGCAACACATTATACGACATTTACATGTAAAGTGAGATTTAAAACTCATTTTAGTTTTCATTTGCAGTAAGTTCAATATATTAACTATATTTACGCGAAGTATAAAAGTCGAAATCATGTCTGTCTCCAGGATACTGCGTGTTGGCAAGCTCACATAAAAGCGAAATGCATCCACACGTTCCGGGATAGATATGACTATTCACGAATTTTTAATTATCTGCATTGTAAACCTTATTCTTTTTGTTATCAAATTCGATTAACATACAGAGTTAGATATTCTAGGCATTCATTCTCGAAGAATTGTAGATATTAAAATAAGTCTAAGATATGCTGTTACTAAATAGATTAAAATGATCAGAGCATTACAATTTTGTTCTGTAAACCAATTTTATAAATTTATTTTATCCCACGATTTTTTTAATAATCTTTGTCAAAGGAATTTTTTATCTTTGTATATTTTTGTGTACGAATTAAGAGAAATGTCTCCAACGTATAAATTAGAATTAGGAGAGAAGAATTTATGCCAGTAGCAGTAAAATTAATTGAGGGAGTCTGACGTTTGGAAGAACTTCATTAAAATATTCAAAGAGAATATAATAGTTTGATAAAGATAATAATCAATGATTTAATTAAAATTTAATTATAATCGTTTTTAAGATACTTCCCGTTATTTGATAGAAAACGAGAAAAATATCTTAAACGTCTAAGCAGTGTACAACGAGTAAGTTTCTGTGAAAAAGTAAAAACGAAAGCATTTATTATGTTATATGATTGTTTCAGCCTTTACTTGATGAAATTCCATTATAGCTATTATCAGGATAAAATTTGTTTTATTTTATCGTGATAATAGATATTTATTATGTTGATTATTTTTTAATAATTTTATTAACCAATAGTTTAGCAGTATTTGCGGACACGTGTTTAATTCTGTGCAATCACAATATTATTATAGTGAGAATAATCTTAGTACATTATTCTCCCGAGAATATTTTCTAGTATTTTGTTTCTGTTTGTTGACAACGTATTTTCTAGTTTTGACACCTGTCACCAGTATTATTGCAAATTGGAAGCAATGAACCATAAGCGATTTAGTTCATCATCAGTGGAAGATATAAACGCACAGATTAAAGAAAATTCGTTCAAAAATACTATGGTTAGTAATAATTCAATATGGAAACAATTCCATTAATTTTGCGACGAACGGGGTTACAAATTAGAAGGAAATACACCAGTCACAAAACCGGCAAACATTTTGAAAGACTGGGGATTTAATATGAAAAGGTGCAATGGAGAAGATTACAATGAAGCCGTTATTAAAGCAATGTGGAATAAAACCGCCAAATTAATGCAAGAGTTGTACTACAACGAATTTAGTAGAAAATTAGACCCCTTTAAAGATATCGAATTTAAATCTGCGAGAGAAGCCAGAAATACAAAACGTAAGATATTACAACAGGTGCCGGAAAAAAGGAAGCAAAGTTCTGCAATTCTAACTAATGAACAAATCATGGAAATAATAAAACGCTACGACGAGGAGACACCCTTCGGTTTGCAAAAATGCTTTTATCACATTGCTTCATATGAGCTAGCATGGCGTGGGGGAGAACGTTGTCAATGTTTAGTGCATTATTTTCAAGAAGAAGCAGACAATGCTGGTTTGGCCACTGGAAGAGTAGAGTATAATCCAGTTTTCTCTAAAACAGCGCAAGGTGGGGCACAAAAGTTGACTGATAGTAAATGGTTAATACCAAATACTGAAAAGCCTGATGCGTGTCCTGTCCGATTGCTCAAGAAATTGCTAAGCAAGAGGAACGAACATATAAAAACTGACAGAGTTTTTTTAACAGTAAACATTGCTTGGGATAAACCGTCTTCTTCAGGATGGTGCAAAAATATGCCGTTGGGAGTGAACATAATGTCGAAGTGGATGAAAGAATCGGCGGACATGATTGGGCTGGACACTAAAAAAATAAAAATTACGAACCATTCTTCAAGGTCAAGTGCAGTGTCTCATCTAGCGAAAGCAGGTGTTAACGAGCAGGAAATAATAAAAATTACGGGCCACAGCTCATCTAGTTCATTGAAACCGTACCTGCAGTTGAATAATGATCATCATTTAAGTTTGATTAATAACCTAAGAGACAAGGGAGAAGTTATAACTTTTAACACAACAGAACAGAAAAATGTTGCAAAATCCACCACTCACGGACAAAACATTTACAATAATTGTGTATTTCACATACAAACTTTTAACACTAATTAATGTTGTAAATGTACAGAAATAATATTAGAATGTTGTATTTTTATGCTGTATTTTTTATTTAAACATTAAAAAATAATCTTTCGAATACCACTCGAGTGTGAGAAATAATTAGAAAATAATTATCCAGTCTGTCTCAAACTTGTTGCCATTCAGGAATTCCCTAGCAACAAGTTTTCGAAAATCTGTCGAATTATTTTCAATATATTCTCACTCTCTTGTGATATTCATATTACTATTGATTATAACGAGCCAACGAAAAAATTCATAATTGGAGTAGACTGTGAAATTGGGTTGGTATTTCAGACACTTCCACATAATGACATTTGTTATTTGACATTGAAACTATAAGTTTGTGTCAAATTTTTCAAAACTCTTGTTAAGAAAATTAAATTTATTTAAAAAATGGTATTCAACATAGAACAAAAAGCAAAAATTATCGAATGTTACTTCCGTACAGGTGTGAAAGTAAATGGCTAGTGGCAGTATTCAATTACGGAATGCATGGCTGATTTTAGTGAAGAACATCCTGAATTAGTGTTTGACTACAATGATTTTTACAATGTTATGACAAATTGTGTAAAGTTATTCAGAGAGACTGGTAGCGTCGGTCGAAAAACTGGAAGTGGACGGCAATCTAAACGTACAGCTGATAATATTGAAGCCCTTCAGAATATTATTATTGATGAAAATACAAAAACATCCATTTCAGTAGTGACCCAACAAACAAATTTATCTTATGGTACGTGCCAATTCATTCTTAAAAAAGTCTTACATTGTCGTCCATACAACCTGCAATGTTTTCATGAACTTTATCCAGTAGATTATTTAAGACGAGTGGAAATTTGTCAATGGTTTCAAAATAATCTACACAATCAGGATATCCTTAACACAGTTTTTTCACGGATGAGGCCTGGTTTTATCTTTCTGAATATGTTAATTCACAGAATATGGGGTGTTGGTCCTCCGAAAATCCTCATTTTTTTGTTGAAAAAACATTGCATCCCCAAAAAGTTGGTGTTTGGGTTGGAATATGTCGAAGAAGATTGGTGGGTCCCATTTTTTTAAGGTACACTTACTGCTGCACGATATCGCAATGAGATACTCGGCTCATTCATAAATCAACTGGATGATGAGGAATTACAAAATGGGTATTTCCAACAAGATGGTGCAACAGCACATACGACCAGAGAAACACTTCAATATCTCAGAGAATTTTTTGATAACAGAATAATAAGCAGGAACACTGAAATCACATATCCAACAAGGTCTTGCGATTTAAACATATGTGATTTTTTCGTATGGCCATACTCAAAAATTCGATTTATTCAACGATTTATTCTGGAACAACTGAGAATTCGCATAACAGAAAAGTGTGAAGAGATCAACAACTCACCGCAAATGCTGCATAAAGTTTTTGCTGGATTGCGGAGAAGAGTTGGTTTGTGTTTAGATGTAAATGAACAATATTTTCAACACCTTCTGTAGCTATATGTAAATTTTGATTATGATTTCGATATTAAATAAATTGTTTGTTTTTTTTTGTTGTAGTATCATTTCAATGCCATCATCTTTTTTTTACAATGAAACCAAATGAAACTGTCAAGCATCAAATAATGTGTCATTATGTGGAAGTGGCTAAAGTACCAACCCAATTTCACAGTCTACTCTAATTATGAATTTTTTCGATAGCTCGTTATAACTCATAATATATTGATTCCCTATTATTATTGATGCTTACCTAGCGATAAGCATTGCAGTATTAAGTGAAAGTCTCCTTCTAGCATCGAATCGTCCGCGTTGCTATAGTTACGCTTTAATATCTTGCTACAAACAAAAATTTTCTTTTTCCGAAATGGTCAGTAAAATCACATAAAATCATCAGTAAAGTGTCTAAAATTGGCACTAAAGTAGTTCATTATACTACAAGTTTATGTACTGTAGGTTGCGAACATTGATCAGTAAATTTTCAACTGTCATCCCTGCTGTTATAGAAATTCGATTGAAAAGTGCAACTGAGTGACAGTTATTTTACATATATTTTCTAAATTTGCGATTTCGGAAAAAACTTAATATGCACCTCGGCACTAAAGTTATTTTTCATCATTCTGGTTTTCTTTTTGCCACGGCTAACTCCTCGACAGCTAAACACACATTCGTGATGAAAAGTAAAATTTTAGTGCCTTGATATATAAATAACTATTACAAAATATCGAAGAATTCATAAAAATTAACAAGGCCACAAATACTGTGTGATCGAAAAGTTATCCGGCGTGTCCTTGAAATAAAAAGACCAAAATATCTCCTGAAAATTGTATTATGTGTCGCCCATGCATTGAAAATATTCGGAATGTGTAAAAATAATAAATACCTATATTGAAGTTACACAGTGTATGTTTACATACGTAATAGTTGTCGATGTTATAAAAACTATAACATTGTTGTATGCTTAGGTTAATAGTCTCAATATATTTACTTACAAAATCGGCTATTGATAAACTTTTAAAATTACCAAATTATTACGTGAATGTTTTTTTTTGTTACGAGAAGTAAGAAATAAAATATATTAATATGAATTCAGAATGTCCATAAAAATATCTCTATTGAATTTAAATGCAAACACATGCTGAAATGTTGCGGCGTATGTTTGCGTGTATCAGTGGCGGCTCTTGATGACGTACGATGTGCGCTGCTGCACGGATGAGACAACTTCGAACTATTTCGGAAGATTTCGGTACGGTTACTTGCTTCTCTGTATATATGAAAGCTTAAACGAAGCAGTCTCATCCGTGCAGCAGCTCACATCGAACGTCATCAAGAGCCGCCACTGGCGTGTATATTTGTAAAAATTCTAGAAGATAACATTGTGCAAAGAGCTTAGTATGCTAAAGGTTCGATAATCTGGTACGAAAAGTCAGCTGTTAAAAATTTATATTTGCATGTGAAATTTTAAATGAAGATTTGTTAAAGGAAGATTCTAAATGGGCTTCCTCCTCCTCTTCTTATAATTTTTGTGTTGGACGCCAGCACGTCCAGGAACTTGAGCGCAGTGCTCTTTGTACCACCCCCAATAGATCTCTCAGGTTCACTCTGTTAGTCTTGTGCCCTCGATAAAAGCAATTATCCTTCTCAGGGAAGTTTCCAAAGATCTCATCTGGAAGATTTCTGTCTTTCAGTTCCTCACAAGTGCATATTACGCGAAAGCTAATTTTCTCCTGTTTTTCACATCTCTTAAACCAGGGCTCGCTAATCAAGCCCATGCTGTACAGATGCTTCCTTAAAGGACAATGTCCGATCATTAAGCACAAACACTATGAATTCAACAACAAAAACCGAAATTAACTTGAAATAAGAGATAAAAAGTTTACCTACAAATATGCATCACTCTTACTCGAGTATCTAGACGTGTCTGAGGATATCATGGCCACACGGCGAACTACATCCCTAGTCAAAATTAAATCAACATAAAATAGTTCAATACAAAATCTGTAATCATAAATTTAAAAAAACATACAGAGTCATCATAAGTTAATGTTTAAATCAAAAAATAATGTTTTCTTCATAATGTTGCGGGGAAAAATCCATATCAATATGTACACATGTTATTATCGACAATTGACTTAATCGGGTCGATACTTAGAGCTGACGGACAATAACAAAACTACTCTTTTTGATATTGTCAGTCAGCTTTAAATATCGTCTTCGATACCTTCATTATATGGTCGGTAGCACAGTAGTGTGACAAATATTTTATAAATATCTTTGTAATTTTTCGTACGTTGTCTCTTTGTTTCAAGTACACCTGTATATTGAGGCAGTTTATGGAATTTTGTGATTCATGCAAATACATATTTTCAGTAGATCGAATAGATGAAAAACAGGCAAGCTTCTGGCAAGATTGCGCATGTAATATGCGAAAAGAAGATGGAACGTACAAACAAGGTGTCGTGAAACATATGAAAAATTATTATTCCTGTAAAAGAGACATCACTCAGAACTCCAACGTCTGCAGGAGAAGCGGAAAGCAAACGCTGCAGCTTTAACTGTAAAAGAAATTGAGATCATTACCTTGAATTACGATGAAGACACCCCGGAAGCACTTTAAGAAAAATTCTATCAAATCTCGGCTTCTCAATTACCGTAGCGAGAAAAAGAAGCATCGTTTCGTCTACTAGATTTTTTGTTGAAGACACTAACAACGACGGTTGTTATTCAGAGCGTATAGATTATAATACGTTCTTCAATATGTTCTTCAAAGCAGTCCAAGGAAGATATATAAATTTGACAAAAAGCTAATAATTCGTCACCTACCGAGAAAATAAAGATTTGTGTCCCGTCAAATTGTTTAAAAAGATGTTATCGAAAAGAACTAAAAACAACAAAAAAATTTCTTCTGACTCCAAACGAAAATTAGGTTAATTCTATATGGTATAAAAACACATTATTTGGAACAAATAAAATTAGCAAGGAATAATCTGGGACAGAAAAAATTGGATTCCATGCCAAAAAATCACTAATCATTCGAATAGAACACCAACTGTTAGCAATTTGTGAAACACTGTTGCAAATTTACGAGAGAGAAATAATTTGAAATAACTGGCCATACAACTACAGTTCTTTGGAGCCGAAATTGAAAGAAGGACATCAAGTCAAGATAATTTCTTCTTTAAGGAACGCGAGTACATCAGTGACTGCTGGATATTGTAGTCATGGATGTGGTCGCGTTCCTTAAATAAGAAATTATCTTGACTTGATGTCATTTTAATTTCGGTTAGTCATTGAGTACCTCATCGACAAATACGGCTATTTCTACTAAAAGAATTGTGACGTTATTTATAATCATTGTCCTACATTTAAAGGTGCGTCTTAGGGAACTTATTTGTAGAGCTCGTTTAGCTCAGCTCGACTATGGAACAAACAATTAGGCAATCGTATCGCGCGAAGTAATCACGTGTTCAGGGTAGCACAGCACGACGACAAAACTTGGTCAATTCCAATTTTTATAGGCGATCGAGACAAGTGATCACTTCAATTGTCAAATTAAATTTGTCAAACCTAACTTAACGTTTAAGATCGTGAATCAAAGAGATTGCAATATTGTATATTTCTGTAAACTGTTGTCTGGTTATTGTTTATTCATGGACGAAGTAGAAAATTTTATCAATTTAGTACAAGCTAAATAGGAATTGTATAATAATAAGTCAATTACGAAAATGTATATACCTATAAGCAAAAAACTGGCAAATCGTTGTAAACGTAACTTACAATTTATCAAATAAACCGAGTGTCATTCTATAAGAACTGAAAAATAATTTCTTGTCCTGAAGCCGGATTTCTAAACTTAAATTGTGAAATGCACCCTTAATTGGTCTCTTTGTAATAAAGGTAGTATGGTTCTGCATCATCAGTAATTTATGTAAATATAACAATAAATTAAAATTTTTCTTCGTCACTGATCCATCACAAACCAAGTTTGAAAGAATTTTTGGTAGTAAATTAATAATAGCTAGCAACGTCAACTGTCGAATAGAAAATGAAAATCCATTCTGCGCTATGCGAGCTGAGCTAAACGAACTATGCAAATAAGTTCGGTAAGACGCGCCTTTATTTTTCTTGTTTTCTCAATAATATATAGAGCTGGGGATGTTTGCGGTGTGCCAGGATAGTATTCAGTTAAACGCACGAATATAATGACCTTGTTTCGATCGGTGATGCATGCGTGATTTTATTGCTTTACATGCATTCGCTATTTATATCACTTAGGTATGTCAGTTATGTGTACTATATATAAATAACACACTTACCTTATTTACGATTATTATAGCATAGCGCCAAGTGGATAAGACTTGCAGTAAGTTTGTAGCATTAGATACGTTTCCATATTTGTAGCGGTGAGCGATGTACGCCGTGATGAATAATTTTTTTTATATTTTGAGAAAGACCGCTCGACATCTACGGATGTAACACACACACAATTAAAATAATCTTTATAGATAGAAACCGAATCTACACTTGCACCATTACTAATTTGTTTTAATCTGGTAAAATCAAAATCATTGTTTATAACACTCTCGAACTTTTCTATTACATTAACATTTTTGTTGTCATTTACTGCGCATAGCTGGGCGTGTACATCGTCCAGTATTTGCAGTGACTCCGCTAACGATAATGCAGTATTTTGAAATTTCTCGATTGCGTTAAACAATCCTATATGATTGTTATAAATAGTTTGTAAATCTGCATCAAGGGAAGGGTTTTGAAAGAGTCTCTGGCTTTCCTTAATGGCTACAGCTTCGGCAGGATTGAATTGTAGAACCACAGATTTTATTTGTTGGAAATACTTGGCATAATAAAATGCCGCCTTTAACCAACTTCCCCAACGTGTAAGGATTGGCTCTGGTGGTTCGGGAATACCAGGGCACCGACTGTGAAACTCTCGAATTCGTTTGGGAGATTTTAGAAACACTTTTTTTGTGGTTGCTATTAATGCATCCACCTCTGGATAACATTGCCGAATAGTTTGTGCCACAAGGTGTAAAGCATGAACTTTACATGTCACATGCAAAAGTCTCTCACAATCTGCTTTAAGAGAACGGCCTACAGAACGCATTGTCGCAGCACCATCGCTCATAAACATCAGGAGTTGATTAGTTGAAACTTGAAATTTTTGTAGCGTATCGAGCACTACCTTCGTAATTACTTCGCTAGTGCACTTTTCCAATCTTTTGCTGGCTAATAAAATGGGAAATGTTGACAGGATCTAGTACACGCACTATAATATTCACAATAGAATGTTTTTTTCGATCTGTCGTTTCGTCGACACATACCCATAACTGTTTATCATTTACTACTACTTTCATTCTGTTTTCAATGTCCTCACGCACAATTGGTAAATAGGTGAGTAACGTTCTCCGTGACGGTAGCTTTTTGTTGGAATTGTATTTATTCCAAAAGTCGTGAAAGGCTTTTTTATCTAGCAGGTGAACTGGCACATCGCAGACGAGTAGCATTGTCAATAAATCGAAAATGAATTGGGTTTTAGACAGCACATTATTTTTTTTGTCTTTGTGGTGTACACTTTCAACATGTCTTTTACAGTCGTATTTGTCCCAGCAAAGTAACTGTTTATCGCATAATTTACAAACCACTTTTGCTCCATTATAATACAAATCGGGAAAGTCTCAGATAAATTTCTTCACGTCGTTATACAATGGGCGCTTTCTTGGCTTGGGCACGTCCGTCATACTTATTAAATAGAGCTCAAGACAACACACGATCACGTTGCCAGTTCACGACTAACTAAAGTGTTTCGCTGCATCGTGTTTATACGCTGGTGGGGATGCACTACATACGTTCCTGCCGTACCGCAAACATCCTCAGCTCTAATAATATATTATTCGTTGTATAATATATATTGATGTCAGTCAACTTTCTTCTTTAATTAATTCTTTTACTAATAAGATATCGGTTTCAAGAATGTTATATCTAGAATATTCAGATTTGTGAAATATTACTTTATAGTAAGAATTTTGTAATAAATTCATAATTGGTTTTTGAAATCATGATACCGTTTAATATTGTATGTTATATTTAATCTATTTTTTATGTTTTGCTAATTAATAAATTCACTTTAACTTATTTTCGCGAGGATTTTAGATTTTTAAAACCAACTATGTTTTATCTTACTTTTGAACATTTATCTGTAAGTTTTGTTATTTGGTTGACTTATGTGAACTTCATTTTCAAAATTTGTAATTGAGATTACGTGGGTGGATTTTATTATTATTTTATCTTTTATATTATTTTAGAAACCATTGTACAATTTCCTTAGAATATTTGATTTATGCTATTACAAAATTTTTTATGGGAGTCTTGACGACGAAAAACAAGATTATTGATTATTATTATTTTGATTGATTGAGAAGATTTTCGCCTGCATTATATAAATATAGTCATTTTTATTAATATTCCAATAATATTCAACATATTAATTGTTTATGGGAATATATTAATCACGAAGAAGCAGTATAATAAAATACATTGGATATATTTACCATATAAGAAGAATATAGATATATGCGACTACGGAAGAATTATTTTACGTTAATGCAACGCTCATAAGGAAGATTCTGGATTCCTTGTTGGAGTATTTTGAAATAAGAACACCTCATCAAGATTCTACATTAAACATAACCTGGAGGTATACCCTGCAAGATTGGATCATAAGCATATCTGCGACTAGGATATTATCCAGTAATTTAAATCAAGTAACTGACAACCAACTTTGATGTTCCAGTTGGAAATATTCCTGTGAATTTCGTCCAAAGAACATGTTGAAATTGTGATCTTCTAAATTTAACGTATCCATCAGGTATCTAAGAGAAAATTGTATCCTATATGTTTGTAAAAGATATAACATTTCTTGCAGTCACTTATCTATATATCACTTACTCACGTCATCTCAAATGTCATATTACTTTGCTTTTAAATGTCAGATTTGGTAGTTATATTTGTAAATCTTGAAACTTGTTTAATTTAGATCTTGACATACGTTTAGCTTGCCTAGTATTTGAATAGGCAATACATTTCATTTTGTTGAACGAAGGATTGCATAAAATCGTATTATATCACGAACTTTATTTTGAATTCTAAATGTCTCACTAAATGTTTTTTTGTATCTTGTGATAATCGGTATAATATTATTTATCTAATTTTGACACATAAAGTGACAGTTTTCAAAACTGTATGGCGTTAGGAAACGGTTTACTTTTCGTAACTAGTTACGAAAAGTAAAAAATTTCGTAACTAGTGTTGAAAAGTTCTTTTCATCACTAGTTACGAAATATTTTGAAAAAATCATTTCATCTCAAGTTAATAAAGGGGAACGTTAAATGACACAAACTGGTTAAATTTTTATTTTATGCATTATAAACATTTATGTCACAATGTGAACAATTGGTGAAGTTAATTCCTGCACACGTAGAATTCATGGCAGGTACTCTGATGTTATGATGCAAAACGGAATGTGCATTTGAGCTTGATTCACCAAGAATATCATTGGCAATTCTTTTCTTATTTTCTATAGAATTCTCTACATAGCCCTCAGCTACAGTATTGGACTTCCAGCCTCCATGTCGTTTAACCTTAAAAATATCCGCACCAGAATCTGCCAAAAAGGTAGCCGATGACCTTCTGAAGCAGTGTCCGGTAAATAAGAAGGGATTTGGTAGTTTCAAAAACTGAGCATTTCTTTTCGGTAGATTACCGATTGTATTAATGCCAACTGGCTGTGCCCCGCATTTATCATTATTATATTTGACGAAAAACCTATCGTGATTAACGTTTTGTGGACGCAAAGAAATATATTTTCTAATAAGATCAAGAAAATTTTGCCCTTCAATATTTCCTTCTGTGATTACAAACTCGCGCGTTACTTTTGTCTTTGTATTAGGGATTTTTATTACAAAATGAGCAAACTCGTCTAAAATATCCCCCACACGTAGAAAAGTTAGCTCACTTTTTCGACAAGCACCAGCTATTCCAACGATCAATGCGACCTTTGTCATTAAATATGTTTTATCCTCAGCTTCTGTCATAAACCGGGAGACGTTCTCCTTTTACAAAATATTAGACTTTTTTGCATGGTATCCCTGCCTCTTTAGAAATGCATGTAAACTGGCATATTTTGCAATATCAATATTCTTCTTCAAAGACAATTCACTTCGTAACATGGAATAAAGAGTCCAGAGTGTTGAAGCTTTTTGATTCTTTCTTCCCTCGAAATAGGCTAATAAAACCTTCTCATTAACACATTTAATTTTTTTGTCTTTAAGCCACTTCCCAAATTTTTCATAAGCCAAATCGTACTGGGCTTTTGACTTTTGTGGAATCACAGTCGATAATGCACTTTGTGCAGCCTCTTCTATATCGCTTGGTAGTCCACCTGAATCTGAATCCGACATTTTTACTCGTACAATGCACCGAAATATTTAGCTAATAAAAGTAAATACTTATACTTAAATTAACAAACACCTGTCAAGTCAAATGAATTATTATCAATAGCATGAAAACTGTAACTAATTATTTAATACGACTTATGACGTTTAATGTCAGATCAACTGGAAAATTATAAATCTATGTTTTGGTCAAAATTAGATAAAATCTTGTATGAAACACGTTATGAAATGTTATTTTGTGTAACTCATGTCATTTTGCAGGATCTCGCTCGCTACGCTCGCTCGTCCTGCAAACATTCCATTTCGTTACACAAAATAACCCATTTCATAACTGGTTACATAAATAGCTATTAAATATATTTTTATACATAAATTTGACTTTTTCGTTTTATTTCATGTATTTTTAAGTGTTTGTCTGTGTATTGACAACTTACTTCGAGACCCTACAAATTGAGTAGTTTTCAGGCATAATAAATATATTAACTTCTCATATTTTATATTATTACATTATTGTTATCAGAACGCGAGGCTTTTCTCTGCTCAGCCTCTCCGTATCTTATCAACATATATATATATATATATATATATGTATATATATTTTTCGTGGTATTATATGGTAAACTTAATCAGTCGGCGATTAAAGGTCTGGTATATTACTTCAAAGTATATATATTCAAAAAAACCCTACATGTTTCGGCAATTATGCCTTTATCAAGGATATAAAATATAGATGACAGAATATAAATGAATTATATTCTGTCATCTATATTTTATATCCTTGATAAAGGCATAATTGCCGAAACATGTAGGGTTTTTTTGAATATATATACTTTGAAGTAATAAACCAGACCTTTAATCGCCGACTGATGAAGTTTACCATATATATATATATATATATATATATATATATATATATATAATGAATACAACTCTCGGAAATCGTGATTAATGATAATCACGTGTTTATATACTCAACAAGTTATCAAATAATTTTACTCGCCTTGTCGTACTCGTGAAATTAAATTCAATGGTAACATGTTTCGTATCAACGCACGAAATTATCAATTACAACGATTCCATTCATTATAATTAATTCGTTTTTGAGACTTTTCAGTATCTACCTATATACAACAATACATTAAACATTTTCAGTTTCATTTGTTTCGCCTGTATGGGGTTCTGATATTAGTAAAGGTGCGCTGTTACTATACAATTTTTTGAGTTAAAACAGATTTTTGTATTCAAGTCGGTTGCGGAAAAGCAACGCAATTTATTCCTTCAGGTCAAATTGTTTTCCTAAGAATTTATGATTATAAACGAGATTCGCGGTTTAAAAATAACGCAAATATATCATTAAATGACTTTATTTTCTATTCAGGATGAATAAATTTCTCCAAAATAACTATATAAAAAATTGCAACTTAAATGAAAGTAAAAAAATCTATACCTATAGTACGAGGGTAGGCTGAAAAGTAATGCACACACGCTTGTAGAGGACGAACAAAGATAAATGGCAAGATCGGGAAAAAGTACATTAAGGCTCTACGCTATACCCGGCAATCCCACACTGAAATGAGTGTATTTTTCCGGCCTTTTTTTGGCTTCAAATTAAAAGTTGAAAGACCGCTCGATGTATGTATGACCATGTATCAATAAAAACTAGGTAGGTATTTACGTTTTTTTCAAAATTTTTGTACGGTTTGACTTTTATCGATAAAAAACAGAAAATCTATCCGGACAAATTTAGAGATAACCAGGCCAGCTAATGGAGTTATGAAATGTTTGTGTTGTAGGTATTTATAATATCTAGGTAGCTATACAGCCCGTTTTTGTCTAGATGTAAAAGTTGTTTAGTTATCAATAAAAATAAAAGTAAAAAACAGGCATCCGATACTCAACGTCCCTGAAAATATGCAGCCCACATTACAGCACACGGTAAAATAGAGTACAAGGTAGGTAGGTACCAAGACGTCATGTTGAGAGGGTCTAGTCATTTATATGTGAACAAACTAATTTGCAGCTAATAAATTACTGCATTTACATAAGTAAATAGTTTGTATTTAAAAAAAAATAGAATAAAAAATAATTAGAGATCTTTTTTCATAATACTTCTTATAGATTGATCAGGGGTCAAAGGATTATGTAAATTGGCTCCACAGGCTTCTACCTATAACAATATTAACTTATCAACCAATAAATCGGCGTAAATATTGAAATAAATGCTGCAACTGGTTCAATGGCTAATTAAATTACCTTTGATTGAGTTTTAAGAGAATTTTGATCCATAATAATCACCGCAAATTAAGTGCGGATCGGAGACTAAACATCAAAGATGAATTTTCTAGTCATTTATATGTTAACAAACTAATTTGCAGCTAATAAATTACTGTATTTACATAAGTAAATAGTTTGTATTTAAAAAAAATTAGAATAAAAAATAATTAGAGATCTTTTTTCATAATACTTCTTATAGATTGATCTCTATGATACCTCGCGTCAATTATTTCTGGAAGCATTGCATTGATATAAAATTTTTCCAGATGTTCAATCATATGATGATTCCAGAAACCATCATTTCGTTCTATTACTATATATTTCAAATCGTGTTTAGCATAAACTACGAAATAACATTTCTCTCTTTTGGTGATGTGGAGTTGTCCCTGCACTTGATACATACAATTATCAAAAGGTTTTAGCAAAATTTTGTTACTATCATTTGCATCTAAGGTGCAATAATTAATTAATTTTTCGTTAATGGCTTCATGTATTAATTTATCACGCGCTGAATAAGGACATTTTATTTCGACAATAGAATCGAATCCAATTAATCCGTCTGGAGTGGCACCTAAAAATTTTTTCTTCTCGTCAATTAACAAACCGCATGCCTCAACTT
The DNA here is from genome assembly GCA_935421215.2 of Melolontha melolontha. Taxonomy (NCBI): domain Eukaryota; kingdom Metazoa; phylum Arthropoda; class Insecta; order Coleoptera; family Scarabaeidae; genus Melolontha; species Melolontha melolontha. Next base: position 137,679,663 of record OW285239.1, read on the forward strand.
TCAAATTTGTAATTTCCTTCCATAAATTTTTGCTTGGCCCTTTCTTCATTATCTATGCCATACTGTAGAGAATGTGGTAGTTTTTTATTATTGAATCTATTAGTATACAGCATATGTTTTATTGTACTAGCCGTGTCTGTTTTTTCTCTCATTTTACAAATCTTGCCAAAGTTACTTGCCGTTAATCTTATCTGTCTCTCTTTTTCCCATTCGTTGTTATGTCTCTGATTCACCGTCCTAATTTGAATATTATGACAATCAGATAACAATTCATCAAGAAATTGTTTTCTCTTGCTTTCGTATTCCGGAATAGGCATGTCAGGTACCACGATTTTGCACCCTCCGTAATCCGAATCAGCACTTTGAATTCGAATTTTATTTTGTTTGCTTTTCTTTTTTATTGCTTGATTTAGTTTAAGATTTTTGAATTTTTCCAAATATACACCGTTAAAATTATCCCCATTAGTTTTCTTAACAAATGTATATACAAATGTCTCTTTATTATTATAATTTATGTCTGCCGCAAAACATCTCCCTTGGTACGAGCCTCCCAGCGAAAAATTTATTCTTTTTCCTCCCACGAATTTATTCACAACAGAATTGAAGGATTCTACGGCGTTATTGTCTACGTCATAAAGTAAACTGGAGGATAAATTGGCTACTCTATTCAAAGACTGAAAAAATATATCACATACAGCACTGCTTTTGAAATGTTTGTAATCAATAGTATTTGAATTGTTACCATTGTTACCATCTTTACTACAAAAATAGCTAGCACAGTTACTATGTTCTCCAAATATGTGGGCAGGTCCATTGAGAATATCATTTTTTAAGTTTTCAATTTTTTGTTGAAAAGAAACATTTTCATTTTTGCGGTACTTTATGGCACTAACTACAGCTGTTCTAAATTTAAGAATATTCTGCCGTAAAAAATTTCGTATACACATATCTGATCGAGGAGTTTTTGAAGTTTCTCGTATTTTCGTACAGAAGCACATGATTTCGACACTCAATTTTTTCAATAAAATATGTTGGTCCGTAAGGTTTTGCTGTTTGAATTTTTTTATATACACTACTATCCCCATTACCAATAATTGTTTTATATCGCAAATTATGCATTTCTATTGACATTCTAAACCCATCTAGAATAATAGCTGCTTCCATAGAAGTTGAAGAACTGTTCCAGTTTTGAAAACATTTATGAGACGGAACATTTTTTTTATCCTTATTTTTACAAAATTTGCACATTTTATTTTTTACTCCTACGTACAAAACTTTTTTACTTCTGGTCCCAATTACGCACCCAACGCCCGAGAGAGCGTTATAATTAGACTTGTAACTTCGTTTTGACCAAGCTCCATCCACTGTTACAGTTATAAAAGGTATTCCGTCGCTATCAATTTCTCCTGCTTCAATTGCCAACTTACGTTCTTCCTTTCCTGCAGCTAGCATTTCTTTTAATGCTAACTCCTCTGTATTTTTTAGCACTTTTCTTTCTATGTGCGCATACGTTGCTGAAGACATTTGAGGAATGTCTAAAGCTGCGGAAAATTCTGTTAATTGTGAATGACCCGCCCCTATTGCAACAGTTCCACACACCGCTGCTTCATTTACTCCACATTTTTTATTTTCATTTTCAGTACTGAATGTATCGGTTATTCCACACATGTTGCATTTATACGTAAAAACACTTTTAAAACCAAAATGTTTTTCCGCTTTTATTTCTACATTTTGAAAAGCACAGCCAAACATATCATGTCGTATTCCTTTTAGAACAGTAAACAGATGATTTATATCAACAATCCTACGTCCAGCAAGAGTAAAATTTGCAATATTGTTTAAATTTTCTGTTTCAATAAAAACCTCATCTGATATATCCGAATCAAAACTGTCGTCGCGTGCCGAATTTGTCTCAGTGAAAACAATTTCATTATCTACAATATTATCACGTTGAGACACTATTCGATTTTTCTACTTTTCCGTTTTGCAGCGGTTGTCAATCTTTTTTGGGAGTGAAGTCCCGTTGTTGTTTATATTTCAAAATTACAACGGTCACCAACACTAATATCATATCGTCATATCTTTATCGAATTATATACATTTTTCCAAGTAACCAGGTGATTAACTTTAAATGACTAAGAAGGATTAGAAAGCCAGGTAATGCCGTAACCACTTTTAGAGGAAAACAAGTTAATACATTTGTTTGTCTTTTACTTTACACAAGCATGTAAGTATTTCAATTAGGTATGTATGGGTAAAATTGTGTAGCTTTACTACACTACTTATTTTATATTAGAACCTATTAAGTTACATTTGTTATAATAATACATCTATTCTTTATCTACGATTCAAAAAATTTTAGGCGGAAATACACAGATCATCTATCTGCTGAAAACAAGGCATAAATAAATCCCAAGTAGCTGATGTGTCAATAATCAAATTTGTTTGCTAATTTACATAATCCTTCGACCCTCTCAGCAGGGCGTCTTGGTCTGGTCTGTTGTAGTATGCTGTAATGTGGGTTGCATATTTCTGAAATCGTAATTTTTCGGGCACTAAAGTAGACCCTTAAAGTACAATTCTATTCTTAAACTTCAAAATCATATATTTATTTTTCTACATAGTCACCGTTAAGGCTAACACATTTCTCGCAACGTATAAAAAATTTTTCATTTTTGAGTGATTCGCCGGTAATTATGAATCAAGTCGTCAACAAGTTTGCGGATGTTTATCGTCTGTGGCACTGATAAAATGTCCGCTGCGTGTTTGGTCAAGAATTTTGGCTTTTCCAGGCTCGCAATCACGAAATTTTATTACCCATCGATTTGCAGTAGACCTATCACCGTAGACAATGAATTTACATTTTTTTCAATTAAAAAATTCGTTTAATTAGCGTCGTAAAATGTAGAAAGCAATACTTATAACCATAAAGAAAAGTTCAAAAATTCATGTTAAGTCAAATTTTAAAAATCATTATAGATATATCCAAAATTTCACCTTTTTATCGCTTGCAGTTTTTGTGTAATTTGGAGGAAATATTTAAAAGACCGAGCATACCGCCACATCTCCATCCATATTTTATATTATAATATTATGTGCATAATTTTCAAGGTTTAATAAAGTTTGATTATGTTTTAAAGACAAATATACTTTAAGAACTGTACATTATATTAACAGAACATTGTAAATACGTTGTGATAATATTTATTATTGTCTTAACATTGCTATTAAATTTATACCAAAATTATAATGGCCACTTGAAATATACTTTGTGACAGAAGGATGCAATCTACGAGAATTCTCTTAAGCACATCCGAACATAAATCAACAATAGACATAATTTTAGTTCGAATAATGTATTTATAAAATGGTGTAAATGGTGTTTCCTTGTCAGATTATGCACCATATGTGTTACGCACGCATAATTTATTCCAGAGTTCCCTCAGATACCTCGGAATAGATCTTGCAATCCAACAGACACGTATACATATTGCTATGAACTGTGGTTTTGTATTAATTTTACCACCATTCACGACAAATCTATCCAGCTAGGATATTCAGTCGGTTTATTTCCAAAAAATGCTTTCCTCTCTCTCAAGGTTCCAATCGGAAACGTGGTTGTCTCTTCTACAAATTTATAAGGCGCCAGTAAAAGAGTATTGACGAATGTTATAATTATATCTTTAAGTTACTTATATAAATGAGTAGTAAGGATAATTAAATTAAATAACACAATATATAATTTAAACGAAAATTTAATACAAAAATAAAAAAAAAAAATTAAAAAAAAATCTTTATAAAGTATAAAGATTAATATTACCTCATTTAACAATATTATAAAGGTAAAAATAACGCATGGAAATGACAGATGCATGCGTGCATAAACCTTAATGACACCCGATCAAAATTAAAAATAATAAATTACAAAGAAACATTTTTTTTTTCCCAAGAGAACAAAATCAAAATAAACAAACTGATTTGACAGCCCGAAGCAAACTCTAACGCATGTGCAACCACATGTAACAAAAAATGCCCTTGAGATACCAAACGTATAAAATTTTACAGTTACAGAATTTTTTTACTAGAAATTTTAAAAACCTTTGTTATTTATATCAAATAACTAAGACTAAATCTCAATACGATGATAATAATAATACAATTAGAAAATACAGTATTTAACTCTTTTAAATATAATAAGATATCTTTTAATAATATATTACTTACGTGAAAAATATATTCAAGACACGTGAGTAAGAAAGTGTAAAATATAACAATTACGAGAACAAACTCGTATAAAATATCGGTAATGAAAATTAAACAAGCACCAACCACTAATGAAATCAAAAATAAACCCGAAGTTACTTTTAAAAAGATAAAGATTTATCTTTATATAAACACGTCTTTCTTAACTCAGAGTAAACTTGTGTTTGTGTAAAGGTCAAATCAAGCGCAGGCTTAGAATATAAAATCAGTTTTTTTCACAATACTAATAAATTTCAAAAATATACACTTGCGTTCAAAATAACTGTTCAAAGATATATACATAAATTTTAATATTTTTTATGGGGAAAAGTCAACAGCAATATGTATTCTATGTGTAAAATGTAAAGTAAAAGTGACACTTTCGGATTTTACACTGGTTTACACATGTTACTGTAATTTTTGAATCTTTGATTTTAGTAAAATATACTTAAAGTTATAATTTGAAACGTTTTGTTGGACGCCTTAAAAGATAATTAGAATTTAAATATTGATAAAAATAAATAGGGTACACGGGGTGAAATGAATAAAACAGCGTTTGATTTATTTAAAAAGTATATAAATAATAAATCAAATGCTATTTACTTTAACATAAACCTCATTCTTGCTTACCACTGTTTAGTTAACATCTAAACGCTATTCAAAATATTTAAAGGTGCAATAAAATTTCAAAACAGCTCTTTTGAATACGGCAAATACAAATAACTTAAATCATCGCCTTCAAATGAAATTCGAAACTCTCTGTTTAATTAATTATAACGTTATATACGATAAATCAAACGAAATTGTAAAGTTAATAAATAAACTACTTAATCTAACAAATAACAAAATAATACAAATTAATCCAAAAGAAATGGGGATTGCTATAAGTTGATTAATATCTATTTAGTATCTTAGATATATGAATGATGAGCTTTTTTATTCTTCATTGATGTATATATTCCTATTGCGCAAGAATGATATATTTCCACTTATCTTAAATACAGCGTAAATAATTACTACAATCTAGCCTCTGCGTAGAATGGCGTTATGCAGAGAATAGTGTAGGGGATTTCATTCTTCGAAGTAGTCGTCGACACAATATATACTGATACATACCTTTATATTCTTGAGAAAGGTATATGCACTACACTGGTTGGTTCTTCACATATAAATTTCACACGTAGGCCAATGAATTTTAATTACACTTTCGTACAAGCTTTGCTCGTGTATGAACTTATACTTCTTTGGTGTAGGCCGAACTTTTACAGGGTTTAAGTAGTTATTTTGGGACCGCTGAATCTCTCAATGGTCTGATTCAACGACGAATTCTAATCTCCCTTCTTTCCCTAATTGCCGTCTCACAGAACAAAGTCTTCATTGAACACTTTCTAGGTGAACTTAGCCCCACTCCTGCGTTACCAACAATATAGATAACACTCACAACGCTTTTCCGCACACATAAATAATATTCGATTTTATCGGACACGTGTGGAACATATAAAAAATATATATCAAAAATAAGTAATACATGCATAACGATAAATTATGCATTAATTAGTATTCTATCTGTTATGTATAACTAAACTAAAATATGCAAGATGCTAAAATAAAAGTACTTACCAATAGATACTTTCTCATATATTTATGGGGAAATTTAACTATATGCAAGGACATAGCTTGATGAATTACAACTACTTTTTATTACCTACTTATACATAATAAAGCTTCTGTCCCAAAACAGTTTAATTTATGTACATATTGCTGTGTATCTTTCTAAACGAGACAAATTGAAAATAAAATAGAGCTGAAACAGCGGTGAAAGATTTGAAACTGGTTCATTTTGAATGCACCGTGTATAGCCATCGTTACAAGAAATCTAATGTTTACTACGTACTGAGATTTTTTATTATTTTCTGTAATAGGTTTAAGATGTAACATTAGAAAAACACATCTATGTCTATTTGTTAAATTCATGTTCAATGTTCAATGTCATTTAGATTATTATTTCTTTATGATTTAGTTTATAAATATTAAAATCTAGAATTTAAGAACATGCGATACGTACCAAAATTTAAAAGGATATTTAGAACATTATAACGGTAACAAAATTTTATGATCAACATTTAAATCTTCCAGATTTCTTCGATAAATAAGCATTGTTTACTTTGGCATTCAAGAAGTACATTAAATCTTAGATAAAAGATATCAATTAGAATATTAGAAAATTAGGTATGTATTACTACATAATATATACACAACAAATTGGAATAGCCTAAAAAGACAATAAGAACTTTGTAATAAAACAGAACATGATATAATATGTTTTAAAATTGACATTTTGTAATACCTACTTATAAGAAATTATACGGCATTCATTTAAAAATAGGTGTAATTAACCAAAAAGAGGATCAATAATATCTATAATACTTCAAAAGATTCCATAATGAACAAAACAAAGCTTAATATGGTATCTGTTACCTATTAAAATAGCTATATGTTTATTTTAACATAATAAACTATCTAGATGTCAAAACTGTGTTTGAAATTTGAAGGTTATATTTTAATCACGAATCACATCAGATCGAATGAAAGACAGAGTAAGCTAGTCAATTAGAAAGAGAGAGATTATACAAACTGTATGTAGAAAAAATCTAGCCGTTTAAAATAAGGAAGGCACATAGAACGAGATATGTAAGATAAAGATGGAACACGTAAAATAAAAGTACATCTTATGGAAATTTTTATTTTATTTGAAAAACATTAAAAATCGATGAAAGAACAAGTTCTAAAATATAAAACATGATCTGAAAAAGGGCCAAAGATGACCTATTGTACATTTGAAAAAGGATTGACGTCACCAGCCATATAATATATATATATATATATATATATATATATATATATATATATACAGGCTGATTCATTTTCGGCCCTCACCATGGGGATCTCTCTTATTATTGGAGATAGAGTATAGGTTTAATTTGGCAAAGAAAATAGACCTGTGACAAATGACCTTCGTTATTTAAAAAAAAACCCGAAAACCCCATTTTCTTCTTTTACCGGTAGCACCGACATTTGGCATTGTAGAGAAAAAATAAAAATACATCCTTGTGGCCATTTCTAAAACTCTATCCAGTGGTGTACTCTAAATTTCTATACGACGTTTCGTTTCTTTCTGGCCATCATCAACTATTTAATTTCTTATAGGCGCCATATTGGATTTAGACATCTTCAGAAAGAATTTTTTTTTCTGATTTCAACCATGTACCACATGCTGACTATAGTTTTTGACATTAGGTTTTATTTGAAAGAATACATTATAAAATTAAATAAGGTAGCCTTTGGAATTTCAATCTGTCAAACATTTCATTTATTGTTCATTAATAATACAAAAATGTCATACACTAACGAAGAGAAACGAGATATGATAAGTATTTTTTATTCTTCGAAACGAAATTTAACAGTAGCGAGTACAAGATAACAAAAACATTAATAAAAATACATAGAAAAGTAAACAATAAACAATTACAGTAAATGTTCAATTATCTGGCCATCTTCGGTAATGCACAATTGGGCACGCCTTCTGGCATTTTGTACTGCCCTTTGTATAGTTCTTCTAGGAACTGCATCGAAGGCATTCTGAAGTCTGTCTCGTAAGTCTTCAATGTTTTGTGGCGCATCTACTTTATAAATATTATTTTTAACATATCCCCATAAAAAAAAATCTAGCGGACTTAAATCAGGTGATCTCGCAGGCCATTCAACAACTCCCCTATTTCCAATCCAACGGTTTGCAAACTCTTGATTTAAGAAATTTCTAACAACAGCTGCATTGTGTGCTGGTGCGCCTTCTTGTTGCCACCATAAATATTGTAATTGATTTAATGGGATATTGTCGTCAAAATAGTCAGATACGTATGTACGTAAAATGTTTAAATATATTTCTCCATTTAAATGTTCTTCATACATAACTGGTCCTAAGAGACGATTTGCCAAAATACCCATCCAAACGTTTATTCCAAAACGATGTTGTGGTCTTCTAGCCCTGTTTTGTCGGGGATTTTGTACTGCCCAATAGTGCTCCGTATTTCTGTTGAACATTCCAGAATTTGTAAATTTTGTTTCATCTGACCAGATGATTTTGCTTAAAAAATTTTCGTCATTTTCTATCCTTCCCATTAACCAATTACAATATTCTAGCCCCCTCAAATTATCTCCAGGCAGTAAAGAGTGACTAACATGGATCCTGTATGGTTTAAACCTACTTTTATGTAAAGTTCTTCAAACTCTGGACTGGCACAAATTTAATTCTGACGCTACTTCGCGTGTAGAAATTGATGGATTATTATTTATCTATAAAAATACAAGATTAACATGAAATTTGAAAACACGCTTTTAATTTACCATTTGTAAAATATCTTGTCGATTTTCATTTAAATTCCTGTTGTCTTGACCATTACACGGCTTAGTAAACGATCCATTCTCGAGCAAATTTCTGTCGAGATCTAGAAAAATGGTACGATGAGGCTGTTATCGTTCTGGATATAATTGTAGATATCTTGTACTCGCTACTGTTGAATTTCGGTTCTAAGAATAAAAAATACTTATCATATCTCGTTTCTCTTCGTTAGTGTATGACATTTTTGTATTATTAATGAATAATAAATGAAATGTTTGACAGATTGAAATTCCATGGCTACCTTATTTAATCTTATAATTTATTCTTTCAAATAAAACCTAATGTCAAAAACTTTAGTCAGCATGTGGTACATGGTTGAAATCAGAAAAGAAAACTCTTTCTGAAGATGTCTAAATCCAATATGGCGCCTATAAGAAATTAGATAGTTGATTATGGGCAGAAAGAAACGAAACGTCGTATAAAAATTTAGAGTACACCACTGGATAGAGGTTTAGAAATGGCCACAAGGATGTGTTTTTATTTTTTCTCTACAAGGCCAAATGTCGGTGCTACAGGTAAAAGAAGAAAATGGGGTTTTCGCGTTTTTTTTTAAATAACGAAGGTCATTTGTCACAGGTCTATTTTCTTTACGGATTTATAACAAACACAAAATTTAACAACTTTGCCAAATTTAAACCTATACTCTATCTCCAATAATAAGCGAGATCCCCATGGTGAGGGCCGAAAATGAATCAGTCTGTATATATAGAAAATTGTTTCAAAAAAGAGACATTCTTCAAAACCATTGAAAGCAGTGGTCACATATAAAATTTGCACTCGTGCCAAAAGATATTGTAATATATTTTAAGTAAAATAGTTTGTAGAAAACGTATATTTTATTTGTTTAAAAAGAGAATCATTATTTTTATTTTATTTAATTAATTGCAAATTAATTCTAACTCTTGTTTTAACGAAGAAATAACACAGATATTTTTTAAATCGCAAGAAGGGAAAAGCCTCATAAGCATTTAAAGATATTTTAACTCATAATTAAAATTTTCATTAAGTAATTGAGATTTCAAATCAAACCTATCGTGTGAAATTAAGTATTGCATGTAGTAAGGTTTGTTCTGGTCGCATGAATATTAAATAGCACACTTCTCTTCTAAAATACTACCATTTTGGAAGAACTACTAATAAATCCATAAGCTTCGCTACTTTATAAATTTAAAATAGAAGCACTGTGTCATGCCTTGGTATTTTGTAGAGTATTGTACTCACTGGGCTAAGGCCATAGGTGTGTTTGCAAGATTCATAAATCAAATAAACACCTTCAAAGTTATATATTTTGATATTTAGATATGTATATATTTTAATTATACATAAAGATTATACATTTTTAGTTGTCATGGATAGAATTATTCAAAGATACATTCCAGTTTAATAATAATAAATCATCAGGCGCGGTTCGTGATGACGTATTTTGGAGGGCGCGTACAATGATGCGAGTGCCTCGTGTGTTTTCGGTGTTTATTAAGAAAACGCTACAGTTAGTACACGAGAATACACGAAGCACTCGCATCATTGTACGCGCCCATCAAATACGTCATCTCGAGCCGCGCCTGTAAATCATGCCTTAGTATTCAAACTAAACAATATTTATACAAAAGAATACAAGCCCACAAATACTCTAAAACAGACAAAACTGCTTTATTTACACCCAAACTACAACGCGATCACCATTTCGATTTTGAAAGCACACAGATAATTGATAAAGAACAACACACAATGAAAAGAGAAATGAAAGAAATGATTAGTATTAAACAGGAAAAAAAATTATAATTATGAAAAGATCTGCAATTTGCCATCATAATTTATGTTGCTGCTATATAAATATATATCTTATGTTATTTAAATATCTGTACATTTGCTTATCATGCTGGTAGTTCATTGTTAAGATCCCTGACTGGCTGTCCGAGTAGGTTTCCGTGGTTTTCCTTCTAGTTTAAGGCGAATGCCGACAGCTTAACATCTTAAGCTGCTCCACGGGCGCATACATAATAATAACTCATGCCTTGCCATTCTCCGTTTTGTTGTCTAACTATTTTTTGAATACTAAGGCATGATTTATTATTATTAAACTAGAATGTATCTTTGAATAATTTTATCCATGACAACTACAATTGTATAAGTATGACATTAATATACTGTCATTTATATTGTAAATTCTTTGAGAAAGGCATCATTTGCCAGAACATGTAAGATTGTTTTAAATATATACATTTTTAAGTAAAACCACACCTTAAATCGCCAACTGATTGAATCTACCATAACATACAAATGTCGCGAAATAATTATTTATATATATATATATATATATATATATATATATATATATATATTAAAGTAATAGACTTTTTCTTGGTTTAGCGACCTTTAATGAATTCCAATTTTTTTTTTTTTAATACAACGTTTCGACTTTTTTATTAAGTCTTTTTCAAGTAATTAGAACTAAAAAATTAATACAAAGAAAGGTAAGAAATATATTTACATTTGTATGAATTAATTAAAATTAAAATAACGAAATTAAACTAAGGAAATTAAAGGATACAAAACTCACCAATTTATTTCGTGTCAAAACACATACTTTGTGTAACATGTATGGCACAGGTATGTCGAACCTTTTATAAGGTCGACTGCCTTTCTTGGAATACTTCGTGTAATTAAATGTCTTTTTGCAGAAATGAAATTGTTTGTTTCGTTTTTAAAATTAGTTTGGTCAGAACATGTGTTTGGGAAAAATACAGTATATTTACAATGGGAAAAGAAAATATTTTTTTTTTGTGTGGTTGGGGTTGTCTTCTATTGTTTAATGAGCGGATAATAAAGTTTAGAAAGTCCATTAATCTCGTTACGATCGTTGATTGTTTTGTTATTTTTGAATATATGAATCATTTCTAAGACCTCCATGGCTTTTGTATTTTTTTGCTTTGTAATTATTTTTGTGTTCTCCAAATCAAAATTATGTTTTAATGTTATCTGGTGCTTTTTTAAAGCTGTCTAATTTTTTGCGTATTTGTGTCCTTTTAATCTTTCCTGTAGTAACTGTTTTGTTTGGCCTATGTATACTTTGTTCCAGTCTTTGCAGGGTATATTATATATTGTATGTGATTATTTAAGTGTTGGTGTTCAGTCTTTTAGTTTTGTATGTAGGAATTTTAGGTTTTTTCAGCTTTGATGTGCTATTTTAAAATTAAATGGTTTAAATATATTGTTTAGTTTTCCGGATAATCCTGTTATATAGGGTGTAGGGATATATGTTAGTTCATTGGTTGTTTTCTTTTTATTTTGGCACTTATTTTTGTTATATATTTTATTAAGTCTGTGTTTTATAATGTTTTGTATAAATTGTGGTGGATAATTGTTTTCTGTTAAAATTGTTTTTACTTTTTTCAGTACTGTTGGTCTGAAAGCTGGATTGGTGAGATTTAAAGCCCTGTCCACTAATGCTTTTACAACATTTTTTTTGTGGGATAGGGGTTGGTTTGAATAAAAGTTTACGTATCTGCCGGATGTGATAGGTTTGGTGTACCATTTTGTTTGTATGTTGTTGTTTGCTTTTATTAGTGTTAAGTCTAAGTAGTTTATGGAGTTGTTTTTTTCTATTTCAATTGTAAAGTTTAAATTTGGATGGAAGTTGTTGAAACTATTTTGTACATTGCTTATTTCCTTTTCTGGTAACATCATTATGCAGTCATCGACATATCTTTTGAAAAAAGTTGGTTTAATTTTCAGGGATTTAATAACATTTTCTTCGATGTGTTCAAATACTAATTGGGCTACTACGCTCGATATAGGTGCTCCCATTGCTAGTCCTTCAATTTGTTTAAAATATTTATTGTCGAATTGAAAGTATGTGGAAGTTAAAGTTAATTCTATTGCTTCAAGGAAATCTATTAATGGTAAGTCTGTGAATTTGGTGATGGAGTCCCATTCTTCCGTAATCACTTTTTTTGCTAGTGTTAAAGGTATATTGGTGTACATTGATTCTACATCCAAGGAAACAAGTTTTTCGTTGTTATTTGTTTTGATTTTATCGATGAATTGTTTGAATTCGAAAGTATTTTTAATATAATATTTATTTTGACCTATGACATTGGTTAGTGTTGTTGTTAGATATTTTGATAGTTCATAAAACGGGCTTTGAATGCAAGATACGATCGGTCTTAATGGAATATTATTAAATAATGGGATAAAAATAATATCCCATCGATTTTTGAGTGGTAGGTACTATCAGTGTGAAGAACGTAATACAAGTGACTTTGTATTAATATTTTTGATATGATTAAAAATGAACTATTAATAAAGAATTTATTACTAGTCTAATTAAAAACATTTTAACACAATTTATATACTTAGTTCAGAAATTCCCACAAATAGAGAAAGGGATGAACATCGGCCTCGGTAGCGCAGAAGGCAGCGCGTAAGTCTCATAATCTTAAGGTCGTGAGTTCGATCCTCACCCGGGGCATGTTTTTATATTTTATGTTTATTAAACATCTAGATAATTTTTAACAATTTGTTGGTACCATTGGATTTTCTGTTAGTCTTTTAATTAAAATCAAATCTTCAAGATTTTACATGAAGGATAAATCAAATTTTTAACTTGGAACTGTTATTTATGACTGCCAAAGAAATTTACATTAAAATGGCAGGTAATTGATTTTAATTGTATTTTCAGGATTTAATTAACAGTGTAACATGTATAACTATATCCTATAGTGAAAAACAATATATAATAGAATTTGAATAGAACTTGGACTCCTATCAAATGTTGAGAGGGCCGCTGCTCATTTTCGCCACGAACCCCTTACTTAATCCGGTATCGCACTAGCACACGATATCTGGCTTATGGGACACTTCGATGACACTAAAAATGTGTTTAAATAGGTATAGCAAACGCCAATTAAGTGGGGGGTGGACGTTTTTAAAAATGGCTTCTGCGCACCCCCTCCTCGCGCTAACTTAATTGGTGCTTGCTATACTTCTATAATTAGGAAACATAAGAGTAAATAGTTCTTCAAACAGATTTATTTATGTACAAAATATTAAATAAAGAAAAATATACATAAAAAAATACAAAAAAGAAAACTGCTATTAAAAAAGCGAATTATAATTATATATAATTATTGCCTAGTGTTTTTATAAAGTAATATCTAGAAATATTAGTACTACAATAGCGAAAATTGTTTTCCCTAAATAATTTTGACGTTTTATTGTCCCCGTTCTTAATTTATTTGTACCTCTATTTGAGTTTGTAATTTTTATATAAGTGTCTATTTGAATATCAGCATAACAGCATTAAATAAAACTGAACCAAATTTGAGTGAGAAGTCTAACTTTGAGTGAAAACTTGGCTTACGTGGCGCTGAGCACTTACCATTGAGACGTATCCTCGTCAGCACACTATATAATTTTAAAGTTTTGGGATCTAAGTCGATATTATAAATGATAAAAAAAATTAAAAAAATAAAGCCCACTTCCAAAAGCAGCAAACAATAATTTTGCTCTAAAAAGAAAAAATAATCTATTTTTTTTTAATTATTCCTTTATTTATTATATAAAACAGATCAAACTAAACTTTTGGGAGTCGCTGCCAAATTTAAAGAAAAAAATATAAAGTAAACTAACATTATAAGTAGTTAAATACCACAATCTTAAGATTTAAGATCTCTACTGATAAGAGTTGAGCTTGAGGGTAAGCGCTTTTAGGGTAACTATCATGCTTTCGAAACCATAGATATTTTACAAATTTATGCTGTACTCCTTCTAATAGGGTTTTATGTGTTTCATAAAATATATTTAAAACTAATGAAGTGTACTCAAGTTTTGATCTAACTAGCGAATTAAATAGAATGCATTAAATATTCTAGATCTATGGATAACATAATCAAGGACGAAATCTATCTATTTTATCTATTCTAATTCTTCGGGGCTGAACGCCATTAAGTCCAGACGCTTGAGCACAGTGCTCTTTGTATCACCCCTTATAGATCTCTCAGTTCCACTTTGTCTACTTGTGTCCTCGATAAAAGCCACTACCCTCCTCAGTACAAATTTGAGTACTCTCGTAAGATCCAAGAGATCTCTTCCGAAATGGTTCTGTCAGAGTACCTCCAGTTCCTCACAAGTGCATATTACATGAAGGCTGGTTTCCTCTTGTTTTTCGCATCTCCTACACCACAGCTCGCTAACAACGCCCATGCTATACAGATGCTTCCTTAAAAGACAATGTCTAGTTACAAGTCGGTAATAGTTTTAATTTTTTTAAAATTATTACGAATCAGGTTGGCTATAAGCCTAGCACCTAGCTCATCTAGCAGTGCAATAGTATGGAGTTAACCTTCCGCTAGCGTTTTTATGTTCTCTTTCTACCTATAACCATCTTCCTGTTAGCGGAATCTTTGGTGATTTCACATACAGGTTCTGGTCCTATGAAGTTCTTCTTAGAATCTTCCTTGGCCACTTCATCAGCCATTTCATTGTCTTTAGTCTCGTCATGTCCTGGCACCCACATCAGTGACTGTTAGTGACTGTTAACAATGTTTTACTAGAATCAAGCAACCTGTTCAAAGCAGAGAAGCTAAATGACTCCTGAAAAACAGCTCTGAATTAGATAGCACACCAAGATCCTTTATGACACTGGGACGATGTATGCCAATCTTTTTGCGCGTATAAGGCATAATACAGCATTTAGCTTCTTGAGATATATCCTGTTTCTAATACACCACTCATAAACAAGGTTTGCATTTCTCCGAAATGCATTACAATGATGGAAAGTTGAAATCTTGAGAAAGAACTTAAGGTCGTCAGCAAACAATAAAAATTTACAGTCAAGGGAGTTTACTAGATCATCAATCAACAAGGAATAGTAAGGGGCCCAGATTAGAACACTATGCGATTCCAGCCGTTCCACTATCACTACTGGAACTTTATACGTTACACGTCACAAAAGTTCTCTGTTGTGCAGATTTGACCCCCATCACCGATTTTAGATAGATCTACTAGACTTTGCCCATTCATAATACCAGGCACAAGTTGAGTGAAACACGTCAAGTCAGTCACTGTAGATCGTTTTGGTGCAAATCCATGTCGGAAATTAGAAATACTTTTTATAATATAATCATTGGAACAATTATATAAAACGGACTCGTTTTCTTTTGATTAGTTTAATTGAGAATCTAGCATTGTATATATTGAAAATACTTTATTGCTAAATTGTTCTCAAAATTTTTGTTTTTCCACTTTTGCTTATAGATCTTAATGTTCTGTTCTTTATATTAGATGTCTTTTATTGACTGAAACTAACGTATGTCAAATTTTGGAAATTTATTTGCTTAGAATCATTATAATTATTGTCAATTGGTGTTTGACATCTTTTGCCATAGTCGTACGTACCTGTTTTCCGTTAGCTTTTAGCGATTTTATTAAACAATTGCTATATTTACGTTAAAAGTGATTACTGCACGGGACGTTAATGTTAATTGTTGCGGTCGAAATCAAATGTACTATAAACTTAACCAAAATTTGACACATGTTGTCAGCTTCAATCAATAACGGACATCCGATATTTTTTACGACTTTCATTTGTTTTTTATACAATATATTTATTCATTTTATTTTTATTTATGAAGTCATTACAGCAATATATTATACAAACTCTTTTTTTATATATTATATTTTACCTTTTAGTGTGACATCTAATAAATATCTGTTAAATACAATAATTATATGCGGTTTTCCAAGTTTAATTAACGTTCTGAATGCAAATACGTTCTTGAAATGTATACACAACAATCAAGGGATGCTATGGTGTGCCATATCAAATTTATTGAATTTAATTTTGAAATTTAATTAAAAGCGGCCGTGCTAAATGTAGCTTAATTCAGACAAATATATTTAAACGCACAAATCATTAAAGGGACAAGTTATTATAGTATGGATGTGAACAGGATTATTTACTGAACCACGCATTGCCAAGGATTTAGCAGAATATTACAATCCAGTAAATTTTGACGAAAATTTAGCTCCTTTTTTTTAGATAGGTTGTTTCTTTAAAGTGTTCTGTTATTTAAGAATATTTTAAAATATCCGAAATTCATTTTAAAAAATGCAAATTATGGTATTTGATAATGATATCTATTTGTAGTAAATTACGTCAAGTTTGGAAGAACAAGAAAATAAAAATATCAAAATATGAATGCAGCAAACAGAGCTTTTGATCGAAATAAGAAGTTGCTAACAAGCAAAGTAGATATACTTCGACCTATAATTAAGGTTATTTGTGTCTCTGTTAATGTGGATCATTTCTACGTCTAAGATCTTACATACATAAATACATAATCAATAACCTTTTACCCTGAGGTGTAAGGCGACGTTCTTAATGTCGATAAAATTAAATATTGTCAAGAACAAGTGCATGGTCCACCAGTGTACAAGATCTCTTTCCAATACAAACATCATGTTTACCTGTGTAATAACTAGAGAACGGACACGCTTACCACATGACGCAAAGCCCAGTGCAGTACTGGCGAAAGGCTGTATTTCTAAAATATTTAATTTTATTTATATAATTGGAAAACGAACGGGTGGTGATCTATAAAATTACGAAATACATATTTATTTGTTGAAAAGTTGTATTTATAAAGTTTTTAATTTTATTTATATAATTGGAAAACATACGGGTGTTGATCTATCTATCTAAAATTACGAAATACATATGTGTTTGTTGAAAAGTTGTATTTTTAAAGTTTTTAATTTTATTTCTATAATTGGAACATATTTATTTGTTAATTTTGTCGTTCAAGTTGAGTAAAGGAGTATTAATATTGACTAGCAATAGTTTCTCAAGATTTTCTTCTGTCAATTTTGTTCTCTTTGAATTAAGTACATCCTTATAAATAGAAAACGTCCTTTCTACATCGCAACTGGTTATAGGTGCATACTGGAAATATTCTTTTATTTCTTCATATTTAGCCGTTAGATTTTGTGGGATTGTCTCCATACATAATTGCTGCAATGTAATTAAATCTGGATTTCTATTAAGAATTGCTTCAAACTTTTGCAGAAGGCCACATCCGAAGTCACTTGGAATACTTTTCAAATTATTAACAGCCACATCTAATGTGGTTAATCCGTCATTTAATTTGAGATTTCGATTTTCAAAATAAGTGATTAGTTTTGGCAATTTTCCAAAGTGTTCGTAAAGAAAGTACAACTGATTTTTTTAAATTTGGGATTTGTGTGAGCTCCTAGCACTCACCAATACTTCTAGCATCCTCCTTTAGCAGTGTTACGAAATGTTTTAGACTATCGAAATTCTCAGCATAATAACTAGTAGCTTCCAGCCATGTTCCCCATCTAGTTATTACTGGAGTGGGAGGCAGTGACAGAAATTTTTCCCTAAAAAGAGCTACTCTCAATGGTGCTTTTCTGAAAACTTTTTTAAAAGCTGATACAAGTCTATCAACTTCCGGAAAAGTGTCTCTGATATATTCACAGATTCAGTGGAGAGCATGTGCTACACAAGTAATATGCAGCATATTAGGATATGTTTTCTTCAATAGTCTGCCTGTTTTTAACATATACGCAGCACTATCACTGACAAATAAAAGTATTTTTTCTTTGTACGTGGCGTCCGAATGAAGCATTTTTTGATATTCTCCTTAATGGTTTCAGCAACTGTTTCCGCATCAACTCTATTTATAACACTTGTTGCTATTACATATGAGTTATAGGGAATAGTTGGATGTAGTACACCAGCTACAACATTTACCACACAGCGTCCTAACATATCCACCGTTTCGTCGGCGCCTATCCATATGTATTGATTTAAAAGATGGCTTCTAATGCATTCTACTGTTCTCGTATAGCACCTAGAAACATAATATTTGTGTAAAGTTGATTCATCAGGAACATTTCGACCAGTATATTTTTTCAGAAATGTCTTCAAAATTGGATTGTTCAATTTAAATAATGGAATATTAGCTGCCATAAAAGTTTCACAGAGATCTTCGTTAAAATTGTCAGATTCCAACGGGTTCATTTTTTTTTCGTGCTTTAACGATCCTACGTGACGTTTTACGGTTGATTTATTGCAATTTTTCAATAACGTTTCACACACTTCACAATAAATTTCAGAATCACTGGCAATGTACATACAATCAGTATGTCCCTCAATCCAAGTCGCCATTGTTTCACGATGCCATTCTAGACGCTCTTCCATTGTGTGAAAAAGTAAGAATATTCTAGATCCAAACAAACGAAACTAAATAACGAAATTTTATGCACACTTACGTGAAAATAATTGAAAGATGTTGCTTAAATGAAAAGAAAAGGAATGTACGTGCTATTCCTCTTACGAAATACGATAAACTTATTTATTTTATCTACGTACACGACACCACTGAAAACATTATATTCTCCGAATACAATAGCTGGGTTGTCCATTGTTATCGCTGCGAGACCAGGTGTCCGAGTAAGTCAAACAAATACTTCATTGAATTACGCCGGGATGTACTGAGCGACGTTATACACAATTCCAATTGCCGATTGCGTTTTATGTAAATTGCATCCGTTCTCTAGTAATAACGCTGTTTTAGATATTGCGATGTCTGACCCGTATACATTAATTTATTGAATTTCTTGTTAATTAATCTTGTAACACCTCCTGAAGAAGCGAAAAACTCATTGCAAAATATAGAGATCGAAAATGAATGAGTTTTAATTGACAGGCCGCTTGCCCGTATTTAACTTATTATTAACCTAACGGGTGTTCAGAAACATTCGAAGTCAAAGTAGTCCTTGAAAATATGAAGTCATGTCTAGAGCTGAGGATGTTTGCGGTATAACCATGGTTATATCATGTAACCATAGTAATTTACTATGGTTACATTATATAACCATGGTTATACCGCAAACATCCTCAGCTCTAGTCATGTCTGAGATAAATTAATTTTTCACAGAGAACAGTTGACATTTAATAATTATTACAAATCAGATACTTAAGTAAAGATATACGATTTTTTGTTCAGAGCCCACTTGACTTCGAATGTTTCTGAACACCCGTTATATACACCCTGTCCGGGAAGTATGGAATATGGCGAATGGGACTGAAACAAGTAATTTTATGAAAAAATCCTGAAACGCGTCGATTTTGATTTTTAAAAATGCACATTTCTATGCCATTAGAATTTCCAAAATATTCTGACATTTAAATTTAATTTTGTTATCTGTTAAATATTTAGACTAATTGTTTAAAATTCACTTTCCCTTTTACATTGACAAATAGTAATAAATATTTCTAAAATTAACTAAGTTTACATCGTCCATTTACTTTATATTCTGACATTTAAATTTAATTTTGTTATCTGTTAAATATTTAGACTAATTGTTTAAAATTCACTTTCCCTTTTACATTGACAAATAGTAATAAATATTTCTAAAATTAACTAAGTTTACATCGTCCATTTACTTTTGGCAAATATATAGAAAAGTCATATACCTTTTAAAATTTAGCAATGGATTTGATACTGTTAAAAATACAATGTTGTTATTATCGACAAGTTATACAATTAAAACATTATCATGTGAAGATAAACTTCTAAAACTTTCTCAGAAATCTTGCATATATAGAACAATAATAATAATGTGATTAATCTAGTAAAAGTATTCAATTTTTCATATGAGAATTAATATTCTATTATAGTATATAGTAGATTCAATTAGTTGGCGATTTAAGGTATTGTTTTACTTGCATATATTTAAAACACTCTTACATGTTTCGGCATATGATGCCTTTTTCAAAGAAATTTGAAATATAAATGACAGTATATTAATGTCATACAATATATCTGTAGTTGTCATAGATAAAATATTCAATGATACATTCAAGTTTAATAATAATAAATCATACCTTCGCATTCTCTAAACACTAAGACAACAAAAACGGGGGAATGGCAAGCTATGAGTTATTACTATGTCTGTGCCCGTGGAGCGGCTTAAGATGTTAAGCTGTCGGCATTTGCCTTAAACGAGAAGGAAAAACCACGAAAACCTACTCGGACAGCCAATCAGGGATACAGATACGGAACTGCCAGCCCCATGATAAGCAAATGTATAGATATTTAAATAACATGTGATATATATTTATATAACAGCAACATATATTATGATGGTAAATTGAAGATCGTTACATAATTAGGTTATAATATATACTGCTTAGATTTTTTATATCACTTCTGTTGTTAATTGAATTTTTTTCCTGTTTAATATTAATCATTTCTTTAATTTCCCTTTTCATTGTGTGTTGTTCTTTATCGATTACCTGTGTGTTTTCAAAATCGCAATGGTGGTCGCGTTGTAGTTTGTGTGTAAATAAATCAGTTTTGTCTGTTTTAGAGTATTTGTGAGCTTGTATTCTTTTGTATAAATATTGTGTAGTTTGGCCTATGTAGTAACTATCGCAATCACGACTTGGTATTTTATAGATGTCATGTGTTCCTCGATTTTTTCTATTTTGGGTTTTAGTTTTGAAAATAGATGTTTATTAATATTACTAAGTTTATATGTTGTAGCTATATGATATTTTTTTAAAGTATATTTAATTTTTTCTGATAATTGTGGAACATAGGGAAGCGTGATATATGTTGTTTCATTGTTTAAATTGTTATTGGTGTCTGAAGTTGTATATTTGGTGGATTCTTTTTTTAATTGTTGGGTCTATAAGTTGTGGTGGATAGTTATTATCTGTTAAGATCGTTTTAATTTTCGTGATGTTATCTTTTCTGTATTGAGTATGTGATAGTTTTACTGCCCTATCAGTTAGATTATTTATAATCATTTTATTGAATACTGTAGGTGCATTTGAGTGGTAATTCATATATCGAAAAGAAGCTGTGACTTTATTGTACCAATTTATATAAATAGTACCCGGTCTATCATACCTTAAAGAAAAAGCAAGAAAATTAATACTGTTATTAATTTCTTCTTCAATAGTGAATTTTAATTTGTTGTGAAAATTCTTGAATTTATTTAAAAGATAGTTTATTTTATTTGTTGGAATACATGTTTTGATGTCATCTACATATCTTTTGAAGAAAATGAGGTGGAAATCAATTGAATTGATAACGTTTTGTGCCAAATGTTCCACTACTAAATTTGCAATAGGAGCAGTTAAAGGAGAGCCCATGGCAATACCAAATGTTTGATTATAAAAAGAATTTTTGTATTGTTGTTTATATCCAGTAGCGTCTACAATAATTTGTGTATAATTTATAATTTAACAATGCTCCGTTGTGATACATATACACATATATTGATGACACACATCAAGAAACAGGTACTCAAACAACAATATAATATCTAAGATATCTTCAAATTATCATTGTGGAACAAAGTAATTCTGTTTTAGTAGAACTGTACCATTGGAAAAGGAAAAAGATTTCCGAAACATGTTTGGTAAAGATAAATAAACGCACCCGTAATTTTGAAACATCAATTGTTTTATTAGACCTATAAAGCGCCAAAAAACCTACCGAAGTATTATTGAAATATGAGGTCACAAAAAATTAACCTATATATGTGTAAATTATAGTTAGAATAATTTTAAAATGAAAAGAGATAAAATCCATTATACTCATATATTAAATTATACTTATTCGACGTTAAACGCTGGGCAAGCATTATCACTTCATCGAATAAATGTACAAATACTATAAAATATACAAATAATAAATTGTTTATCCAAACCTCTAATATTTGTCCGAAATACCCTAACAAACTTTGTTCAAATTCATTTATATAATATTATAAGTACGAGGATTGATGCTATTGTTCAAACGTTCACCCGAAAGGATATTAAGTTTAAATTAGTTTACTTGGCGAGAGAATTTTCTGAAACCCTTCTTTTGCGCTCGCTACATTATATACATACATAGTATGAAAATGAAAAAGGGATATTTCCATAAAACAAGCTGCAAATATTTAGCTTTCTATGTTGGCGTGTACAGCAGCGCAGCAGTGTTTTTTTCTACAAAAAGTTTTGTTTTGGTTAAATCGACGGTTTAACCCAGTTAAACAAGGATTTCCAGGCCAAATAACAAAATCCCTGTGATTTTGAAATTTATGCTCGTTTTTCAAAGCTCTGCCTTTCATTCGATATAATTTCTACGAAAACATTCAAGAAGTGTAAGGCGAGTTCTATAAAAACGCGTGACGTCAAAATTACATCAAAATTATTCGTTCACCTTTAAATATATAACTTGCATATCACTAAACTAGCAAACAATGGTATATAGAAATACTTTAATTATTTTTAATATTTAATTTAGTTATTATTATTAATAATAATTGAATTATTAATTTATTTATTATTAATATTTGAATTATAAATGCGACACTATCAACATTGTTTATTAGAAATACAGTTCCAAAACATTCGTCTAACACTTTTGCTTTCATATGAACATTGTATCCGATATGCCTCTGACATTATACAAGGCTATTATGCATAAGGCTCATTAGTTTTTTTATTAGATTATACTACTAAAATATAATGCCAATTGTGTTATTATTTTTCTTTTAAAAAATGTGAAAGAAATTGATTTAAATAGATAAATTTTAAGTACCGCTAGTCTTCCTGCCTCAGTGGATATGTGCCGTATATATATTCCATGTTGTTTGCAGATATGCAGACGTATTTATTTACATACGGTTTGTTTACAATGAATGTATTTATACATATTGCTATGAATTGTGATTTTGAAATTTGCTTATTCACAATTCACGACAAATCTATCCAGCTAGGATACTCAGTCGGTTTAATTTAAAAAAATGGGACTGCTTTCCCCTCAGGGTTCCAATTGGAAAACGTGGTTTTTCTCTTCGACAAATTTATAATGCGCCAGTAAAAGAGTATTGACAAATGTTGTAATTATTTTTCTTTAAGTTACTTGTAATCTTTTTGAAATAAGGTTAAATAATAATCACAATATAAAATTTAAATGGAACTTTAATACAAAAATAAAAAAAAATAACCTTTATAAAGTATAAAGGTTAATATTGCCTCATTTAACAATATTATTAAGGTAAAAATAACGCATGGAAGTGACCGCAGTATACTATAGAAAACTTCCTTTATGACAGCCGAACAAAATTAAAACTAATAAATTACAAAGATGCTTTTTAATTTCTCCCACAAGAAACAAAATCAAAATAAACAAAATTGACAACTCGAAGCAAACTCTACCACATGTGCAACCACATGAAAAAATATGCCCTTGATATCCCAAGCGAACTAAAGTTTTACAGTCACAGAATTTTTATATTAGAAATTTTAAAATACCTTCTTTGTAATTTATATCAAATAACTAAGATTAAATCAATACGATAATAATAATACAATTAGAAAATAGAGTATTAAACTCTTTTAAATATAATAAGATATCTTTAAAGAATATATTACTTACGCAAGAAAAATATATTCATAATCTCGAGACACGGTGAGAAAGAAAGTGTTAAAATCAAATTACGATATTCACAATCTCGTAAATAAACTCGGTAATGAAATACTCAAGCACAAACCACAATTAAATCAAAAACAAAAATCGAAATTACTAAAACAAAGATAAAGATTTATCTTTCAATAAGCACGCCTTTCTTACTACACAGCACATTTGTGTCTGGTTAGTCCACATGAAGCACGTAGGCTTCGTATAAAGAAATACAGTTATAATAATCGTAAACAGCAATGCAAACGGCTTGCACCAACTGCGCTGATCAAATATAAATATTCAAAATAATAATTCACTCATAAATAATTAAATAACTTTTCAAAATATTTGTGGGGAAAAGTTCATAGCAATATGTAAATTATGAATGAACTTCGATAAAGCAATGGTTAAAGTAGTTTCAGTTTGCCTGCATAAATAAATGGAAAGAAGTGCGCTTTGTGTTTTGAAGTAGGTTATCCATATCAAAACAACGATACATTCACAGATTTAAAACAAGGTAATAGATAAACCGACAGTAATTTTATTACATGATACATTTATTAAATTTACACGTACCAAGTAATCACATCATCGTTGATTGAAGAATACTTGTTGAAACTTGTTGAAACTTAATTATAACGATAATAAGTAAGTACTAAAACTTCTAGTTTCAAAAATTGTACTGTAAATCCACTACAATATTGTTTTGCCATACAATGGCCTCATCAGGTGGATGAAATACTGAATATTTAAAATACAAGTGTGAATATGTATGTACGAATTATTAAGAAAAATGGTGGTGGAAACATTTTTGCAATCTTAAATTTAGTAGAGGCTAAGAATACATCATAAATCTTGTAACACACACTTTTTCTGAGATATCGAATGACATTTTGTAGGTTCGTGTCGTTCTGTATTTAAGTGTCTTATTCCGACAGAGGATCGACATATGGCACATTAAACAAATTACGTATTTTAGGTCTGGTAATTGTTAGATAAATTTATTTACACTGTCTACGCACAGTAGCCTGTTATGATTTCGTTTTGTACTCATAATTACGCTAAAATGCAATGTCAAATACCGATCGTTATCAACGCATTAAAAAGGCGTACGTAACGAAACTTACATACGTACATTTTACAAAACGCTTGATAAATGTTGGTTATGCCCTTGACTAGTCGGAGACATCCGAACTAGCTTCGCTTGCCGCTCATGTATGCTGTCTAAATATTCCAGTTTTACTCATCAGTCTCTTCCTAAATAAAAAAAATTCAAGATTCTTGTTTTGGCATAGGAAATTGAATCCAAAATTTATGGCAATACTGATAGTAACCAACAAAGTTTTGAAGACGCAATTAGGAGAACTTTTACGTGCCACTAAAAAAAAGATATTAATTTATTGTTTTAAGTAAGGTGGAAGTTTCCCTCAACGAAATTCGGGAACACTTCTATATAAATAACAAGGCGGCATTCATCATTTCTCTTTAGGAAGGTAACTGATAAATTTTATAGTTGAAGACAAAAAATAGTATATTACATACCGAGGCGGAAAGTGGTTCATTACCGTCGAGAGATAGACGCTGCGCGTCTCGGTGAACTAAATCTCGAGATGGGAATGAATCTTTCCGCGAAGGTTTGTATACTATTTTACTTACGATCGATTAGTAATTAATTATTATATAAACGATTAAATCACTAAATTTCCAAAATATAATAGTATTAAATTTCATGGCATCTTGATAAATGCTTTTGATAGGTACTGTTGCTAGGTAACGTAATAATTAATAGTGATATTTTCTGACGGATTACTAAATTATTATTATCCCACGATTTTAAACATGTTCTTTCTTTAACAGTAAACAGTCATGGAAACTCGAATGTACTAGCAATTAATATTCATTCCAAAAGCGAATAAATTTTGAATTGAAAGGTTGTCTTGCTATTTACTTAATAAAGATTTGTGAATAGTTTTATTATAATTTGCATACAATTGCATACAAATTAGTAAAGGTTATGTATGTAAAGAAAGAATATTTTAGAGTATTTAAAACGGCAAACTTTAGAAAAAAAGTTTCACAACTAGAATAAAAAGATATACGTTCGCTTTAAGCTGGTTTTATTTGATCACTTTTTCCATTTAATTATTAAGTATTCGTCATCTCTCTAAATTTTAAATGAACTTAGCATATTTTTGTGCCTTAATCTCGATAAAGTTTTTCTCAAGATTAAAATTAGGGATTCTGTTATCGAAAAAAGTCTTTAAATAATGCATAAATCGTGCTTTGAATATTTCATCACTATAAGAGGTACAACTTGCTAAAATGGACAAGAGGTTTTTTATATTTATGTATATTCAACCGTTGAATATACGTTCGGCTAATTGCCTGACATCGCTAATTGTAGGTTTTTCCCTGACATGTTGACATATACCACTCCCAGGGAGGCTAATTGTATTTGTATTTGTAATGATTTTTTAATTTATCACGGGAAGAATTTTTTTTTCATTTTGTCTAGAGTGGTAATATTTGTCAATACTAATCTACAATGAAGCGGGTTGTGTTTACAAGGGTCGACTAAAAAAGATACGGACACGAAAATTGCATTAAGATGTCAAATACCATTCAGTAAACAATGCTTTCCATATATTAAATAATGAATGCATTAAATTTTAGGAGCTACAGTAAAATGATTACACCTTTGAAACGTATCGTCTCTTACAATTTAAAGTTAATCTAAATACGACGGCGATTTGAAAAGTGAGGAGCTTTGCTTATATGTAAATTAAAGCTAGAATTTGTTACCGTACTCATTTGTTTTTGTTTTGATTTTAATATATTTAAATATATATAAAGTTATAATTTTAAAAGTTAAAAGATAATTAGAATGTATGTATTGATAAATTAATCGAGTACGTGGGGTTATGTAACAAATGATTTATTGAGAACGCTCCGGCTAGCAGAAAATGAATAAAATGGTAATTGATTTTATTTAAAAATATATATTTATATATATATATATATATATATATATATATATATATATATATATATATACCTATATATAGTACTATATTTAGATAGTCGAAGATTTGAGGACTGTTTTACTTTAATATCTACATATTTAAAATAACCTCTTACATGTTTCGGCATATAATGCCTTTTCTAAAGAATTTTAAATTATATATATATATATATATATATATATACAGGTTGATTCATTGGCCCTCACCATGGGGATCTCGCTTATTATTGGAGATAGAGTATAGGTTTAAATTTGGCAAAGTTGTTAAATTTTGTGTTTGTTATAAACCCGTAAAGAAAATAGACCTGTGACAAATGGCCTTCGTTATTTAAAAAAAAACGCGAAAACCCCATTTTCTTCTTTTACCTGTAGCACCGACATTTGGCCTTGTAGAGAAAAAATAAAAACACATCCTTGTGGCCATTTATAAACCTCTATCCAGTGATGTACTCTAAATTTTTATACGACGTTTCGTTTCTATCTGGCCATCATCAACTATCTAATTTCTTATAGGCACCATATTGGATTTAGACATCTTCAGAAAGAGATTTTTTTTCTGATTACAACCATGTACCACATGCTTACTAAAGTTTTAGACATTAGGTTTTATTTGAAAGAATAAATTACAAGAATAAATAAGGTAGCCATGGAATTTCAATCTGTCAAACATTTCATTTATTGTTCATTAATAATATAAAAATGTCATACACTAACGAAGAGAAACGAGATATGATAAGTATTTTTTATTCTTCGAAACGAAATTCAACAGTAGCGAGTACAAGATATCTACAATTATATCCAGAACGACAACAGCCTCATCGTACCATTTTTCTAGATCTCGACAGAAATTTGGTCGAGAATTGATCGTTTACTAAGCCGCGTAATGGTCAAGACAACAGGAATTTAAATGAAAATCGACAAGATATTTTACAAATGGTAAATTAAAAGCGTGTTTCCAAATTTCATGTTAATCTTGTATTTTTTTAGATAAATAATAATCTATCAATTTCTACACGCGAAGTAGCGTCAGAATTAAATTTGTGCCAGTCCAGAGTTTGGAGAACTTTACATAAAAGTTGGTTTAAACCATACAGGATCCATGTTAGTCACTCTTTACTGCCTGGAGATAATTTGAGAAGGCTAGAATATTGTAATTGGTTAATGGGAAGGATAGAAAATGACGAAAATTTTTGAGCAAAATCATCTGGTCAGATGAAACAAAATTTACAAATTCTGGAATGTTCAACAGAAATACGGAGCACTATTGGGCAGTACAAAATCCCCGACAAAACAGGGCTAGAAGACCACAACTTCGTTTTGGAATAAACGTTTGGATGGGTATTTTGGCAAATTGTCTCTTAGGACCAGTTATGTATGAAGAACATTTAAATGGAGAAAGATATTTAAACATTTTACGCACATACGTATCTGACTATATTGACGACAATATCCCATTAAATCAATTACAATATTTATTGTGGCAACAAGATGGCTCTCCAGCACACAATGCAGCTGTTGTTAGAAATTTCTTAAATCAAGAGTTTGCAAACCGTTGGATTGGAAATAGGGGAGTTGTTGAATGGCCTGAGAGATCACCTGATTTAAGTCCGCTAGATTTTTTTTTATGGGGATATGTTAAAAATAATATTTATAAAGTAGATGCGCCACAAAACATTGAAGAATTACGAGACAGACTTCAGAATGCCTTCGATGAAGTTCCTAGAAGAACTATACAAAGGGCAGTACAAAATGCCAGACGGCGTGCCCAATTGTGCATTACCGAAGATGGCCAGATAATTGAACATTTACTGTAATTGTTTATTGTTTACTTTTCTATGTATTTTTATTAATGTTTTTTTTTATCTTGTACTCGCTACTGTTGAATTTCGTTTCGAAGAATAAAAAATACTTATCATATCTCGTTTCTCTTCGTTAGTGTATGACATTTTTGTATTATTAATGAACAATAAATGAAATGTTTGACAGATTGAAATTCCAAAGGCTACCTTATTTAATCTTGTAATTTATTCTTTCAAATAAAACCTAATGTCAAAAACTTTAGTCAGCATGTGGTACATGGTTGAAATCAGAGAGAAAAACTCTTTCTGAAGATGTCTAAATCCAATATGGTGCCTATAAGAAATTAGATAGTTGATGATGGCCAGAAAGAAACGAAACGACGTATAAAAATTTAGAGTTCACCACTGGATAGAGTTTTAGAAATGGCCACAAGGATGTGTTTTTATTTTTTCTCTACAAGGTCAAATGTCGGTGCTACAGGTAAAAGAAGAAAATGGGGTTTTCGGGTTTTTTTTTTAAATAACGAAGGTCATTTGTCACAGGTCTATTTTCTTTACGGATTTATAACAAACACAAAATTTAACAACTTTGCCAAATTTAAACCTATACTCTATCTCTAATAATAAGCGAGATCCCCATGGTGAGGGCCGAAAATGAATCAGCCTATATATATATATATATATATATATATATATATATATATAGTCGTAGGGCATTCCCATTCCCATGAGAAGCCCTAGAACAAAAATATTAGATAATATTAATCCTATAATAATAAGTTGGCATATAAGAATTATTATGGAACTGTATATTTCATATGTCAAATCAACGAAGTTAATTCCGCGTATTAATTGCATAAATTTGTGTCATGTATCTTATAATTATCTATTTTTCATTTTCTTTAGTCATTTTCATTAATATTGTTGTTATTCCGAAGATTTTTTAACTTGGTTGATTGAATATTTTATATGGATTTTCTTTAGAAATAACTGTACCTTTTTAAATTATTCACGGCGGGAAATATCCCAATTTCGTACAGGCGCATAGCGAAATTTTGTATATTGCTAGGTTAGGTTAGATGAGTTAACGTTAACTCATTTCGAAATATTAAAAATTAGATTAAAAATTACAAACTTTAATCACGAATAAGAAGCAAGGATAGAAATAATCGCTAGTTAGCGTGGGTAGTTGGTGAAAATTAATTACACGCGTCGATATATTTTATGAGAGCTCCAAAAATTAAGAGAAAAGTTTATTAAAAAGTACAATATCCATACCCGAAGTCCTATCCATCGAATCACCAACATTCAAAACATTAATAGACGCAATATCCGATACCAAATCCTGCTTAGAAGATATAAAAACGAATTTTCCTTTTACCGAGGGACGCTACCCTGCCTAATCCCTTGACCAGAATATTTATCCTGTTGAAAAGGTTCCTGAAACCGTTAGAACATCCAGAAGCCTTAATCTACCAAACTTGAGTACTTTTTTTAATCTATTTTCTATAACACCAAAATTATTTATATAATAATTCGAATACAATCGTTTGATATTAATTATTTTATGCGAATCACTGTAATTATCACTAAGTGTACCTTTATAACGAAAAATACAGTTCCCTTTTGTTTAATTCAAGTAAATTTAGTTATTTAAGTTATGTTAATGTATCATTTCATGAATATAAAGATAACCTAATTTTGAAATCGTAATATGAACACGTGACCGTATATAGGTTAATGTACTTGAATATTTATGTAAACACGTACCTTGCAAAAAGTTCTAATTAAACCATTTATTTATCCTCCTAACTCTTTCGTTTTCTTTATTAAATTACATATCCAGGATTTAATCATATTTTAACTTGCTAATTCACACGTATATCTACACTAGGTACCAGACCCACACTATTGTTATTAATAAATCATAAATTCACTTTATCAATCTGAGCTAGTTTGTGCCCATAAAATCATATTTATAAAGATAAAAACTAGAAGATTATGTACCCTAAAGAGACAGATTAAGTTAAGTACAAACTTTATTTATTTTTACATGCTATTAATGTTTAAGCCCTTAGTTCAAGCGACATCTGTGAACAGAAGTATTAGCAACATCTATAGGTCGTTCATTGAACTTTATTAGCATAGTCAATATTTAAATTACATAATCTTAGAATTATTTTACTTTTCAAATAATATATAACGTAGGAGTCATTCATTTATTACCATACTTAATATTACAATATATATATATATATATATATATATATATATATATATATATATATATAGCAAATTCAATTTGTTGGCGATTTAAGGTCTGGTTTTACTTCAAAATGTATATATTTAAAACAATCTTACATGTTTCGGCAAATGACATGTAGGATTATTTTAAATATATACATTTTGACTAAACCAAAACCAGACCTTAAATCGAATTTACCATAACATACAAAGGTCACGAAATAATTATCTATATATATATATATATATATATATATATAGATAGATAGATAATTAGAAATGACAGTATATTAATGTCATATTTAAGTGGTCATGGATAAAAATAACATTATTCAAAAATACATTCCAGTTTAATAATAATAATTCATGTCTTAGCATTCCCAAACAGTTTGACGTCAATTACAGGGGGCATTAGCAGGCCATGAGTTATTATTATGTCTGCGCCCGTGGAGCCTAGTGGAATGTAGGTACATTCTACCCGTACATTCTAAGTAGGTACATTCCACCCGCCAAAAGCGATAATAAAGAGACGTTCCAAACACGGTCACCAAGAACTTCAGTTTTATTTTGAAATGAAAAACTAGATAATAAGTATAACGCAGTTAGTCATAGTTGAAATGATACAAACAATACAATATAATTCGTGAAAAAGGCTCTATATATAGAACCTAAACGTAAACAAAATTACATATTGTTTTAATTACCTAGCCGCCATTTCCAAGAAATACTTATTCAATTCATACTTATTTATCTGGTATTATAACCACGGCCAAGAAAATACGAAATTTCTTCTAATATATATACAAAGTGACAAATTCTTGGAGTTTTTCGTCTTTTATATGAAATATTTACAAATATTATCAAAATTAGTAAGTAATTGCCAAATAAATGAGGATGTAAACATTGCTCTCTACAAATTACAAAACAAATCATACGAAATTTTTAATTGAAAAATATTTTCTACGTTGGGACTTGAACCCAAGTCTACGGTTTGCCGGACCGTTGCCTTACCACTTAAGCCACGACAGACCTTGGTTCAAGCTATTTAGAAATGTATTATAAAGTGTAATGATTGTGTGTTAATGATTCAGATGTCAGTTATTGAATGTAGATGTCAGGTTTGAAAGTAGGAGTCAGTTTTGAAAGCATATTTCAGTTTGGAAAGCATATGTCAGATATTGATAGCAAATGTCAGTTATTGAAAGCAGATGTCAGTTTTGATAGCAGATGTCAGTTTTGAAAGCATAACATACGTAAGTCAATATATACATAATGAGTTCATACATATATAATAAATAGTGTCAGAATTAGCATTCTGTCTATTATGTATAAACTTGCTATTGACAGTGAAGCACTTATAATAGCGATTAGCTAGTTTTTAGATATACCCTGCATGAAACTCTCTCACCTCGGATTTTAATTACATATTAATATTACTTTCCACTTATTGTCATTTTTTAAATATTAAGGGGCAATAAATTCCTTCATGTGCATGAATAGGTGATAACCGCAGGTCAAAACCCAAGCCATAGGCAAGGGGAATCCAAAATGCCTCATTAGAATTGAACTTATTGAATTTGAAGAGTAGTTTAGTGACGACTGTTATCATGTAACAATACTATAAGAAAACCAAGCATATCTTGACGTTTCTTTCGACAACAAATATTCTCATTTTCTTATGTAACACAATAGAGTTTAGAAGTATTTTCTTATTACATACCACAATTCGATAATATACCTTCCCTATCCCGAAAGCAGCTGCTGTAATCTTTATGGCATAGAAAGTTTTTCTCAACATTTTTCGTTTAAGTTATTGTCTGTAAATCCACTCTACTATCGCCTGGTTTTTTATTTTAACAATCACATATGGGACCTAAGTCTCATTATCACCTCAATTCTATTAAAAAATTTCACCCGGGTTTAGTAACACGAAAGGAAAGTCAAAACAGAATGCGTTGGACATAATCTTTGATAGTTCGAATACTGTTTTGGGATCCAACCAGTGCAGCACCTCGAATAACTAATTTTTTTCGTAATAACTCCGTATAAAACAGTGCAAGAAATTTAGGGAAATCATTCATGTCAGAGTTCTGATATTGCGAATTGTCGCTTTTCACGAACTTTATGCGATGGAGTGTCACTTTGTTCCTCATTAAACTGTCACTATTTACCCTACTCTTCTTTTAACTTCCTATAATGACGTTTATTATATTAATAATACGTTAATAATACATGATTATTTTAATCCTTTGCTGACAGAGTTAAAACGAACTAGTATAGAATAGCGTTGGCGACATATAAACGCAAAGTTTCTGATATTTCTGACATATTCCGCAACATATTTTCTGCGTAAATTTATTACGATAAATGTTCTTGACATGTTTAATTTAAGCAACTTTTAGAAATTATGAAATCACTTAAGGATGTCGGAGATTATGTTCCTTCATTTTTGTTTTGTGTTTCATCGGTGTATATTAAGTCTGTTCCACAACTTCGATCGTCCGGTGTCTAAATGGTGTTATGCATGTATTAATTAACAAAATCCATTATAAGGAAGCGCTACGTGCAAATAAATCGATTGCAATTAGCGACGTCGCAATATTATCATTTTAGCAATTAATCTTAAATGCTGGATGTAACCGACACAGCTCACCGCTAAGAAACATCACCTACTCCATGAAGAAGAAAGTGTTTTAGCGCGAAAGTAAATAAACGCTCTATTAATATGAAAAGAAATGAACAGTGTACATTTTTCATCACGGTGCCACAATGCGGTTCTTATGTTTCTTATATTTGTATTAAAAAATTAGTATATATACAAGTGTCCCGTATCGCTATGTTCAAATTTTAGGAGTGTAAAGTAGACTTCATTTCAAATAACAAAAACGCAAAACTTGTATATCCATTTTTATTTGTTTCAAAGTTACAGATCTATGAATGTGATTGTCAGATCATGAAAAAAAAATGTAATCCTAAAGTCAATACAAACTTATTTTATTTAAAAAAGTTATACGATTCAATAACAGGCCTGTGATTGTTAACGTCGCATAATAAAATGTTATCCTAGAATAAATAAACACGTGTAGTAGTGCATACAGTAATTTATTGGAGACCTACAAAAAAGAGTACTGGAAATCGATTTATGATAAAGAAGGTTCTTACTTATTTCGTAAGTGCTGAACCATGAATATCATGCAATAAACAAATGTTCAGATGACTGTTAACGTTGTATTTTTTAATAAAGGATTATATTACGTTTCAGTTCATACAACAGCTTATTAGTGACTGGACACGTTTTCTTTATTCAAAATGCCTTATCGATTGCGGACATTCATTTTGTGTATGGCTACTGTAACAGCAGTGCACGTAAAACCGTTATTGAATACCAATAGGCGCATTCCTCATTACAGAACGTTTCTGGTAGTACACAGACAATTTCGGGAATGCGGACAGCGTGATTATCTTTTCGACCGATGAGTAAATTTGCCGGCAGACTTATAGGAAGAAGCTGTAGCTATTGTTACAAGGGATCCAACTCTCAATGTACGTCAAATCGCTAGACAACTAGGAGTGCCACGAACGACAGTTTGGCGAATTTTAAAACGTGAGGGCTTGTGTCTATATCACTATCGCAGGGGACACGGTTTGCTTGTGGCAGACCACTATGCTCGTTTAGTTTATTCTACCTGGGTATTAAGACAGTCTCGTCTTCATTTTAATTTCTGCAGAACAGTCCTCTAGACAGATTAATCTACGTTCACGAGAAGTGATGTTACAAATCTAAGAAACCTGCGCAGGTTGGTCATCACAAAATCCCAAAGCTATACGCCCATCTAAATTTCAACATGAATTTTCTATTAACGTCTGGGCGGCCCTAATCGATGACTTGTTGATTGGGCCTGTCGTCCTTCCTGGGAGATTAAATGTGGACAATTACCTTCAATTTCTTATTGGTGAACTGTCAGGTCTTTTAGAGGATGTCCCACTGAATGTTCGACGAGACATGTGGTTTAACATGGATGGGGCACCACCACATTTCGGAATTGCTGTCTGAAATTGGGTTAACATAAATTATCCAAGATGGATCCAAGATGGCCTAGATCACTGGATCTTAATCCCCTTGACTTTTATTTATGGGGGTACATGAAAAATTTAGGGTTGCTTTAAATATATATACCTTGAAGTAAAGCCAGACCTTTAATCGCCAACTGATTGAATTTACCATATCATACCAAGGTCACGAAAATATTATATATATATATATATATATATATATATATATGTGTGTGTGCATATGTTTACAGCGGCGCTAAATTTTGGCTCCACTTTCTAAATTTAAAATTCGCCGTTAAAAATATAAATAAATACCTGAAATTGATGTTCTCGAGAATGTAAAAATTAACTTTTCTAGCACAAACGAAAATTCAACACGAAAGAAGCACTTTAAGCTTAAAAAAACTGAATAGCAAATATTATTAAAGTAGAACCAAAATAGATTTTTACCGCTAAAACAAAAATTCAATTTCATTTAATTATAGATCGCTCAAGCTGAATTAGTCAGCAAAAAAACATATAGGTGGTCTTACCTATATTATACGAGCTACCCATATTATATTTATACTGTCTAAACAACTAATTACCACTTAGAAATATTTAAACCATTTATAACTTCTCAATCACTTTACTGTTTGAATAATAACGTGTGTTCATTTGAAAAGTCAATCTAGGTTACTTTGAAATTTTGATAGAATAAGACGCAAATATATTAGTATGTGTTTGTTGTTCCGTAAACGTAAATCCAAATGACATTTGATAATGTCAATCACAAATATCAGTTAGTGCATAAAATAATCGTGCGTCGATCCTGGTTTAAATAAATTGCTTCTCAGTTTTAAAATGGCTTTCACCTTAGAACCTAAATTTTTTTTAGTCCAGGCTTATTTTCGAAGTGGTAATAAAATTGATGGTTTATGGGTTTATTCAGTTCAAGATTGCATGGTAGAATTTCAAGTTGAGTTTCCACATTTTGTAATAGATTATATACAATTTAAGAATACTTTGGATAGAACTTCTTTTTCTGAAACTGGTAGTCTCTTAAGAAAATCAGGCAGCGGGGCAGTTAAGAAACGTACACCTCAAGTTGTCAATCGTGTTGAAGAAATAATGGAAAATGAACCACAAACATCTGTTCGACATTTGAGTCAACAAATAAGCCTTTCTGTTGTAACAACTCACAAGTTATTAAAAAAAGATATGCAACTTTATCCATACCGTTTCACAGCAGTACAAGAATTGTTAGAAATTGATTACCCACGTAGACTGCAGTTTTGTAATTGGTTTGTAAATATGAACAATAATGGAGAAGTTTCGCAAAGAGTCATCTTTACTGATGAAGCATGGTTTTATAAAACGGGATACCTAAATTCACAAAATACAAGAATTTAGAGTAGTGAAAATCTACATGTAATTAATGAAGAATCGCTACATCCAGAGAAAATTGGTGTTTGGGCAGCGATATGCCAAAGGCGAATCATTGGACCAATATTTTTTCAGGGAACGTTAAATGCTCAAAGGTACCGTACGGAAATTTTACAACCATTTGTCAATCAGTTGCATGATGATGAACTTCAAAATGCATATTTCCAACAAGACGGAGCACCTTGTCACTGTACTGCAGAATCTTTGGATTATTTAAGAGAATTTTTTGATGAGCGTATAATTAGTCGAAATACTGAAATTGCCCGGCCTGTACGTTCAAGCGATTTAATACCTTGCGACTTCCTTTTGTGGCCTTATCTAAAAAATAACATATTTCGAACACCTATATTGAATTTGAATGATATGCTACAGAGAATCGAACAGAAATGCATGGAAATTAATAACAATCCAGTAATGTTGCAGAATATCATCAGAAATTTTGAACGGAGGATTTTAAAGTGCATTGATCTTGAAGGACAACATTTTCAACATTTGTTATAGTTTTCAATAAATACCTATTATTTATTATTTATTTGTATGTATGAAACTGTTAAAATATACGACTTCGTAGGTTAAGTAGTATATTTTGATTTACGACATACTTCAAAATGTTTTCAGTAAATCACATGCTACTAGATTGACTTTTCAAATGAACACTTGTTATATTACTACAAGTGCTTTAAAGTATAAACGATTGTCTGACCAACAAGCTAATAAAACGCATATTACAAACAACATCCTTGGTTTCTTTTATTTATTTATTATAATATGATAATCATTATTTATTTACCAATTTAATTATATAATAGTGATATTTAAACGTGAATCCGCCTTGATCCTGAGACTAAGAGTATAAAAAACAAAACAATCTTTAGAGCTAGCCCTAATCGTGTCTCATTTAATATAAGCATTATATTTATAAACCGCGTCGGAGCTTAGAGAATTGACAAAGTGTCATTTGTAAATAATCGTAAGTCAAATTGACAAGTTGGAAGATATCTTTGCAATTTATTAGCTATTTAGTAACGGCTTTTGTATTTAACGGACAGCAGAAACGGTACATGGTTGAAATTTGTTTTAGAAATGGTAGTAAAATTAATCGCTAATGAGTTTATTCTATCAGGAATGCATATTAAGAATTTTTAGAAGAATTTTTATATATTGCTATCCCATATGATCAGTTTTACACATGAATTCGCCATTTTGTGCAATTATTCAGGGAAACAGGAAACGTGGGTCGCAAAAAGGACACTGGTGGGCCAACAGTTAGAAATTAGGGAAATGTTGAAGCGGTAAGGCAATTGATAGAAGAACGCTCTCAGCTTTCTGTGCGACATTTACACCAAGAATTACATCTTTCTTATGTCAACTTTCAGACATATCCTTAAGCGTGATCTTCATTTACATCCCTACCGCTTGCATGCGACTCATGAAATACTTGAAATACTTTCTGTGGACAGACCGAAACGACAGAAACTTTGCCAAAGATTTATTGACCATTTTGTGGTTAATGAAGGAGGCGTTGAAAAGGTTATGTTTACTGATCAATCCTAGTTTTATCTCTCTGGTTATGTAAATTCCCAAAACATGAGGATCTAGAGCGCAAATAAACCGCACTTTTTTGTGAAAGCACTAACTGCATCTATAGAAAATTGGAGTTTAGGCAACTGCTTGTTAGATAAGGATTATCAGACCTATATTTTTGAAGGTATGTTGATTAAAAATACAAAATTTTAAAAAGAGTAGCTAAAAAGCGTTTTAGGAATATTAAACGTTGCGCGTTACAGACTGGAAATGAATTACAGGAAGGCTCTACAGTCCTCTTTACCCTTAACATTTGGCGTTATATTAATAATGTCCCGGGCTTCGAGGGATTCGAGAGTGCTGTACAAACGATAACTTTGGCGCTGAAAATACTTAAATGCCTCAGTTATCCTAAATATTGAGATATAGATTAATTAGATTATTGAGTATTTTACTTATTCAAATACCGCTTCCTGGGCGCCAAGAGGATTACCCCCTCTAAGGTATAATTGAATTTATAATAATTGCCGGTTAGCTAAAAATAGCGGAGAGATTTAGGAGAAAACTCTAAATAAAAGCGGGTAAGTCGAAATGCGACTTACGCCTTTCTCTCTCAAAGCGTGTATGAAACTTAAGGTGAAAAATAACGAATCCCTCTTTTTGCTTTAAATATTTCAATCAATTCCTTTTGATTTATCTGCTTTTCCAATGAGGTTTATATTACATGATTTGAAAAGAACCAAAATGAAAACAAAATATACTTATATATTGATAAAAAGAAAACTTATTAATTTACATATAATTACTACAAATTTCCTTATGGTTACTACGAAGTGTTTATTATATACTAACATACATATGGGGCGAGATACAGTAAATTTGACATAGATTTGAACTGTTTCGTCTGATCAGATTGATAAACAGTATTAATAAAGACTAACCTTTATATCGCTGCACTAATGGCCATGTCACTTTATAGTTTATTCGCTGCTTCTGGAGTGATGCACTTATTCACTGTATTTGCACTCTTTCTTTACGCCTCAGGGTGCCTGTAATTTCAGACAAAAACCCTGATGTATTGAGCGTGAGGATACACTTTTAAACCAATAACTCCACTTGTGGACAATTAATACTTTTTCCTACACTGTGTACTTTTTGTACACAGAATGCGGTAAATAATTTCTTTACTTGTAATTTTACGGGTCCACACGTTTGACCGCTTCGTGACTTAGAAGCAAGTACTTTTATTACAGTATTCCCTCACTTTTTTATCACGTTAAGGGTAGCACATCTGACTCATTTGACTGACTTGAGTCGAGTCCTCTACTTTCGTTTTTTTTTGTTCGTTCTAACTCCTCTTTTCTTTCGGCGAATCCCAGCTTACTTATAAAACTCTGGATCGTTCTGGTTGCGTGAATGATGTAATGTAGTGACCCTGACGATTCGTATATGTGACACTAGGCTATTTTAATAGAGTTTATGTATGGCTAACTATACACATTGAACTATATAAAATGATGATTTGGCATAAAAGGAACTGAGTGAACTACGCATTTGATATTATTGCGAAATGTTTCGCAATAATACTTAATGGCGGGAAAAGCATTAAAATTTATACAATGTGACTTTTTATTTCAAATAAATTAAATTTTAATATTCTTTAAAATTTTACCGATTGATAGAAATGTCTTTAAATAAGATGAGCGTAATGTGTCCCATTACACTACCAATGAAAACATTGTTTTTCTGAGAGAATTTTTTGGAGATCAAATTATTAGTTGAAATACAAACATAATTTGGCCACCTCGTTCCTGAGATTTAACACCGTGCAATTTCTTTTTATGGCCGTACTTAAAAGCCTGGGACATAAAATAGCTAACTAAATACAATTTCTACAAATTTAGAAGGATATTAATGATTTAATTACTTGTGAACAAGACAAAATAGACGTAGGGTAGGCGTATATTAAAAATACTTATAGAAGGAATTTCAACAGTACACAAGTAAGTTTCCTATAAACAAAGTATGGACATTAGGAAGTTGTAATTCATATAATAGACTAGAATTTTTAAGTGATACGAAATAAAACCAGACAATCCGAAGTCACATGTACTGGAAGAAATATCATGACTGTGTGAACTAGTCATAAGTACTACGTAATTAAGAACAGTATTACGTAGAGAGCTAGCTGATAATGGAAGATCTTAGGGAATGGTACGTGACCTGTATGAAAGGAACGATGTAATCAAAAATTCTTAAGGAAGGGCCACTATTAAGGGAATTACGTTAGGAAATTTTACAAGGAGGAACATATAAAACAGTAGGTATTATGTACTAAGTATGGGCTTTGTTAAGTTAAGACAAAACGTAAATTTAAAACACTCATAACGCTAAGTGTGAGTTAGGCTAACGATAAATCAAAATTACGTTTGTTCCCTTATTTATTTCTGCGTTTCGCGTTTATTTTAATATATATATATTGTTTTATAATTTGTATGTTCTATTAATGTATATTATTTGTTTAAACTTTGTATCGTTGTCATTAATAATTATAACAGTTGGAATTACCGCCTAAAAATATTATATAGCTACAACATATAAACTTAGTAATACTAATAAACATTTATTTTCAAAAATTAAACCTAAAATAGAAAGAAATCGAGAAACACATGTCATCTATAAAATACCATGTCGAGATTGCGATAGTTACTACATAGGCCAAACTAAACAGTATTTATACAAAAGAATACAAGCCCACAAATACTCTAAACAGACAAAACTGTTTTATCTACACACACACTACAACGCGATCACCATTTCGATTTTGAAAACACACAGATAATTGATAAAGAACAACAAATAATGAAATCGGAAATTAAAGAAAGGATTAGTATTGAACAGGTAAAAAGTTCAATTAACAACAGAAGTGATATAAAAAATTTAAGCAGTATATACTACAACTTAATTATGTAACGATCTGCAATTTACCATCATAATATATGTTGCTGTTATATAATTATATAACTTAAGTTATTTAAATGTCTATACATTTGCTTATCATGCTGACAGTTCCGTGTTTTGATTCCTGTCTGGTTGTCCGAGTAGGTTTTCGTGGTTTTCCTTCTCGTTTTAGGCGAATGCCGACAGCTTTACATCTTAAGACGCTCCACGGGCGCATACATAATAATAACTCATGTCTTGCGTTTCCCTGTTTTTGTTGTTTATTTATTTTAGAATACTAAGGCATGATTTATTATTATTCAATTGGAATGTACCTTTGAATAATTTTATCCATGGCAACTCAAATGTATGACATTAATATACTGTCATTTATATTTTATATTCCTTGATAAAGGCCTCATTTGCCGAAACATTAGTTTGTTTGAACATTGTTTTAAATATATATATATACAGGGTGATAACCAACATCTTACGGAGCAATGGAGTATGAGTAGCCCGTAGGGATGTAAACAGCATATAAAAAAATTAGGGTACTTTATGTATACAAATTGTGCAGAAAATTTTTTTTATTTAGAGTGTGTATAACCGTTTTGAATGGCACTGTATGTACACAATGTTATTGACGCTTTCGTATGCACAATGAAATAACTGATGATCTGTTACACGTGCGCTATCCGATACAATGATCAATTGATGTCTTTAACCTACCTCTTGATAAAGGCGAACTGCCGAAACATGTAGAGTTTTTTAAATACATATATTTTGAAGTAATATACAGACCTTTAATCGCCTACTGATTAGATTTACCACATATATATATATATATATATATATATATATATATATATATATATATATATATGGTATATATATATATATATATATATATCGAGAATTACATCAGAAACCATGGTGAATAACAAATATGACAAATGTTTTCTTGTTAGACGTAGTCCTCCTAAGGCAATATTGTTCTGTATCAGTCAAAAAAAGACGAACAAATAAATGGTGTTTCTCGTATATTGAAAAGATATATGATTTAGCATTGCGTCCGTACAATAAATCAGCGCTTATACTATCGTCTCTTCAGCATGATTAAATATGAAGAACTAGTTTGTTTTGTGTATTCTCCATGATTTTGAATTAGGAAATTATACTCTACGGATTCATATAAATTTGTATACACTAACACTTTATTTCGTATCTGACGATACAGTAAGAACTCTTACATTATTTTGTGCATATGAAACTTAAATAAAAAATCAAGCTAATCAACATTTATATCCTCTTGCTGCAAGGAGGTGTAGTAACGGCAATGAAATACCTTACACAAACTTTATACACTCTAAGCGTTGCTGGGATATTGACAAGCTTGCAGCTAAAGACATCGTAATTCCTTAAAAATCAATTATTATTAAGTGAGTAATTCAAACTTATTTACTCAATATTTTTAATAGTGTATTAAAAAATCCAGTATCATAAGACCGATCATATCGCACGAGCTCAAATTTAGGCCCTGACGAGCAAATGGGTCATTGACGTAACATTGACCATAAGAAGAGGGTACTTAGTAGTTACAATTACAATTAAACCATGTATAATTTTTCTTCAAGTGAATAATAATTCGTTTTGGAAAAACGGATAGCTTGCGAATATGTAACTCAAACGAATAGTTACGCCAGAACAAGCAAGCGCGCTATTGATAAATTGCTCTAATGAGTACCCTTCACTTGCACATATTACAATTCGACTTAAATATAGAAACATGTCTGTTGTAAGACGAGAAAGAAATGTATAGGTAACGATGTCCTTGTGGTGTCGTATATACTCATAAGTTTTGAAAGCAGTTAATTAATTTAGTAAAATCTTAAAAAATTGGTTCTGATTAACAATTATATGTTAACACGTTCGCTACCGCTCTACTCATATATGAGTCGGCTGGCTTTATCTTATAGACCACTGGCTCATATATGAGCCGAGGACGTGGCTTTACTTAAAGCAGCGATGCACATACCGCGGCCCGCGGGCCGCATGCGGCCCACTGTCGATATTTATGCGGCCCGCCAACGAATTTTAAAAATTGTTCGAAAAACTGCAAAAGTAGGTAAAAATCCATTCAAATCAATATTTCTTAACTTTTTATTTTATTCTAACTTTGGTAAGTGTTAGTAAGACATGTATCTTTAAATACCTACTACTTTCTTGTTCAGGTTTACTACGTAGCACAGGTATGCTCCTCGTCGTTCCAAGCATATTGTTGCGAGACTAGAAATCTGTCGAACCAACTAGATTATTTGAAGATTCGCGAAACATGTCGGTATTATCCCCGAACAATGTGGTAGGTTCTCGAAGTTAGGTAACTCGAAGTTAGGTGACTGTTCAAAGAAGACTTACCACATTAGCAGCTAATATAGAGGAGCAATTAGCTACGAAATCGAAAAGTTTTGAGTATTTTTTTTATAGCACTCGACGAATCTACAGATATAAGTTCCACTGCT
The DNA here is from genome assembly GCA_935421215.2 of Melolontha melolontha. Lineage (NCBI taxonomy): Eukaryota > Metazoa > Arthropoda > Insecta > Coleoptera > Scarabaeidae > Melolontha > Melolontha melolontha. Next base: position 137,723,381 of record OW285239.1, read on the forward strand.
CAACTCTTAATATTTTTATGAGGTGTAACGCAAATTTTTGAAGTGAGTGAAGAACTGATTGGTATTAGTTAATTGACAAGTGACTAAGGGGAGTGACATGCTCAAAGCTCTTCTGGAAAAATGTTCTATAATGGATTTGGATTTAACGAAATTATCTGGAATTACGACTGACGGAGCACCTTCAATGGTTGGAAGTAAATCTGGGATAATAACTATGTTAAAAGAGTATTTACAAACTAAAAACATAGATACCAAGGAATTAATGCAGTTTCATTGCGTTATACATCAAGAGGCCCTCTGTTCAAAATTATTGGGATTTGAAAATGTGATGAAAGTTGTAGTACCTATTGTAAACTTTATAAAATCACGAGGTCTCAATCACCGACAATTCACACAATTTCTCGAGGATATTGAAAGCGAATATGGTGATCTCCTGTTTTACACTGAAGTAAGGTGGCTAAGTCGTGGGTTGTCACTAGAGCGGTTTCTTAACTTGATTGAAGAAATCAAAATATTTCTGGCGGAAAAGAAAAAGGACGCCTCCGAACTCGACAACCCTGATTGGCTGTGTGACTTAGCGGTTCTTGTAGACATCACAAATCACTTGAATGTCTTAAATACGCGACTCCAAGGCAAAGATCAATTGATTTCGCAGTTATACTCTCATGTTTCGTCCTTTCAATGTAAATTGAGTCTTTTCAGGACACAAATCAATTCAGCCAATTACAGCCATTTTCCGAACTACAAAAAAATTATGGAGAAATTCAATAAAACTGATGTTAATTTCGCTTATGTTGAAAAAATTGATATTTTAATACAAGCTTTTCATGATCATTTTCTAGACTTCAAAAAAGTCAAACCTCTATTAGACATTTTCATCAATCCTTTCAGGATTTCACTCGAAAATGCACCGGAATCAATACAGTTGGAATTGATAGACATGAAAAATGATGATAATTTACGAAACAAGTTTAATGAAGGTAATTTACTCAACTTTTACCGTTGCGTTGACAAAACCGCTTATAAAGAGTTGCGAATAAATGCATTGAAATGCGCTAGTTTATTTGGATCGACGTATATTTGTGAGCAAACGTTTTCAGTGATGAAGCTTAACAAAACAAAAAGTCGAAACCGTCTCGCAAATGAAAATCTGGAAGCAATTTTACGTGTGGCGACAAGTAATGTGGAGCCAAACATAAACAAAATTGTTAGGTCAATGCAATGTCATGCATCAAAATAATAAAACATGAAATATTACATTGTAATGATTAGATTACATTACGATTACATAATTACAACAAACATTTTTGAATGTTCTTTTATTTTTATCATTTGTAGTAATTCATACTATTTAAAAATAAAAATATTTGTGTTAATAAGTATTCTTTGTAGTGGCCCGTCCTTGGCTTATAATTTTCCCGAGTGGCCACTGTTCCCTATAAGTTTGTGCATCCCTGACTTAAAGTGATTTTATTTTGTATGGTTTATTGATAGAAGCTTTAAACTCCGCGGAGGTCTATACGAATGTATGACACATATGTGAGTCGAATGGTCTTTGGATATCTTTTAAGATTATGTCGTTTTCGTACATTCAACTAATATCGTTTCTTCTCTAATAAATCTTTATTTAAATAATAAAATAATAAAACAATAACTTTGTTATACCACTTTATTGGTACCACTTTATTATTACCAAGTTATTGTTTTATTTTATTTTATTATTTTCAAAATGAATTACCACAAAGTTACGGTTACCAGTATTAATTTTCTTTATTTAAATGTCTAAATAAATATTATTCTGATATGTATTCGTCAAAAAAAAAGACGTTTGACTCAGGCTGAGCTACAAGAAGAAGCAAGAAAAGTTTTTGAAGCTGATGAAAATGTTTTGAACTCTGATGAAGATGACGATTCTTTTGAAGAACCATATCAAGATTCTGGAAGTGACTGGCAATTGTCTTTTCCCGAAAATTCAGGTTCAATGGCTAATGACAGTGAAAATAATACCGATGACGACAATAGTGATGAGAATGTGGACCAAGATGAAGAAAACAATATCGATGATGAAGATGAATGGACTGATATAGAGCGAGATCCAGAAATATTGGATTTCAATGAGCAAGAAGGTATGAAAGTAGATATACCTAAAAATGCATCATCTCTTCAAATATTTTTTCTGCTGCTTGATATTGCATTGACTGATAAACTTGTTCATTGGACAAACACTAGGGCGCAGCTTTTCTTATCAAAAATGGCTCTGCAGGAAAAATGAAGTATACTTAAATGAAAAAATACAACACGAGATGAAATGATGAGATTTTTATCTCTTTGTATTGCCATGGGAAATATAAAATTGCCTAGTATGAAGCACTATTGGTCAAGAAATATAGTCTATCATCATCCACTATTTCATAAAACGATGGGACGTAATCGGTTTGAAGTGATTTTGCGTTGCTGTGTTTTTACGACGATAATGACGACACTAGTAGCCGTTTAAATAAAATAATCAACGTTGTAAATCATATTGTCAACAACATAGAAAACGTTTATTATTCTGGACTAAATCTATCGTTAGATGAAGCTTTATTGCTGTAGCGCGGTCGTCTGTATTTTCGACAGTATATTCCTAACAAAGCTGCTAAATATGGGATCAAGCTGTATGAATTATTTACGCCGGATGGATTTTTACTAAATATTCTTATATATTATGTGGTAAGGGTGCCACTTAAAACGATGCACTGGGGCACGGATATACTGTGGTAGAGAAACTTATTGTCATTATGAAGGAAAGGGGCACACAATTTTTTTGGATAATTTTTACACAAGTGTAGGTGTTGCAGAAAAAATGTTAGAGAAAAAAACACATATTGTTGGCACACTCCGAAAAAATAAGAAAGGAAATCCCAAAGATGTTATAAATAAAAAGTTAAAGAAAAGCGAATTTGTATGGAAAACAAAAGATGGTGTTATTGTTGGTAAATGGCAGGACAAATGTGACGTCTTTGTCATTTCGACGTCGCATAAATTGGAGATGCAAGAAACGCGGACCAGAAAGGGCACAGAACCTGTGAAATCAAATATCGTTATTGACTACAACAAATGTATGTCTGGGATTGATCGAACGGACCAAATGACTTTATACTACACCACACCGAGGAAAACCATTAGATGGTACCTAAAATTATTTTTTCATTTGGTCGACGTTTGCTTATGGAGTAGTAACTGGCTATATCAGAAAGCTACAGGAAAGAAAATGCATATTTAAACTTCAGGGACCAAATAATACAATCACTTATTGACTCCACGGATGCTGACAAGAAAAAGGACGGAAAAGATGCAGCCCCAAAAATCCCACATTTTCAAGAAAAAGTAGAAAAAAGGATCAGATGCCGCATTTGTTCGAAAAATAAGAAAAGAAAGCAAACTTTCCTTGTGTGCAATGTGTGCGTGAATGATAAACGAAAACCAGTTGAACTCTGCCCAAATTCTTGTCTTGCGCAACACCATTCCTAAAATTTTTAATTTTTCGAATTAACCAGAATAAAATTTTTGTCTTGCCTTGTATTTCCTTTTGTACGAAAATTGAATAAAGTTATTTTGTTTAAGAAAATTAATACTGGTAGCCGTAACTTTGTGGTAATTCATTTTGGAAATAATAAAATAAAATAAAACAATAACTTTGTTATACCACTTTATTCACATGTAATAGTGACCGCGGTTTCGACATACAATGTCATTATCAAACTGCAAAAGTTACAGGCCTACATAGATCTTATAAATGACACAAAAATATATGGGGGTGGTTTATGATGTTATTTAAAATTACTACTATATACTTAACTATTATATACAACATTGGAAAAGAGGTGTATATATAAGATCCAACTGGTCGTTAAGAACAATATCTATTGTATTGTTGCCGCTTTTAAAAATTTCTAGTGACTCTAAAAGATTTAATTTACGACCTTTCTCGGCCAAATGCAATATTTTATGATGACCAAATGTATGCCTTTCTGTAATAAGATGGTTTGCGAATGTTAAATCTGTCTTCTTTAGTTTATATTACCTCATGTGTTCCTTTTACACGTATAATAAAACTTCGACCAGTCTGACCTATATATACACTTTTACAATCATTACAATATAATTTGTACACTCCTGATTTATTATTGATATCTGTTTTAGGTTTTGCGTTAAAAATGAAATGACTTGTTTTTACATATGGTTTGTAAGCTATACTAACATTACTATTATTTTTTGAAATTATATTTCCAATTTGCTCGCTTATTTTACCGAAGTAAGTTAACGAGACAAATTGTTTCAAATTAGTTTAGTATATCCTAAAGATAGTGCTAATTTGAAACAATTTGTCTCGTTAACTTACTTCGGTAAAATAAGCGAGCAAATTGGAAATATAATTTAAAAAAATAATAGTAATGTTAGTATAGCTTACAAACCATATTTAAAAACAAGTAATTTCATTTTTAACGCAATTTGTATTTGTATCAACTATTTCCTTTTTTTACATGTTTTTAAGAGTCAGAAGCCATGTCTCATATATGAGACATTTAGTCTATTGGTAAAAATTATTGCTGTAGACCACTGTCCCACATGTAAGTCATATCGGAATAAAAAAAATATCAATGTTTTTTGAAAGAAAGTCGCCAATATAGTATCAGTACCTTATTTACATGCGTATTTTACGAAAAAAGTAAAGTGGTAAAGGTTTTTTTTCGAACATGTTAATTCTATCGATGAATGCTAGATTAACATATTTTTTAAATCAAATATATCTGTTCTCGTGTACTTTTCCTAATAATTAATGTATTAGTTAATAAGAAAATATTACCTTGCGGTACAATAAAGCCTGTTAATCTAACTTTATACATTTATGAACCTTTAGAGACCCACTACCTGCTATAAAGTTGCAACTTTACGTAAAGCACTCTAAACCTTGTTATATCCACAATTTAAAAATTACGATCCTACCAATTGAGAAAATAATGCCGTTAATTTTGTATTTTACATTTGAAACTAGAAAGTATGTAGTTCGTACTAGCGGAATTACATGTATTTAATTTTCGCTTGGAGTGGAACTAAACTTTTACAAGTTGTAAGTAAAACTAGACGGAAATTCTACTCTAAACTATGAAAAAAAAAATTGTACAACTTATAATTATCACGAGAAACACATATATTTCGGCAAAGGGAAAAAGGGAACTATATTCCTAATAAACTTTGAAAGTTATTTTTCTAATTTAAAGAAATTTAAAACGACTCAACAATTCGACGCATACTTGAGTAGGTAAAACCTCATTATATTTTGCATAAAACAATAACATTTTTGTTAATATAAAAATATTATTAAAAATCGCGTGTAGAGAATACAATACAAGTTCATATTTGTGTGAAAATTACCATCTAGACATGCAGACAGGTGTTTCGTCACTGTATGATAAGATTCACAACAAAAAATCGTTTACTACGAACAATCATGTCACAAAAGACACCATAGAAGAACATTCAGCCGCGCTCATTGACTAATGTCAACATCACGAATAGCAAACCAACCATTGCAGTCCTCATGGCAAATGTAATATTTGGCAAGTGGTTTCCATCGGACGATCACAGCTGCAACCTACGGAAACTACCGGGTGGCCGTCAAGATATTCGAAATACTCCGTATATGAATTCACTTTTCCAGAATTTCTAACGGTTCTTGAAATATCGGATTTTGAAGTTGGCAGGTCGTATGGATAGATGCTAAAAGCAATCCTTCAAAAAAGGTATAAAACCCCTTACCGCAATTAATAATCGTATCCTAAATACGTATTTCAACGACTAAGTTGTCGTCATCAGTAGGTAAAACCACCAATCAAAATGTTGAACACAGGGGCACAGTAAAGCTAACACACACAATTGCGCACAACTTTACACAGCGTCGACGTATACACTGACTTTAAAGTGAATACACAAACTAAAATTACGTCAACTTACCCTTCTTAGGAAAACAGCAACACCATGTGTTTGTTCTCAATGCCCTCAACCTTTTCTACCTCTTTTATAAGAATGAAAAAAAGTAAAACATTTCCAATTTTATAAATATTCAACGTTAAGTAAATGTGGTTAAGTAAAAACTCAAAAAACCCGTTATTAATTAATAATCGTATCCTAAATATGCATTTCGACAACCACGTTGTCATCATTAGTAGGTAAAACCACTAATCAATGTGCCGCACGTGGGGCACAGTAAAGCTAACACATATAATAACGCAACAACTCTACATGGCATTCACGTATACACTGGCTTTAAAATAAAAATACGCAGACTAAAAATTGCGACAACTTACCTCTCTTAAGAAAACGACAACACCATGTGTTTATTCTATATTCTCACGCCCTCAACCTTCTTTTCTACCTATTTTCTAAGAATGAAAAAACAACTGTATGGGATCGGACCGTTGTCCGAGTTAAACGTATTAAATTTGTTTTTTTATCGATATGAATGCTTTCGTATGCGTCGAGATCTCTCGGGTTGTTGATGTTTTTGTCATGTTTTAACCCTTTTACCGATACGTTGTAATCCGCGGCCAATGTATGCTTTGCGACGTTCGATTTTTCTGGTCTATTAAATTAAATATGTGTTCTTTAAAATGGGTTGTTATTGAGCGCTTCGTTTGAGCTATATATTTCAAATTACAATTGTCGCTATTAATTTCGTATGTACCTGAATTCAAATTCAAATTAACTTTATCTTTGGTATTACCTAGGAGACTTTTGGTGGTGTTTTCGGTCTGAAAAACAACTCGTCGGGCAAGGGCATGGAGATGATCTGGAAATATGGAACGTTTGAAGCTTGTCCAGGAAATACATAGTTACAGAGGTGGTACTGTTATGGTATGGGGTGGAAAAATGATTGGCAGTCGAACAGAGCTCATTCTTCCAAATGTTTTTTTGACAGCTTAGCAATATTTGGGTAATATTCTTCAGCCCATTGTGCGTCCATTCGCCGGTGCTGTTGGTCAAAATTTCTATCCGATGCATGATTGGACTCGTCCACATATCGCGCGTGTTGCGATGGACTGGTTAACAAACTAGGGAATTGATGTATTGCCATGGCCAGCACAATCTCCGGACCTGAATCCCATCGAGCATGTACGGGCATGCTTCAGAGAAGAATTACTTCACATATTGGCAACATTTTCAATGCTGTTAGATTCAAGGAGCTTCTGACAGCAGAATGTGCACGTATACCACAACAAGATATAGACCATGTAATTCTGTCGATGAACAATAAGTGTATGGCTGTGCTTAATTAACATGGAGATCAAACTCTATATTAAAATGTATTTTTTTATTTCATTCTCGAAAATTATTTAAAAACAAATCTAAGAATGTTGCATTCATTTAATTGTTTGAATTTTCGAAATATTTTTTGTTTTATTAAAGAATTTTACATTAATATGTTGCATATTTAAACAATAAATAACCTTAAATATCAATTTTTTTTTGAAGTCAGTTATTGACAAGAGAATACTTATATTTATAAAAATATCCTTAGACTCTTCTTATGTGTGTATTTTGTTATAAACGCATTTGGTTTGGCCAATAAAGAGTGAAGACACACTAATACAGCTTTTGCAAGCGCAGTTGTACCGACCCGCACACTAACATAAAATTAATGTAAGTCAGGCTTATCAAATTTGACTAAAGTTATAGGTATTAGCAATGTATGTATAAACCTATGAAGTCTATAAGTGACAGTATCAATATATTTGTCCCGTTTACGCAACTAAGAACTTTTCATGCTCATAAAAGTTGTACGGGTTTCATACCGGGTTCTTCTTTTGTCGTTGGGATATCAAACTTGTGAATTCGCGTTTGTCCCTTTTAAATTCGTTTTTCTAATTGATTTTTTAATTATTTCTATGTCAAAGCCATTATACTTCACGATGTTTTTAATGAAATCTAGTTTTATTTTGAATCTCTCTTGTGTTAATGGAAAGTTTAATAAGAAAATAAAAGAAGCTGTCTTAGGTTGAAAACTATGACTTGAATCCGCGGTGATGAATCTATTGATATCGATTTCTATTTTATACTTATTTCTAATTACTAATGTATGTAAAAATGGAATCCTATCATTGTTTTCCTTTTCCACCGTGAATTTAATGGTCGGAAATTTTAAATTTAAATGTTTAACGAACAAGTCCAATTCCCATTTTCATGTATCAAAAATGTTATCTACATACCTGATCCAGGCGTTATTTTTAAATTCTACTTCAAATTGACTCATAAATAAATGAAAGGAGGCAATTACCCATTGGTGTGCCTTGTTTCTGTTAAAAATTACAACTTGGAAACAATTTTGCGCCATGCAAGGAGTTGTCAATCTCATGTATTCCTTTACTTTTAAAGTTTCAATATTATTCTTATAAAGCAAGTCCTCTAATTATATCAAAGTTTCTGGAATAGGTACCGAAAGAAACAATGACGTTACATCGAATGAAACTAAAATTTCGCCGTCTTCCAGTTCACAATCTTTAATTAATTGAACAAATTTGAGGAATTACTAACTGACAAACTTTCTCGCTTCACGGGTAAATTTTTAAATTCATTCACACATTCACATATGGAGGTAAAGTAAAATTTACATACAGCATACAGCATCTGCTTTATTTTAAAAATATTTATGCTTATCCCTTCCAATAATTTGATACTTTATTTTAGTGCGGGTGATTTTAAGTAATTAAGTGTAGACATTGAATTAAACTTTACTTTATTAATAATATTTATATTATACGATAGGAAAATATAATTTTGACAAATTTGCAATCTAGTTACGGTCGTTTGCAGTGTTTTCTTTTTAACAAGAAGTAAACGCTGTAAACAACCGTAAGGAGCAGGCAAATCTCTTATCCGCCTTTCAACAGTATTTCGCGACAAATGTAGACGGGGCATATTTACGCAATAGAATTCAAGTAACTAATAAAAATAACAACAGCTCGACTTACTTCAAACAGCGCTTACGATTTAACTAAAATACTTGCGGCGCATTAGATGCAACTACTTTTACACATACATATCGTATCTTGTAAATATAGTTATTGACGGCGAGGAGGGGGAAGTCAGCTGCCTCGCGTTGACAAAACCGAGTTGGACAAATTCGTTTAATACGAACACTACAACTTTACATATATAATGTACAGATTGTCGCGAATTATTGTATTACTGTTGTTACTGTGCCTAATTTAGAATTACATTATTCATTTAAGTCCACTCCTGGAATGTACCCTTGAGTTCCGATCTCAGATAATTATATGCTGAAAAGAATTTTGGTGTTTATAATCTTGTGAGTTGATACCTGAAGCGGTAGGTTTCTTCGAGTTTCCTAGCTTGTGTATCTTCGGCAAACAATACATTCTTGGCACTAAAAGTTACTAACATTTAATTTATATTTTTGGGTAAAAGTTATTAATATTGGACATTTTTTCAACGCATCTTTAGTGTCATTAAGCATTTTAGGTAACGGGCTCTCGTCGACTATCTTGAGAAAGGTAGGACCCTCAGTATAATACGACATGTCTCACTCTTTAAAATAAGAAGTTGTCTCAGGTTTGACTACATCATTTGGACGATTTTTTCACAGCTTCGCCCACCAAGCAATTTTTTCAAATTTGGGAAGATGTAGCTAAATCCAGCGAATAGGGCGCATGTGGAAGCATTTCAAAATGTAGTTCATGAAGACGCGTTTGCAGGCATATTGTTATGATGAAAAAGCACATTTTTTGACAGATGCGGACCCTTGGCCAGAGTAGCACCCTCCAGTTGGTGATTTATTATTTATTTCGTATGAAAAGCAATGTTAATTTAAAAAAATGAAAATTAGATAGTGTATGCATATAGCACCACCCTAACCATGACATTTTCTGTTGATAGAACCATTTTTGCATTCTTTTGCTAATTTTTATTTATTCCCATTCACTGTTTGGACTGTTACTTTATTTCTGGTATGTAATGTAATTTTGTAATTTTTTTTTTCTATACTGTTATAAAATGTCCAAGAAACAGATTTTAGTTAAATGTAGACACCTTTGGGAAGAGTGAATTGGGATGCGTTTAATGTCGACGGAACAAATGTGACAACTATTTAATAGAAACCTTTTTCATACCAAAAAATCATGTAAAATTCAGTGAATACAAACTTAAAAAAAGGTATATAACCCCTTACCACAATTATTAATCGTATCCTAAATCCGTATTTCGACAACTAAGTTGACATCATCAGTAGGTAAAAACCACTAATCAAGGTGTCGCACATGGGACACAGTAAAGCTAGAACACCGCTTACGCAACAACTACTTTACACGGCGTCCACGTATAGACTAATTTAAACATGCAAATATATCCAACGAAGATATCGACAAACTTACCTCTCTTAGGGAAACGGCATTCACATATGTTTATACTCCAATTTGAAATATATCGAACGAAAGATCGACAAAAATTACCTCTCTTATGGAAACGGCACTCAACATGTGTTAATACTTCAATTTAAAACGTCGACGACCCTTTTATGGTTCTAAGAATGAAAAGGGACAAGTGAAGGGGATCGGTCCTCTATCACCGTTCATGGAGTGTTGTATGTTTTTAGCGATATGTATACTTTCGTAGGCGTCAAGATCGCAGGGGTTATTAATGCCCTTGACCAGCTTTAACCCTTTAATCGACACATTGTGTAGTGTACTTAAAGCATGGTTGGCAACGTTAGATTTATCCGGTCTATTGTATTTAGTATGTGATATGTGTTATTTAAACCGTAAAATAATGCTAAATATTTCCCGAGAGTCTGGATTAGGTACGTAGATGACATTCTCGCGATTTTTGATACACGGAAATGCGAATTAGACATGTTCATTAATCAATTAAATTTGAAATTTCCGACGATTAAATTTACGGTGGAAAAGGAATACAATGGCAGGATACCATTTTTCCAATACTTTACTGATTATGAATAAACATAAAATAGAAATCGATACTTTCCGGAAAGAAACCAATGTTAATAGATTCATCATCGCGGATTCAAATCATAGTTATCAACATAAGACAGCTTCCTTTAATTTCTTAGTCAATCGGTTACTAAATTTTCCGTTAACAAAAGAGAGATATGAAATAGAACGGGATTTCATTAAAAATATCGCGACATATAATGGCTTTGACATAGAAATAATCAATAAATTAATTAGAAAAACAAAAATAAAAAATACAATCCGCGAATCCACAAGTTTGATATCTCAAAGTAACCAGGAGAAAAAGTACATGTGTTTACCATACCACCCCATCACGAAAAATATTAATAAAGTTGTGAAAGAAAGAGGTCTCCAAGTTGCTTTTCGGTCCGAAAATACTATCAAAAGTCTCCTAGGGAATACTAAAGATAGAGTTAATTTTAATTCGAAATCAGGTATATACGAAATTAGTTGCGATGATTGTAATTTGAAATATATAGACCAAACAAAACAACCAATAATAACCCGGTTTAAAGAACACATATCACATATTAAATACAATAGCCCGGATAAATCTAACGTTGCCAATCATGCTTTAAGTACACTACACAATGTGTCGATTAAAGGGTTAAAGCTTGTCAAGGGCATTAATAACCACCGATATCTTGACGCCTACGAAAGTATACATATCGCGAAAAACATACAACACTCCATGAACGGTGATAAAGGACCGATCCCCTTCACTTGTCTCTTTTCATTCTTAGAACCATAAAAGGGTCGTCGACGTTTTAAATTGAAGTATTAACACATGTTGAGTGCCGTTTCCTTAAGAGAGGTAATTTTTATCGATCTTTCGTTCGATATATTTCAAATTGGAGTATAAACGTATGTGAATGCCGTTTCCCTAAGAGAGGTCAGTTTGTCGCTCTTTTCGTTGCATATATTTGCATGTTTAAATTAGTCTATACGTGGACGCGGTGTAAAGTAGTTGTTGCGTAAGCGGTGTTCTAGCTTTACTGTGCCCTATGTGCGACACCTTGATTAGTGGTTTTACCTACTGATGATGACAACTTAGTTGTCGAAATACGTATTTATGATACGATTAATAATTGTGGTAAGGGGTTATATACTTTTTTTTTAAGTTTTTACTTAACCACAGTCTCCAAGGAAAGACTTTTCAGTGAATACAGTTTATGAAAATTTTTGCAATGTTAGCAGGATCACGTACTCTCAGTTGGTGATCATTAAAGACAATAGCGGGAATATTTGTGACGATTTCAAGGGGCATAGAGGTTTTGGGAGTTCCGAACATAATCTGTAATGGGATTAAATTCAGCAACTAAATTTTTTACCTTTGAAAACGTAGGGGAAAAATTCTCAAAGCGGAATTTAACCGTTTGTATGTCCGACGAGGTTAAGCTCTTTAAAACAAGAATTCGATTTTATCCATTTTTTTCAGAAAATGTTATTTTGTCATACTGTGTCCGTTCGATAACATTCTGAACAACCCTCGTAGAAAAGCACATTGGTTCTAACTCAATATGACTCTCAAATATTGCATTTCATACATGATATATCGAAGCATAGAATTATAACATGGTGGTTGATCTAAAACCAGTCTAACAGATCTATTCGAGTATCCTGATATACTTACGGGACCTATATGTGCGGATGGTGTAACTTAGATTGATTTCGAGCTTAACGGGTAGCCGTGCACAACTTATTATTGAACCGTATCGAAATATTACCCCTAATTCTCTCTCTCTAGCCGCAAACTTGGAATTTCAACGGGCATGTCACTCTTCAGAGCACTATCACCTCTGCCAAAATCAATTTATAATTAACATTTTACGAGATCGAAGGTTAAAATTGCATTGATCGAAAGTTGCGGTCGGGTAATCCGATTGGAAACTTATTTCGAATAAAATTCAAATTTAATTTTGCTGGGAACGCTTGAAATTTTATCAATATTTTCATGAGGCGTTGATATACTGTCGAAGTGCGCTAATTGAAAGATAATTAATATGGAAATTGGGTTAGTAGCAAGCATCTAAAATACAAAAAGTAAAGCGTATTTCTGATATAGATTTAGAATGACGAAAATGATATTAAATTGAAATACATAGTAATAAAATGAAATGAATAAAGAGTGATTTTTCAGTGAAATACAGATATGTTTTTAACATATTTGTATTAATTTGTATTCACAAATACTTGATATGTTTACACATGCTATTTTTTTGGTATTAACATTTAAGTTTAAATAAGGCAATAAATGTTGGTGCAAATTTAATTTTAATTGTAATTTGAGTTGAAATACATATTAAAAAAAGAGAATTAATATAATACAATAATTACAATTACAAAAATATACCACACAATATAGTTTCGTTATAAAAGGCAAAGTTAAACGATAAATTTGTTTGAAAATTAAGAAATTATTAATAAAAAATTAACAGTGGAACTGATTGGTATCAAAAAGAAAGTAATGACAGTAATAGCAGTATATGGTCCTTGTGACAATGATAAAGTGGAAGAAAAAGATAAATTTTGGGAAGACCTGACGTCAGTAACAGAGGATGCCAAGGGAACGTTGTTCATCACCGGCGACTTTAATAGTAGAGTGGGTAGGAAAGATGATATATATAAGACAGTTATAGGGAAATATGGAGAAGAGGTAAGAAATGGCAATGGGGAAAGAATGCTGAATTTCTGTATGAACCACAATCTAATAATAACTAACTCATTCTACAAACACAAGGATATCCACAGATATACACTTGTACAACACACAAAAGATGATAAATCGATAATTGACTATGTGTTGGTAGAGAAAGGAAATAGAAAAGTTGTAGTAGATGTCAAAGTTAGGAGAGGAGCTGAGATATATAGTGACCACTATCTGGTGGTCGCTAGAATTAAAGAAGAAATAAGAGAAAAACATAATGAAGCAAACCAAAAAAAAAAAATGGAATACACAACAATAAAAGCATATAAACTAAAGGAATATGAGATAGCCCAAAAGTACAAAAAATTAGTTGAAGGGAAAATAAAAGAAAATGCAGAGAGAATAAAGCTGGTCAACTTGGACGAAAAATGGAACATGTTCAAGGACATAATTGTAGAGGCTGCCCGAGAAATATGTGGAGTATGTAAAACAAATAACAAGAGAAAACAGACAGCTTGGTGGACGAAAGAAATAAAAGAAGAAATTAAAAAGAAAAAGAAATTGTGGAAAAAGTACCTATCGAATAAAAAAGAAGAACAATATATAATTGCGTTCATTGAATTTAAGTCGGTTTCATATGATAGGAAGGAGTCAAGTTTAATAAGGTCGAATGGTCGTACTATTTGCCAAGTTGACAATGCAGAGTTTTTGGGAATTACAATCGATTATAAGTGTGCATGGAACGGCCATATTGATGGTCTGTGTAAGAGACTGGCCCCTATATGTTATGTACTTGCCCGACTCAAGTCAGAGGTTGCTTATGATGTATTGCTGATGTATTATTTTGGGTGCTTTCACTCGTTGCTTTCGTATGCGACTATTGCATGGGGATCATCGTCTGATTTGAACAGGGTTTTTGTGGTGCAAAAGCGCGCAATACGTATAATGAATGGCGTGGGTTGTCGAACTAGTTGTAGACCATACTTCACCTCAATGGGAATTTTACCACTACCATGTGTCTACATAATGCAGCTGATAATGTATGCAAAGGTAAACCTGAGAAGCATGCCAAGGATAAGCGGTTACCACACATATGTGACAAGAAATAGTTCTGTGTTGGAAATACCTAAACACAGATTATCTTTTTATGAAAGAAATCCTTGATATTTATCAATAAAAGCTTATAATAAGCTGCCAGAAAGCTTCAAAAATATAATACCCCACAATCGATTCAAATTTGAACTCAAACGATATTTACTACGGAAGTGCTACTATTCACTAACAGAGTTTTTGAATGATCAACTAAGCTAATTCATTATTTATTATTATTGTATTTTGTATTGTATGTTTTATATATTGTTGTTCTTGTGATTGATTTTGAGCAATGGTCTGTTTTATTTTATTTTATTTTCTATTGACATACTTGATATACTAATACATGTATTATTTTATGCTGGACTTGTTGGACTTGTCCCATACCACTATTGTGGTCGAGAGGATTAATAAAGATGAATATGAATATGAATATACCAAAACCAAAGAAAGCGAGTAAAGCAACTAGTGTTAAATGCAAAAGCAAACAAATGGAAGGAATTTGGCGATAGAATGGAAAGAGATAGTATAGGGAACCAAAAGTTATTCTATAAAGTACTAAAATCGTGTAGAAAAGAAAAAGCAATAGAAGATAAACGCATATATAATAAAAAAGGAGAAGTTATTACGAATGATAATGACATAATGAACCGATGGAAAGAATATTTTGAGGATCTGCTCTGCAGTAAGAGACAAGGGATGAGAGAGAACGCAACAGAAAGTGTGAGAATAGCAGAAGACAATATAGAATTTACGACGGAAGAGTTGAATGATGTAATTAAAAAGTTAAAGTTCGGGAAGGCACCCGGAAATGATAAAATAGTGGCAGAAATGATAAAAAATATAGGCGAAGCAGGCACAGAAATGTTATTAGAAATTTTCAACACGGCGTGGCAGTATGAAGACATACCGGAAGATTGGGAAGTGGCACTAATAACACCAATATATAAAAAAGGGAATCATAAGGACTGTAATAACTATAGAGGCATTACTTTACTGAGCACAGTTGTAAAGATATATGAGCAGTTAATTAACAACAGATTAAGACCAATAATTGAACCGTCACTCTCTGAATCACAAAGCGGATTTCGGCCAGGAAGGAACACACAAGATCATGTATTTACGGTAAAGCAAATAATTGAAAAAAGAATACAACAAGAAAAAAAGGCATATTTCGCATTTATCGACTTGGAAAAAGCGTTTGATAAAGTGCCAAGACAGGAAATATGGAACAGTCTAGAGGAAAGAGGAATTAACAAAAAAATAATTAGATGTATTCAAAGGCTATATAAAAATAATGTAAATTATGTAATTAGAAGTAACATGAGATCCGAAGGATTCGTAACACAGGAAGGATTAAGACAGGGTGGAGGATTAAGTCCTGTGCTGTTCACCGTATTTATGAACGGTGTTATAAAACAATGCTCTAAGCAGATGAGGAAAATGAAAATAGGGTACAGAAATCTAGAATGGATACAAATAGCGGAGGCAGCATTCGCGGACGATATAGTACTGATGGCTGAGAAAGAAAAAGATTTACAAGATAATCTAGATATATGGAATAAAACATTGAAGAAAAAGGGTATGAATATAAATAAAAACAAAACCAAAGTAATGACTATAGGAGACGATCAACTAAAAATTCAAATTGAAGGAGTAGATATAGTAAACCAATTCCACTATTTGGGTGTCGCAATAGAAAACACAGGGAAAAATGAAGCAGAAATTAACGAGAGAATTGAATAAACAACAAAACTGTATTACGCTATGAATAGGAATTTTATAAATAAAAACGAAATAACACGAAATACCAAACGAAAAGTCTATAAAACAGTCTACAGAGCAGTTCTGACATATGGATGTGAGTCATGGCTCCTAAATAATAAGCAAAAGAGTAAAATTCAAGCGGCGGAAATGAGATATCTGAGAAGAGTGAGGGGCGTGACAAGAAGGGACAAAATGAGGAATGCACAAATAAGAGAGGAACTTGGGGTACTATCAATAATGGATTTCATTGAGCAGAGACAATTAGGCTGGTGGGGACATCTTCAACGGATGGAGAACACTAGACCGGTAAAGTTGGTATATGTAGCAAAGATTCAATATAAGAGGAAAAGAGGAAGACCGCGACAAGTTTGGGAGAACTTAATTGGACAATTTATTCAGAACAAAGGAAAAACATGGAGAGAAGCGAAAACACTGGCCACTGATAGAAAGTCATGGAAGAAATTTGTCTATAATCTATAATTTTTTGGTATTGTAGTTGGTGATATAGAATACTCTGTAATTTAAAGTTTAAAATTGGAATATTTATAAATTAGTTAAATTAGTTCTAAGAATGTAAACACCCGACACCCTAAGGGTATAAGGGTTTTCTGATAATATATATATATATTAATAAAAAATTGTATGTAAATATAGTAAAGTAGAATATAAATTAATGATATTATGATGCAAATACAACTAAGTAAGGAAAAATTAACAAAATAGGTCAGTTAAAGTTAAAATAATTAAAAAAATTCGTAGAAACAGAAAATCGCAAAATAGGTGAAAATATTAAAAGAAATTTTGAGATAATAATTATTGTAATGAAAACTTATTGTGTATAATAGTTATCAGTAAAAATTAATTTTGCAATATATGTAAATGAAACTTATAGAAATAGTAGGTAAAGATATTAGGCATATATTTCACGAATAAATGTCTTTGATTACTTAATAAGTCCGACACACTCTGAGTGAGACCACTTATGACACTTTTGGCACCTTAGCCAACCTTCGCCAGAATTGGATCGGCTAAAGAGATCATTGCAATAAATGAAAGTATCTATCATTCGATTCATATGCAGCAAAAGTATTTTCTTCATCTGAAATTTCTGCAAAGACACGCTTCGTGATAACTTTTCGTTTAGATTTTCTTTGCAATTCCGCTTATTTTGAGTGCTTCTTTTCAACTAGGCTTAAAATGTATGGACAAAATATCTTCATAGGACCTTTTGGTACCTTTTTTGGATTCGTTCGCCTGGAGCTCCTTTGCCATCGGAGATAATTCATTTAGAACTGATGTAGGGGTATCAATAACGGGTACCGTTCCAAGCAAACATCCATATGTTCGTGACGATGTACTTTGATCAGGTTTAATGTTATTATTGTTTGCTGAGATAGTAGGTGTTTCTTCGTCATTCGAAGATTCATGTAGAGTCTTCAACATCTGTAACTGAGCTAGGAAGAAACATGTTGTATGCAAAAACATTTCTATTGAAAGGTGGTATTCCTGTCGCATCCGGTAGGTACTATTGCTGGAGCAACTGATTTTTGTAATAAGCCAGCTACCTGATACAATCTTACACTATGTACTGGATTAGTTTTCATCCACTGTGTGACTGCTTGATTATAGCAACTCCGTAAAGGACCAAAAAAAGCAGATGCCTAATGGCTGAAACCAAACCGATGTGTACAGTGTGGTGGCAGTCAAAATGATACCACAAATTGTTTCTTAGCCAATTCTATGGCTTCTAAATACTTGTGACTTATGGGTCTAACGCTACCAACGAAATGATGAATCCATTTCAGAAAAAGCTCTCCTGTCCTGTATCTTAACTCATTACATAAAGGAAGAGTACCTACTGGAGCATCACCATTTAACGGTGAATTAAATCTCTTACGAGGAAATAGGAGAGCTAGGAGAACGTAGACTACAGATGAAGACATACACGCAACTACAGTTGAGTGAACACCTCGTTCCACGCTTGTAATGGCTCCCACCTGTTTCTTACCTTTCTTCGCAAAGTATCCTCTTGGTATTGGTATTTGCTAATTTCAGGTGTTTTAAAATTTTTAAAGTTTTATTTTTTATCTGTTATTTTAAAATCAGGTTCGTGGGTTCTCGATAAACAAGAACAAAGAACAGCTAATGTGAAAATTTCTATTTAGTCTTTGTAATTGAATTTCCTAGTTTTGAATTCTGTTTTTGAATTATTTTTTTAATATTTATAATTTGACGTTCATGAAAGGGTGTTTTTAAATTAGCATTTATCTGACCTTATGTTAGTGGATGATAGATGGCTCTTTCTTTTCTGGAAATATTTCTTTCTAATTCTCGTATTTATATTTAGGTAGTACATAACTTCTTTGATTGTTATCTGTTGCCTTTTTTTTGTTTGTATCACACTTAATTGAGACTATTTATGTTTCCCTATTTTTGTTTTTAGGTTCGAATCAAAATGACTTTGACAACAAGAAGCACGTGTTTACTATTCAAGTGTCAAAACAATGAATTTCTAATGAATTTATACCATTTTAAATTTAAACAGAAGCGACACGTTTTTCGAATATTTTTTCTTCTTAATTCTCAAATGCCTCTTCGGAATTTGATGAAACTAACATTGTAAATTAGTACTGGTAGCCGTAACTTTGTGGTAATTCATTTTGAAAATAATAAATAAAATAAAACAATAACTTTATTTTACCACTTTATTCACATATAATCGTGACCGCGGTTTCGACATACAATGTCATTATCAAACTGCAAAAGTTACAGGACCAAAATTGTGCGCCATTGAGGACCATGGGCCCGTATCAGTTTTGTGAATTTAGTTTTTGTATGACGCAATAGTGTATAATAATTTCACAATGTTTATATTTTAATAAAATTTTTACTACTAATCGATTTTTACCTTTGAGTTTTTTCTCAAAACTTATGTTCCATACGTTAGACAAAATATCTGGGTCTAATACATTTGTACATTAATAATTATAATAAAAGCGAAAGTAAACGAAATTGAAAAAAAGTGTCAAAGATAAGAGATTATAATAAGTAGATTATAATAGAAAAATAAATAGAGATCTTATGTTATTATTTAAGTTAAAAAGAGTAATTATTTGCATAACGAAAAATTGTTAAAGATTATTATAAAAAAATGCATGCTCCAGAAGAAAATAAAAAAAGAAATTCCAACAGATTAATTATACATCTTTAAATAGGGGCAGGAAGGTACACAAACCTGCGATAAAAGATTATTAAATAATATTTCTACTTTTACAGTGTATGAGAGTTATTAGGAATAATATAACATTATAATTTGGGCTTCATGCATTGCAATAATTATAATTATAGAAACATACCTCTTCATAATATTAAATTTTATAATTATACTGTACGTGCAACACAATGTTGCTTGTCTGTAACCTAGCAAATAAATTTGTAAACGCTCTTCGTAATCTTGGGAAAGCCGCTTATTCTCAGTAGTACCTAATGTGTAAAACGTTATTTTAGGCAGTGCGGATGCAGCAAATTTACGATTTAGACTAAACCTTTTTGTTAAGTTTAATCTCATTAAGCAAAATAGTAATAAGTAGTAAAACAAAATAATTTGAAACATATATGAGTGGGTAAAACCACACCAATTTGTATAATACAAAAGTATTTTTAATAATATAAAATATTATTAAAAATGGGGTGTGAAGAACACAATACAAGTTATGTCACATTTACAAATATATATCTTGTATTGTGTTCTTCACAGCCCATTTTTAATAATAAGTAGTAAAACTACTAAGAATATAACAGGGCAATTTTAGTTTTACTCTGAAGAATCACACTTAATGTTTTTCCCGTTTTTATTGCGAAGTATTATTGGTCAAATAACGCTGATCACATATTTTTTATGTACGGCTGAAGTGTAAGCTTTTATGACATAAATTCTGCGCCTAAAGTTTTTATTACGTCTTCTATTGACCAGAACAACGAATCTATTCTAGGTGATAGCAACGATCGATTAGAACACGAACCTCAATACTTTTGTCTTTTCAAGGTGTGAATTTATAGTTTTCATTATGTTATGTGCATGTATGTGCATGTACAGAATTGCAACATTAAATGTACAAACAGATAGTTAAGAACATCGGAAGACACAAATCCATTTGCTTGTATACGTATAATGAATATTTTATTTATAAATTGTTTATTCCTTTATTACTAACTAAACAAATTAATTTTCTTTGGAACCGAAGTTGTTGTCGTCATTACTGTCACTCTCATTATATGCATTAATAATTAAACTTTCTGTCGTTTCATCAACTAATATTTCTGATTCTAAATATTTATCTTCAATATTAACAAATAATTGCAAACCTAAAAACTACTACGCGTTTGAGCGTGTATCACTTTATGATCCCCTAGCAAAGACATTATGTTCCGTCACTGACAAATACGAGGGCGTATTTTTATGTTATCTACCTAGCCATGAAACAAAAGAGTGACGATGTCAAACAAATTATTGAAAAATTTCTGTCACTGTTAGAAGTACATGTGCTAAGTTGTGTTTGTGTTTAGTTTGTGCTGTTTATAGAGATTTGAGACGGTCTATTTCTCGATAAAATGAGTGAAACTGAAAAATGAGGTTGAACATCGCAGCGTAATAAAGTTCATGTCAAAAAAAGGCAATGGTTCAAAAGCAATTCATGAAAGAATGGTTGCTGTGTATGGGGAAGATACACCATCTTATTTCCAAGTAAAATATTGGTCTAAACTCTTTCGATTGGGCCGAGAGTCAATCAATGATGACCCAAAGTCCGAACGACCCGTTGAAGCTCGAACTGAAGACATTGTGCGAAAAGTCGAAAATTTGGTACTGAAAGATCGGCGTGTAAAGATCTCTGTCATTGCTAATGAAGTCTGTATATCCGAAACAAGTGTCCTCAAAATTTTGCATGACGATTTGGGTATGAAGAAGGTGTCTGTACGGTGGATACCCAGATTGCTTACACCTGAACAAAAACTGTACAGAAAAGAAGTTTCTCAAGAAAATTTGGTCAAGTTGGAGAGGGACAAAACATTTTTATCTCGAATTATCACCGGGGATGAGACTTGGGTATATTTCCGGGATCCACCTACTAAACAAGAATCCATGCAGTGGGTTCATAAGGGCTCTCCACCACCAAAAAAGACCAAGACACAATTTTCTGGAAAAAAACTGATGTCAACTGTTTTCTGGGATGCTGAAGGAGTCTTGCTTATTGAATATATGCCGAGAGGGTCTACCATAAATGGAGAGGCCTACGGAAACACAATTAAAAATTTAAAAACTGCTCTGGAGGAAGATCGCCCGCATTCTTATCAACAAAAAAACTTATTGATGCACGACAATTGTCGGATTCATAAGGCAAACAAAGTTCAAGCAGATAATCAATGACTGTGGGTTTATAGAGTTAGGCATCCACCTTATAGCCCCGACCTAGCTCCGTCAGACTTCTTCTCATTCAAAAATTTAAAAAGCATCTCAGGGGAAAGCGTTTTGCTTCTGATGAAGAACTCAAAGAAGCTGTTGAGGAATATTTTGCGGGGTTACCGAAGCAATTTTTATCTGAGGGTATGGGGCAACTGGAAAAAAGATGGAATAAGTGCATTAGTTTTGAAGGGAGTTATGTAGAAAAATAATTTTTTTTGGTTCTCTTATGTGCTTTTTTTCATGGCTAGGTAGATAACATAAAAATACGCCCTCGTATATTCTGACAAATACTTGAGTGAGTGGGGGTGCACGTTTTTAAAAACGACTACTGCGCACCCCCTCCTCTCGCCATCTTATTTGGCGCTTGCTATACGTTTGGAATTCTTATTGCTTTGTTATGTCATTTAATTATGCAACAATTTTTCTCGTCGTTGTACTTAGGAAAATTTCCGTGATTCCTTTAATTATGTGGATTTGAGATAAATGTATTAGATTTGTAATAGGAAATAAGTTAAGTGCAAAATATTTATAATTTATTATATTACGATTAAACTTTGAGTGTTTGCAGACATCTGTAATGTATAAATATCACGGTAACGGTTTCTTTAATTTTTCAACATATTCTCCTTCAGCATTAATACTTTTGGACCAGCGGTGCTGGTGTGCCATTACACCAGTTTTATAGTCATCAGCATCAAGGTGGTTAAAATACTGCCCTACTTCTGCAATAACTTTCTCGTCTGTATTGAATTTCCTTCAGGAAGAAACTGCTTAGGTTCTGGGAATAAGAGGAAGTCTGAAGGAGCTAGATGCGCTGAATGGGGCGGTTGTAGCATAGCCTGTAATAATAATTTATTCTATTTTTCCCGAACAATGTGACTGGTGGGTGACAGCGCATAATCATGGTAATTTTTACTTTGTCCAGAAGAGCAGCATAATACGCTCCGTTAATAGTTTGTCCGTTTGCGAGAGAGTCTTAATTATTTTCTTATGATATATGATGATATGAGTCCTAGGAAATTCAGTAAATCCTATAGAGACAAAAACTTCAAATGGATAACGGATGAAATAGACAGATGTATCAAGATATGAAACAAGGCCTGATTAATGGGGAAACTTATAAAGTTTATTATAACACATTAAAAAAGGAAATACAATATCAAAAGAGGAAAGATTTATTAACAATTCAAAAAACAAAATAAAAAAAAAAGCAACCTGGCAATTTGCTAAGCAAATTACTTCGGAAAAGAAACAAAGCCAACTTGATGTTGCAGACATAAATATAGAAGAAAATTTTAAAGACAGAAGTGAATTGTTGTCTTACATCAATAATTACCTCCTTCATATGTGTAATGATATGGAGCAAGGAATGGATAGCTGCGAATTATCGGATTATAATCATCATACACACATCATATATATCTGAGACCAACAACATGTTTTGAAATAGAAGATATCATTCAAAATTTAAAAACCACAAATTCGGTAGGGTTTGACGAGATGCCCATGAAATTAATCAAATACTGCAAGGCAACACTTTAAATCATATTTGAACCTTTGATAAATCAGAGTCTCGAAAAAGGTATATTTCCGAATATGCTAAAATACTTAAGTATAAAACTTATACACAAGAAAGGGGACAAGAATCCACTATTTATAAAGTTATAAAAGGCGTATTGAGCGGAATAAATGAGGGAGATGAGACTGCGGCGGTGGTCATCGATCCATCGAAGGCCATCGATAGTGTCAATTACTACAAGTTGTTCACCAAACTTGAACGTATGGGTATCAGAGGCCTATTACTGGACCTAGTCAAGTTGTATCTGTCAGAGCGAAAACAACGTGTGGTTGATGAGGGATTTGGTGCTGCAATGTATTCCGACTGGGGCACTCTTAAAAGGGGTGTGCCTCAGGGTTCGGTGCTGGACACCTTGCTTTTCCTTTTTTTTATACAAACGAAATACCGGCAATTACTTAACAACTCTGTATGCGGATGACGCTGCTGTGGTTGTGAGGTCTCGTGGTGATATCGGGGAGGAAATAATAAGAACTACGACAGAATTTGAAGAATGGTTTTCCAGAAACGATCTCAATCTTAACGTAAATAAGACCAAGATTGTCCAATTTAACTATTACAAAGAAGTAAAATATCCCATGAGCTATAAAGGAGAAGAACTTACCTTTTGTGGTTGCACTAAATTTCTGGGAGTATATGTTGATAGTCAACTAAATTGGAAGGCATCGAATACTTAGCTTCAAGTACGTCTGGATTTGCCTATGCATTGCGTACTATAGCTTCCTCTGTAGATAGAGGCACTGCACTGGATGCTTACTATGCTTATGTTCAATCGCGTTTGCGATATGGCATTATCTTTTGGGGTACGTCTATGGACGTCTCGAGAATTTTCATTCTGCAAAAGATGTGCATTAGGACTGTTTTTGAACTAAGTCGAAGAGACACTTGTAGACCGGTATTTATAACGAACAGCATACTTACCTTGCCATGTCTTTATATACTTGAGTGCGCGTTATTCGTAAAAACAAACTATGACTTATTTGGAAGCAAAGAACTCACACATCAGTATGACCCCAGAGGGGTTAGAAACGCTTATATAGTGCCTCCCCAAACTAGCAAATCTCTAATAAGTAAGAGTGTACTAACACAAGCGACTCGAATATATAATCATTTACCAACTGCTATAAAAATTGAAAGAAAGACAAAATTTAAACAGGTATTGTGCCGCCTGCTAACATCAGAAGTATTTTACAGTGTACAAAACTTTCTGGAATATGGATTTTGATTATAGTGTGATGACTTGCATTGTAATGTAATGTAGGCTTTTGTTTTTTGTGTGAGCAATTATTAATGTTAATGTAAATGCTAATTTTACTATTATTACTATTTTTTACTGTTTCTTGACCTTTTCCTCATGTATGATGTAATACAGAATAAAGTTTATTATTATTATTTCCTCCATTCACAAGAACATTCAATTTGTCCTTGGTTGCCAGTGTGTTAACCCATCGGTTCGTTAGAACAAGATGGCTGGCATAACTATCGTAATATTATTATTATTGTTGTTTATTATTTCTTATTTCCAGGTATTTTTCCGTAACCTAACTATGCAGCTCTCCTCCATATGGCATGCTTCATTCTTAGTAAGCAGATAATAACACCTCCCATCATGTAGGGGGGGGGGGGGGGTTCATTTTCACGGCCCATAGGGTCCGGCGCTTTAGTTGTTATGTTTTTGTTGTTATTATTATTATTATTATTATTATTATTATTATTATTATGTATAATAACATTTCTGAATAGACAACAAAAATCCAAGACATTGTCTTTAATTTATTTACGGAAAATTTCTTTTATTAAAAAAACTTAATGACGTCTGTTCAAGGTGTCTCAAAGTTTTGCACTTTCGTTTTATCTATAGCTTTAAAGTCTTTTGAAATATAATTGCCTGATTGTTTGCAATGTATAAAGCAAATCTTGGAAATTTATTTTTTGAATTGACATATTGACAACCCATCATTCTGATAACAACAGTCTTCTAAATTAACAGAGATCATGCATTTGCAAGTGTTTTATCATATACATAACATTACAAATGAAACAGACATGCAATATAAATATTTCTAACTTTACACATGGACAATACACCTCGTATTTTCAGCATTTACTTCTGCTTAAGACACGTGTTTCTGCCATTTACTATTAGGCGTCATCAGTTAAGCTAGTGAAGTAATTAAAGCTTAAATCGCCTATAAGGTAGCACCATATAATATAGTGACATCTGACGGACGAAAGAGACTATGCCGAAAATGGCAACCCTTCCCTTGACCGGCTATGCCGGTACAGAAGGGAAGAAAATACGTATATAGGTGTAAGTCCATTAACACGATGCCAGATGGCAGTAAATATACAAAAAGGTTTAAGTATATCAATACGTTAAGCACGTATTACGCATTTGTTACAAATGAAACAGACATGCACTATACATATCTGTAACAAAATTTCCTATACCATATAGGCGATTTAAGCTTTAATTACATCACTAGCTTAACTGATGCCGCCTAATAGTAAATGGCAGAAACACGTGTCTTAAGCAGAAGTAACTGCTGAAAATACGAGGTGTATTGTCCATGTGTACAGTTACAGATATGTATATTGCATGTTTGTTTCATTTGTAACAAATGCGTAATACGTGCTTAACGTATTGATATACTTAAACCTTTTTTGTTTATTTACTGCCATCTGGCATCGTGTTAATGGACTTACACCTATATATGTATTTTCTTCCCTTCTGTACCGGCATAGCCGATCAAGGGAATAGTTTCCATTTTCGGCATAGTCGCTTTCGTCCATCAGATGTCACTATATTATATGGTGCTACCTGATAGGTCAAAATTTACTATACCTTATAGGCGATTTAAGCTTTAATTACTTCACTAGCTTAACTGATGACGCCTAATAGTAAATGACAGAAACACGTGTCTTTAGCAGAGGTAAATGCTGAAAATACGAGGTGTATTGTCCATATGTACAGTTACAGATATATCTGTTTCATTTGTAACAAATGCGTAATACCTGCTTAGCGTATTGATATACTTAAACCTTTTTTGTATATACATAACACATAATTCATTCTATAAAGATTAAGACATTTGTTATAGCGATGCTTTTTAATGCCCTCTTCATAGAACTTTGCTGCCTATTAATTAAGGCATGTAACACTGCTTATTGTGGTCCCTCGTTCCATGAAGTCTACAAGAAGGACGGCTTTTTTGTCCCAAACGACAGTGACCATGAGTTTTCATGCAGAGAAAGTTTGACGGCACTTTAAAGGTTTCCTCGCAAGTGAGTTAGAGCGACATCACTGTCTTTTAGTCTCAACGTTGACATAGGCGACCCAAGCCTCATCATCTGGTACATGGATGAGAAAATCTTATCTTCAACCGCGTAACATGTCAGAAAAGTTAGTGACGATCCCATTCTCTTTGTTTCATGGTCTTCGGTAAGAAGTTTTAGCACCCGTCGTGAACAAGCAGTAACTGTTCGGTAAATGTGGTAAATGTTCAGTAACAACCTCAATCTGAGGGAAATCGTACTCAGTTCTATGATTGTGAATCGACAATTTTCACGAATTGTTTCTTGGACATTACCCACAAGTTCGTTCGACACAACAGTTGGTCTTCTACTCCGTTCTTCGTTATGGACAGTAGTGCGTCTTTTTTTAAAGATACGGCACCATCTACTAACCATACTGTCACTCATGACATTTTCACCAGAAACAGAAAGAAGTTAACGATGAATCTCAGCAGCCTTCATGTTCTTTGCACACAGAAATCGGATGACAGCACGCAATTCATAGTCGGGATTGCAGCAACCATTTTAAACGACAAAAATAGCACGAAAGAATCACACTGACCAGATTACACCGTAGCGCTGTGATCGCGCCGATATCTCCATTCCTCTGTTCACTAGGCGGAAACAGAACTTATTTTACGAATCGTTTTCGTATTTATGTTTGATATGATAGGTCGCCACAGGGGATTTGTTCATATTTAAGTAAACCTGAATTAGCATATCAATCAGATTGCAGATGTTTTTCTTAAAAAAAAATATGTATTTATATAGTGTGTCCTTGAAATAAAAGGACAACGTATGAAAATGGAAAGATGTGATGATATAGAATATAAATATAAAATATTTTCCCAAAATTCCTTCTCATAAGCGACAAAAAAAATGACAAAAATTTTCCAAAAAATTTTGTCACGCCACTGTGCGATTATAAAAATGTCAGAGACCATATTTGACAAAAACAAAAATTATATTTTTGTTATTGTCCATCTCATCCAGCTGTTACGTATGTAAACATACGCTGTAGCGTAAGCAAGCGTTATTAATATTTTTGTGAACGTATACTTCTCCAGAGACGCAGATACGTATTTCATCTTTATACAGATTCGTCAGTACGTCCCTGCTGGAGAAGGATACATTCACAAAATAGAACAACTTCGGTCTTAATAATTTCCGTGAGATAACGAAGTTGTTCCCTTTTGTGAATGTATGCTTCTCCAGCAGGGGCATACTGACGAATCTGTAGAAAGACGAAATACGTACCTATGTCTCTGGAGAAGAATACGTTTACAAAAATATTAATAATGAACTTGTAATGTGTTCTTCACACTAGATTTCTAATAATATTTTTATATTATTAAAAACACTTTTGTATTATACAAAACTCGTGAGGTTTTTGTCCACTCAAGTATTGTTTCAAATATACTGTCCATTATATCCTTCCATTTATCATATGTTGCCTCTTTATTTCAAGGACACCTGTATATAACGTCCATTTTGTCATTCGATGTTGCGGGAATTGTCTATTTCACTACTTCCTTTTACGAGATTATTGAAATTCATGCATTTTCAGAGTTTTATCATATAAATAACACATAATTTATTCTATAAAGCAATGCCATTTCGTTAAATTATTTATATTTGATATAGTTAATTGACGAAGGAGATACTTGTTGAAACTTCATTATAATGCTAAGAAATAAGTAATTAAACTTCTAGTTTCAAAAATTCTTTTATTGTAAATACCACTACAATATTGTTTCGCCATACAATGGCTTCATCAGATGGATGAAATACTGAATATGTACAATACAAGTTTGAATATTTATGTGAAAGTTATTGGGGAAATGGTGGTGGAAAAATTTTCACAATCTTAAATTTAGTAGAGGGGAGTTGTTTAAATCTAGTTGGTCATTTAAAGCTAATCCTAAACTATTGTATCTATTAATTTCTAAGTTTTCTAACAGGTTAAGTTTTTTACTTTTTTCTTGAATTTTCAAAATTTTACACATTCACCAATGACCAACTAGATTTAAACAACTCCCCTCTACTAAATTTAAGATTGTAAAAATTTTTCCACCACCATTTCCCAAATAATTTTCACATAAATATTCAAACTTGTATTGTACATATTCAGTATTTCATCCACCTGATGAAGCCATTGTATGGCGAAACAATATTGTAGTGGTATTTACAATAAAAGAATTTTTGAAACTAGAAGTTTAATTACTTATTTGTTAGCGTTATATTTGATATGATAAGTCGCCATAGGGAATTCGTTCTTATTTAGATAAAACCTGAATTAGCATTTCAATCCGAGAGCAGATGTTTTTCTTTAAAAAATATGTATTTATATATACGCCTCGGCATTTTTTATACCAACCACATAAGTCCGTATTTTTTGTGATATAAAAAAAAACCGACGCCTTGAATTCATATGGAACACAGAA
Organism: Melolontha melolontha; assembly: GCA_935421215.2. Taxonomy (NCBI): domain Eukaryota; kingdom Metazoa; phylum Arthropoda; class Insecta; order Coleoptera; family Scarabaeidae; genus Melolontha; species Melolontha melolontha. Next base: position 137,752,689 of record OW285239.1, read on the forward strand.
TTCAGCAGACCAAATTAAATAGAGTACTAAAATATGTGAACCTTCATAAAAAATAAAATGAATACGAAAATAATTTACACCAGCTCATCTGAAAATATTTACCTTTATTATTATGCAAACAGAACAAAAGGTATTATCAAAGAAAACATTTCCGGATACAGTAAAATATGTAAATGTTAACAAGTTTTATATAATTTTCCAAACTAAGGATTTAAACTATAAATAAATACGTAACTTTCTTGGCATTATACATACGACGGAGATTTGACGGGAGAGTAACTTTTCAAGTAGATACTTATTTTATATTGCATTTCAGCACAGTTCACATACAGTTCTCTACACTTATGGGCGTCGATAAAATTTTGTGTATTTCCCTTTTCGAACACCTGCGTATAAATATTAGATTATTTAATTCTGATATTAATTTACTATTATTACACTGTGTAAAATTCAAGCCTAAATGTTCAAGAATTAAAAGAAAATTTAATGTGGTGATATAGACTTTAATAATCCTCAACATTTCGTTGATGCCTTTATATCTGTCTTTTTTATTAGTTTTCTATCGAAAGATAGCAACTCGATAACTTTTTTATACAAGACGAACATACTAACTTACTGCCTCTAACTATACTCATAAATAAAAACTTCAATGTATTTATTTATATGGTCAAGAGAAATATTTAAGATAACATATACGTATATATATATATATATGGTAAACATAATCAGTAGGCGATTAAAGGTCTGTATATTACTTCAAAATATATGTATTTAAAAAACTCTACATCGCCTACTGATTAGGTTTACCATATCATACCAAGGTCACGAAGTTATTATATATATATATATATATATATATATATATATATATATATATATATATATATATATATGTTTAGATAATTTCTTAGCTGTTCATTCAATATATCAATTGATAAAGTTTTTCGGCTTTTATATGAAATATTTACGAATATTATCAAATTAGTATGTAACTGCGAAGTAAATGTGGATGTAAACATTGCTGTGTAGAAATTACAACGCAAATCATAAGAAATTTTTAATTGAAAAATTTTTGTCTACGTTGGGATTTGAACCCAAGGCTACGGACCTGCCGGACCATTGCTTCACCAATTAAGTCACGATAGATCTGGGTTCAAGCTAATTAGAAATCAGTTTTTAAGATTTTAATTGGTAAAGCAACGGTTCGGCAAACCATAGACTTGGGCTCAAGTCTCAACGTAAAGAAAATTTTTCAATTAAAAATTTGGTATGATTTGCGTTGTAATTTGTTGACAGCAATGTTTATATTCTCATTTAACTTCGCAATTACATACTAATTTGATAATATTTGTAAATATTTCATATAAATGACTCCAGGAATTTACCAATTAATATATATACTAGATAAAAATATAAGTGCTTCTTGGGAGTATTTCCCGGGTAATTAAAACAATATTTAATTTATGTTTACGTTTTAGTTCTATATATAGAACCTTTTTCGCAAGTGTAATATTTATTAAAGTGTTAAAATGGTAGGAGTAATATTAAAATAAATGTACTTACATTAGAATTGTGTTATTAATATATTGCATTGCATTGTTGTTTGACCGTATTCGGAACATTTGATCCATATCATAATTTGACGGGTGGACATGTAGATCACTATCATGGTTTAAACTGTTCTCAGACAGGTTTTTTTAATTTAATTTTTGAAATGTTTATATTGTCATATATGGTGTTATAAAACGGATAGGTATATTGTAGACAGATTATTTGTGTCAGTTCTGTCGTTTATGGAATCCGTGTTTTATATATGAGGATGCTTTCTAATATAGTTCTTGCCTTGCTATTTTTTTCAGAATTAATTATTGAGGTTTTATCGAAATTGAAAGTGTGATTGGTCTATTTGATATGCTTTTTTAAGGCTGTACTATTGTTTGAGAATTTGTTTCCATTTAAACGTTCTTATAGGATATTGTGTTGTTTGGTCGATGTATACACCTTTGCGGTCGTTGCATGGGATTTCAGAAATAACGTGCGGTATTTTTAATGTAGGTATTTTGTTTTTAATTTTTAGTTTTTGAGATTATTGGAGTTTTTGTGAGCTATTTTTGTGTTATATGATGTTTATTTTTTCTGACAGGTTGTTTATATAAGGTATTGGGATATATTTATAAGTATTTTGACGGTTGCTTTCGTTGGGTTTTGTTTTATTTGTGTTGTAGTGTTGATATAATTTTTGTTTTATGATTTTGTTAATGAATTGGAGAAGATAATTGTTTTTTGTAGAGAATCTTTTATTTGTGATAGGACTTCTGGTCTGAAGGCTGGGTTTGTTAGTTTAATTGCTCTATTAATTAATCCCGTTGCTACATTCCTTTTGTGTGAAATTGGTTGGGACGAATCGAAATTCAGAAAACGATCAGGTGCAGTTGGTTTGTTTTATAATTTTGAGATATTTCTTCGCAATAAAAAGACTATATGTGCGGCTGATTATACTGCATAAATTATTTGGTAAAAAAAATAACAATCACTATTCTTATGGATAGTGGTAAACTTATCGTTCTAACGTTATCGTCTAACAATAAGTCAAATAATTTTATTGATTTTTTTACAGGTCTATGGACTTAAATTATCAGTTGTAAGTAAGTAAATATAGGATAAACAAAGATATGGACAGACTTTAACTACATTTTGGCCTAGAAATTTGGAATTCTTCTGAATTACAAATAAATTTATTTTTTGGTTTTCAGTTAATTCTTCAGATCGCATAGCTTAGGTGGTACTCAGCGGCAACCCTATCATTGTAATGAGATAATCCTTCTTTACATAAATTTAATTGATTTATTTCTAATTTTAACGTCATAGTTAAATAGGTATTTGATTCATTTAGTTTTTTTTTAGTTATGATAATGCATATTGAATATTTATTTATGTTTCATACAGTTTTTATACATTTAAAATCTTGATGAGTATCTTTAATAATTTATATTTACTTTAAAAGTTGACAGAAATTGTAAAATTGTAATGTGTATCAATGTTTAGTAGTAGAATATTAAAAATGTTTAGGAACATGCGAAAAGAGACGAAAACAAAAGAAAAAAGCAATTATCTCATAAATATTTCACTTATTGATTTGAAATTAAGTTAGAATATTTTAAAATTACTGTATAAAAGTCGATAACATCAAAGCTAACTATTTTTTAATGATATTCAAAATATCCATACTGATAAGACTATTATTTTTCTCTGTAAAAAATTACTGTCGGAGAAATGTTTGCAGAATATTTTAAAAAAGTTGATATATCCCAATAACAAGATCTAACTCTAATAGTTATACGCGCCTACTTACACACCGTAAAACCTACATGATTTAATAACTTACCCCAATAACACGATTGCCTCGGAGATATTCGGCTGACAGAAAAGCTCAGTTAAGAGGCGAGCGAAGGGAAGGTTATTTTTGATCAAAAAGGCGCCATCGTGTTTATGCTCTCAAGCAGGTACAGTGAACACAGACACCGCCGATAGTAAGTTCTGAATCACAGGTACATACGTGGATAATTGTTAACAATAACAATAACAAGAAATAGTTTATTAAAAAAAGATAAGAAAACAATGGAAAAATCAAGAAGCATACAAATGAACCAACGCTGTATTAAATTAATCAATAAGATAAAATATGGAATAAAGGACATATATAAGAATAATAGTAATAATGACAGTTGTTATTATTATGTAATATGCCAGAGGCATTGACTCTACGACTAATGCTGAACAGGTTCCACTTAACGCCCTTGGAACGTATACGAAATATAAGCAGTGTAAAATTTTTATACAAAACCTTGCATAACGATATTGACTGCCATGCTTTGTTGCATAAAATAAATTTTATTGTGCCTCGATTCAACAACCGCCGGAGCAACTTTTTTTATTGTTCCTCAAATGGAACCAATATAATGGTAAAGTCACCAATTATAGTTATTTCTAAGAACTTTAATTTTATTTCTCAACTATGTGATATTAATTTTGATTCTATTCATACGATCTCAAATGTTATCTTAAGTCTATGATATGTCTCTAATCATATGTAATCTCCCGACATGTTAATTTTAGTTATTAAAATTCCTGTACTTGGGACTTCCCGTTGGAAATAAAGATTATTATAATTATTATTATCTCTTCCACTCACAAGAACCATTCGTTCTTGGTTGCCATTATCTTACCCCATCGGTTCATTCGAACAAGATGGATGGCATAGTTATCTATCATTCATTTATTTTATATGAATATTGATTATAGTAGATACTTACCAGTACTTTCAAGGTGTGAACATATGTGTTGTCCGCTGCTAGCAGCTTGTGTCTTTTTCTGGGTATGAACTTGTATGTTGGTTGCTGCTGGCCGCTTGAGTCTCTCTCTGGGTGTGTGGTTTGTGTTTGTGCGAGCGCGCAAGTGTAGGGTGTTGTATGTTGGCGCGCTCGTGCGTGTGTTTAGTGACCGGTCGCGTTAATTTTGAGAGATCGGAGAACCAGCCGTTGCGCAGGGCCGCCAACCCCTTCCCGGCAACTTCTTTACTTTTCCGTGCAGTACATCGACGGCCCGACCCCCGCCCCATCGAGGCAAGGCGCAGACCAGCGAAGCGCACCCTGCACGGCGTTGCTCATCGCCAACCGAGGGAACACTCTTAGCGGCTACTTCGGTCGACGACGGTCCCACATTGTGCCATCGTTTTCCGCCATTGCGGGGGCTCTGCACACACGTCGAACGTGTGTGTGCTGTTAACGGAAGCCTAGCCAGGTTGCCGCCCAGGACCGGTCCTAGTGGTGTGTGCATTGCGCGGTGCCGTATTTTGCGCCGCGTAGCTTGGTTCCTCTCTCCCCTGCTGGAAAGGCGGAATGGCACCTGTCCGCCCATCGGGCAGACCCCCCTAGAGTTTGGTGGCGCATATGCTAGGCTACAACCCAGTAGAGGACCACATCAGCACCCCACCCGTTCTGTCATTTCGCCTCCCGGCCACGTTGCCCGCGTTCGCGCGCTGCAACATCAGTTTAGCACGCGACGTATTATTGCAGCCGTGTCTAACAAGACACTTTTTTGCATTTTTAAATAAAGTTTTTGGTAGAGATCCAAAGTATTTATGTACTTGTGTAATTTCTGTGGAATTTCTACAGTTGCGCCAATCACAATTGGGACTATTAGGACCTTGTTCATCTTCCACATACTCTTGATTTCGTCGCTGAGAGGTAAATATTTATTTACCTTCTCACTATAGTTCCTTGCAGTGTTTTTTGCCAACGGAACAGCAATGTCATTGATGTACGTTACCTTGTCCTTCTTCAGTGGCAGTATTATATCTGGAATATTGTTGGGAATTGTTTTGTCTGTGATTATTTGGCGATTTCAATATAATCGAAAATTTTCGTCCTCGCAAACTGAAGGTGCTTCATATTCATAATAAGGGACATTTTCAGAATACGACAAGTGCTTCTGTCTGAGCAGCTGGTATAATATTTTTGCAACCATGTTGTGCCTCTCGAGATATTGTTTTGGGGCAAGTACAGAGCATCCTGCCATCAAACGATCAATTGTTTCTTTCTTATCTGCGCATACACGACATTTAATGTCAGATAAATTCTCCTTAAGAATTTTTCTCATATAGGAACGCGTTGGAATTACTTGATCTTGGATGGCGGCTATGAATCCCTCTGTTTCTGCAAACAGGTTACCTGTATACAGCCATGCCTGCGACGCTGAGGTGTCAAAATTTTCAGATCCAATTGTTAACGGATACTTGCCATGCAAAGATTTATTTTTCCACCTCACTTTCTGTTGGGGTATACTTAAGATTATCGTGGATGGATTGAATTCATCGTTAGCCAGTTTGAGTGGCGTAAAATTGTCCATTTGAGCAATCGCATTATGCAATCTACTTTCTTTCGACTTTTGCAGAAAGTACTCTCGTAAATTATTTACCTGTGTATAATGCCTGCAGTAAGCACTCGGTATTGCTCTACCTCCTTCTCTTCTTGGTAGGTGGAACCTTTCGATCGCACTACGTGGGTGATAAATTCTAAATTTTCTGGCTTCTACTCTTCTCTTGATGTCTATTGCTTCAAGTTCAGTATCAGTCCAGTTAATTATTCCAAATCCATAAGTAAGTACGGAAGTTGCAAAGCTGTTTATTGCCTTGGACATATTTCTATCCGACAATCTGGTTTTCAACAACGATCGCAGCCTAGAGAAATACTGATCTTTCGCTGATTCTTTTGCAATATTGTGTTCTATTACTCTAGCTTGCAAATAACCAAGATACTTATAATAGTCGTTGCTCTCCATTCCAATAACTAGTCCTTGTCCGCCTTCCACTTCGAACCCACGATGTTCAACCAATTGTCCCTTTTCTATGCAACTTATTTTGCATTTTTCCAATCCAAATTTCATTTGGATATCTCTACTATAACGGCCAACACAGTTTATGAGATCGCGAAGATGATTCTTTTTCCTAACATATAATTTTAGATCATCCATGTACGAAAGGTGACTAATTTGTACGACAGGTTGTAGTAAATAACATCCCTTATTTAGGGAATTTATTATTATTATTATTATTATTATAATTATTATTAATGTATTATATTTAAAGAAGAAAAAGAAAATAGATAAAATAAACCTAAATTCATAAATTAAGAGAAGGTATTTAATTTGAACATGTTTTTTTATACACTCGGATCCTTTAATTTAATTGCATTGATGTTCGTATTGAAAAAATAGTAGAATTCATTGACATAACAACATCGAGAAAATCAAATAACGTAAGCTTAATTGTATAAATTTCTTCCATTAATGGTACAATGTAATGTTTTCTTTTTGCTGCTGTTATATTGAATTGAATATACCACTATAAATAGAAATTTCGAACATGCCTACGCATTTCAGCTAAATTTAGGGATGTAAGAAGCTTCCCACTAAATTTTTTATCTTTCTTTTTTGCAGAAATATATAAGCGAAGGATCCGTCGTTAGGGATTGTGTCGCAAATTGTCATGAAAAAGGTAAGCTAATCCAGTTGGATCTTTTTTCGTCCATTAGATTGCTTTATAAAATGCGATATTTTTATATATAAGTTAAACATATAATTATTAACATGGAATCTTTAATAACACTAATATTAAATAGTATTTAGAACGCAGATCCATTTCAAGTTATTGCAGAAATCATTGATTAATATGTTAATATACATGATTAAATATATGATATAGTAAATAATATATGTTGAAGTGTTCACTCATTTTGTGAAACACTTTTTCTCTTAAGTCTTTTAAATTAGCAGATGTACAGTTGATGACGAAAGTTATATAATATTTAGTATTCCCTAATGATGATTATTCTGGAGATGACAGTAGAGTTTAAATTAAAGAAAAGTTTATTTTATTATTTTACAGTATTCTTGAAATAAATGAGAAAATGAAAAATTGAAGTAATTATATAGAATATAAATCCAAAATATTGTGAGTCAATTACGATGAGAAACCCAAAAATAAAAAAACCCCGAAGATTGTATCATGTTTCCCCTATGAATTTAAAATATCTAGAATAAATATAAATAATAAGTACCTCTATTGAAATTTCACACAAACATACGCTACAGCGTATGTTCACATACGTAAAGGCTGTCGATGTTATGAAAGCTATAACATTGTTGTAGATCAATAACACCGTACAAAATCAGTTGTTAAAAATCTATATTTGTTTCCAAATTTTTAAAGACGATGTATTAAAAGAACATGTAAAATGTGTGCTCTAGGAGCATTTAACGTCCTGTGTAATACGTGATTTTTTTTTGTTACGACAAGTAATAAATATAAAAAACTAGCAGACCCAACAGACGTTGATCAGTTCAAATTTCAATAAATTTGTTTGTGATCGATTTGTAAATTTATGAAAAGCTATTGGAAATGTGCAAACAAAGTAAAAATGTGTAAAAAACGTATTTCCGAGAGATCATTGTATCTACTAACGATTGTGGCCATGGATATTCAATTCGAAGAGGAGTACATTCAGAAATATGCCAATGGGAAATTATAGAAGGATAACCGTGGATATGAAGATCCCTTTACTTACTTTACACTAATAAACCTTAGCTGTCCCGATTTATAATCTCGCAACTGTATATATGTACATACATGTCAAAATTGATTGTGTATTGCTACGACCGCAACGTCGCGCTTAAAATATAAAAATATCAAGAAAACGCTCCCCGGAGCAGACCCGGTCTCGAACAACTAAAACTGTCCCTGCCCGTTCTTAACAACGTCCAACGGCCCACCCGGCTTCTGAGGGTGCCTCAGCCCTGGGGTGGGGAGACCCAGAGCTAAGTAAGTTAGCAAAAAAAAAAGAAGATGGTTAAGGGCGCCACCGAATTTTTGCCGCTGGACGTCGCAAACTCGGAAACTTTGACGTTAGTCTTATTCAAAAAAAGAAAAGGCAAGTAGCGCGGGGCAGAGGGCCGGCTCCGTGACCGAGACTCGTTCCACTCACGAGGATCGAGAGACGAGGGAAAGAAAGAAAATAAGTTGTTTCCAACCAAACAAATCTTATTTATTAACACCCTGTATAAATAAGAGGGAAAACAAAAGCTGTTACAGATCTCAAAATGGTGCACTTAGGAATAAGTTCTAAATTTACTTGACCAGGTATAGTATAAGAGAAGAGAGAAAAAAAAAGAAAAATTAAATAGATATTTTTGGAATTTAAATATGCGGCTGAAGGCCACTTAAAAGTAAAAAAAAAGATTAATTAGGAATAATGTGATGTAATTCAAATAAATCCACTTATAAAATTATTTACAGTACGGCTGATGGCCTTAGTTCGCCCTAAAAAAAAACAATACGTATTCTTTCTTTCCTGTAGGTTCACAATGTATTACAAAGTTCAACAATTTGTTGAAATGAAACGATCTTTAGCTAGAACGTTTTAAATTCAAATAAGATTCAGCAAAATATGTAATTGCATATAATGAAAGTATTCTAATCAATTAGCGAAAATATGAAATACATATAATTGAAGTGTTCAAATAAATTAACAAAATCGGTAAGGCATATAATTAAAGTATTCAAATTAGTTAGCAAAAATATGTAATGCCTATAATTACAGTATTCGAATCAATTAGCAAAAATAACCTGTAGGCATATAATTAAAGTGTTCCAAATGATATTTATGTATAAACGCAAGTTTATATTGAAACGGTACAACAGTTCGTGAAGCGATCCACCATACTGTCATTTATATTTTAAATTCTTTGAAAAAGGCACCATATGCTCATATGCTGAAACATGTAAGATTGTTTTAAATATATACATTTTGAAGTAAAACCAGACCTTAAATCACCAACTAATTGAATCTACCATATATATATATATATATTATTACAAATAGGGGGGTGCGGCTAGGTATACTAATAATGAAATTATTCTAAGATAAATAATAAAATTATATTTTAGTTATTTTGTAATAATTAAGATAATTTGTGGATGCTGGTGAAGTTCCTTCAAAGGTCCAGGACGTGCGTGGTGGTGGTTAATTAAAATAAATATACAACAACTTAATACATAAAATAAAACACAGCGGCGTCCTTAAATTTTGTATTTATATTTACATAGTAACTTGAAACTCGATATATTTAAAGCAATTAAAACAAAGTAATATGTACACGTGGAGTGGTGGATAAGTAGATTAAAATTAACACAAAAAATACTCTGAAACGAACGTTAAATGGAGGAGTAAATTAAGGGTTAATTAATATGTATATAAAATAACCTCTGTATCGAAGGATACAGAGCTTACCTTTGATTTGCGGCGATGGTAGCCACGTGGTCTAAGGATATACTCGAACAAGTATATGTAGGGCGATGTTTTTCCGGAAGAATAAGAAATGAGTTAAATTAATATAAATTCACTTAAAAGAATAATATGCATAGAACAATGCAGTTTACCTTAGAAGTTGAAGAGCCTGGACGGCGTGGTGAGGTCCATTGTGTACTGGAACAGCACTAGGAGATGTGTTTCTTACGAAGGTTCGAAAGCGAAGAAAGGAACTCTTAGTTTTCGTCAATAGAAAATGTCTAGAAACGCTTGGTTTTATGATGTATCGAAGAGGGGGTCGATATCTCGAATAATAGTTAATTAAACGCGCGGCCTGAAGACTTGGTCTGTCGACGTCAGAAATATTCTTAAAATAACCCTTGTGACATAAGTTTCCTAACGATATCAAACACGACACATAAAAGAAGATGTAAATAATATTAAATTAAAACAATTTAAGAAATAGAATGTTCTAGAGAAATTCGATATTCTAAATTCAACATTTCGGTTATCGGTTGACGGTTCAGGTAGAAAAGGGTCGTCGGTCAAGATAAGAAGGTGACAAAAGAAATAGAAATACTTTCTCTTTGTAACGAAAATGAAAGTTTGTACAAATGAAGAAAAATGTCTTAAGTTAAAATATAATTAATATGAGATATTTAAAAAAAAACGAATATATGTTTAATTAAGTGAATTAAACTTCTATACGCTATGTGTAACAATTCGCCCACCCTTTGAAAGACATTTTTTTTGTCTATGAGTGTCTTGCATAAGAAATTTTTATTAAGTTTAATTTTTCGTTAAGTTTAACTTTAATTTAAGGACAATAAAATAAAAAAGCGCACCAGGAGCGGCTTGTGCTATACTGTACCCACACCATGTTACGTATGGCGTACGGGGAAACCTGGAAACCCGTACTAGGCAAGTCTGCGCTCTTAAAAATCAGAGGTACAGTTTGAATTAATTGACTTGAGTAATTAATCAGTGTTCGATTAATTAAATGCAAAAGAAAAAAAACTGAACTGATTAGTAAGTCGCTAGGTGTTAGTCGCGACACAATGTAGTATAAATATGTAATATCGAACGAAAACAAAAGGAGAATGGGCCCTAATCTATCATTACATATCTAACTAATTTGATTAAATTATTATTGCTAACATTTAATTGAAATACCCGTTCGCGTACTATTCACCCTGTAGCGGCGATCTTGCTGTTGATATCTGGCGTCGGTTCTTGGATTTTCGATGGCGTGTTTTGTCCGTTGTCGCTCGGTTGCTGTTGACTGTCCTTGGTCTTGCAAATCGACGGCGGCGAAGAGAGGTATGCAGCGGCGTCGCTCGAAGGGGATCGTTTCTACCTGCTCTTGATGTGTTGTGCTTCGACGTCGATTCGGAGAATTCTTTCGCTGTAGCTGCGTTGACCTAGTTAATTTAGGCGATCTTGATTTCTGTGAAAAACAAACATACTCGATTGCGCGTGGAGGTGGGATAGGGTTAATTGTAGGATTACATTTGGTTTCATGGTAAGATTCGGGAGCTGTAAAGAATTTAATTGTTTTACGATTTTTCTTACCAAAATGTAAACAACGTTGTCCTATATTTAATACCGCTTCTTGCGTTTCGAAGAATGGCATTCCTAATATTAAGTTTTCTCGCAAATCCGGTGCAATTAGTACAGGGACTTCTATTACTTGATTCTGGATGCGTGCACTTACGATCCCAGTTCCGGTAATAGTCATGTGTGCAAATTTGTGTCCTAATGATGCTGTACTGACCTTGTTTGATGTTATGCGTCGAACAATTGCAGGAGCGGCAAAGTTATTTGTCGCTGCGGTGTCTAAGATGGCGTCGACAGCGTGTCCTGTGACTTCCACACATATACGAGGTGTTTTCGGTGATGAATTATGCTGTATATAATTCAACGATGGTTCTTGTTTCTTTCGCAGAACTGGGCAGTTGCGATGCCAGTGATTATCAGAACAGTAATCACATGGCGGTAATCCTTTCGTCGTTAATTGCTTCACTTTGTTGCCTGAAATTGAATTAGATGATACAGACGATATCTTACTTGCGTAAATGTCTGCTGGATCGCCATGAATGTAGTTGTCTATTTCCATGCATGCTTCTCTTAACGCTTTCGATGTTTCTAGAGGTTTCGGTCCTAACATCACTTTGTATTCGGATCGTAATTGCCTCTTCATTAAAGCTGCGATCTTCGTATCATCCCAATTTGGATATAAACGATTGCACAATCGTTTTTTCTTTAAGAGAAAAGGAACTGCGCGTTCCTTCTCTTGCTGAAAATGTCCGTATAAAATTTCCTGAAGTTTGTCCTTACGTTCGTTCGACTTGTAACGTTCAAGAAATAATTCGCTAAAACATTCAAAAGAATCAATTTGATTATCGAATTGCTCAAACCATAATGCTGCTTCTCCGTTAAGATATGTTGCGATTTCGTCTATCGTTCGTGCAGGGCTTAGCGTTTCTGCTTTCAGATGTGCTTCTAGTTGTTGGAGGAATACTTCAGGGTCCTGGAAAATATCTCCACTAAAAACATCTGGCTTTGGAGGTGATACACGTGGTGTTGCAACTGATCTACAAAATTCCTGTAAAACATTGATTAAACCTTGTATATCGGATGAGTTTTCGTTAGGCGCCACCAAATCATTCGATTTGGAATTAGATGAGTTGTCCTGTTGTTCCTTTGGCTTCACCATGTTGCTGTGGATTCGTTGATTTACACTAAATCAAATTTTGCCTCACGTTCCGGGCGTCACTTATTACAAATACAAGGGGTTGTAATAAGGTATAATAATAGGGAAATTATTCTAAGATAAATAATAAAATTATATTTTAGTTATTTTGTAATAATTAAGATAATTTGTGGATGCTGGTGAAGTTCCTTCAAAGGTCCAGGACGTGCGTGGTGGTGGTTAATTAAAATAAATATACAACAACTTAATACATAAAATAAAACACAGCGGCGTCCTTAAATTTTGTATTTATATTTACATAGTAACTTGAAACTCGATATATTTAAAGCAATTAAAACAAAGTAATATGTACACGTGGAGTGGTGGATAAGTAGATTAAAATTAACACAAAAAATACTCTGAAACGAACGTTAAATGGAGGAGTAAATTAAGGGTTAATTAATATGTATATAAAATAACCTCTGTATCGAAGGATACAGAGCTTACCTTTGATTTGCGGCGATGGTAGCCACGTGGTCTAAGGATATACTCGAACAAGTATATGTAGGGCGATGTTTTTCCGGAAGAATAAGAAATGAGTTAAATTAATATAAATTCACTTAAAAGAATAATATGCATAGAACAATGCAGTTTACCTTAGAAGTTGAAGAGCCTGGACGGCGTGGTGAGGTCCATTGTGTACTGGAACAGCACTAGGAGATGTGTTTCTTACGAAGGTTCGAAAGCGAAGAAAGGAACTCTTAGTTTTCGTCAATAGAAAATGTCTAGAAACGCTTGGTTTTATGATGTATCGAAGAGGGGGTCGATATCTCGAATAATAGTTAATTAAACGCGCGGCCTGAAGACTTGGTCTGTCGACGTCAGAAATATTCTTAAAATAACCCTTGTGACATAAGTTTCCTAACGATATCAAACACGACACATAAAAGAAGATGTAAATAATATTAAATTAAAACAATTTAAGAAATAGAATGTTCTAGAGAAATTCGATATTCTAAATTCAACATTTCGGTTATCGGTTGACGGTTCAGGTAGAAAAGGGTCGTCGGTCAAGATAAGAAGGTGACAAAAGAAATAGAAATACTTTCTCTTTGTAACGAAAATGAAAGTTTGTACAAATGAAGAAAAATGTCTTAAGTTAAAATATAATTAATATGAGATATTTAAAAAAAAACGAATATATGTTTAATTAAGTGAATTAAACTTCTATACGCTATGTGTAACAATATATATATATATATATATATATATATATATATATATATATATACATATATATTAATATAGATTCAGAATGCCGCTATTGAATTTATACACTGCATTGTTTATATTTATAAAAATTCTTGCAGATAACATTGTTTAGACTACTTTGTATGTTTAGGATTCCAAAAAATCAACTGCTAAAAATTTAAAGCGAGACCGACAACAACAAAACTACTATTTTCGTTATTGTCCCTCAGCTTTAAGATATCGTCTAAGATAGTATTTATGATGTACACAGCGGCGTGACAACAAATTTTTAAATATCTTTGTCTCATTTTTTCTCGCTTATGAGAGGGAATTTTAGACCAATATTTTAGATATATATTCTATATAATTACATCTTTCCATTTTTCATGCGTTGTCTTTTATTTCAATGACACTCGGTAGATTACTGTAAACTTCGTGGCAATATGATATGCATTTGTTTATTATGCCTTGCTACACTAACGTATACGTAATGTCAGGCGCGGATCCTACGTATCACGTACAATGATGCGAGTGCTTCGTGTATTCTCGTGAACTAACTGTAGCGTTTTCTTAGTAAACACCGAAAACACACGAGTTGCTACACTAACGTATACGTAATGCCAGGCGCAGCTCGTGATAACGTATTGTAGGGGCACGTACAATGAGTGCCTCGTGTGTTTTCGGTGTTTACTAAGAAAACGCTACAGTTAGTACACGAGAATACACGAGCACTCGCATCATTGCGCGTGCCCCAACAGTACGTCATCACGAGCCGCGTCTGCGTAATGTACGTGCCTGGACTCTTTCTTAAGTTACTTATGTATCTCAGATGTTGGTTTTAATTCGCGTTATTAGACCTAGTATTTAAATAGTAATATAAAATAGTAAATATCAGTAACCAAATAAGTTCGTGCGGTTTTTGTATACAGTAGAATGTCATGAATATTTTTTAAGTTGTTGATCGATAGCACTTGTTTGTTATCTGTCATCTATTTTATTATGAATCCTTCTTTTATCGGATACATACACATTTGGTGAGAATTGATTAATTCCTAGTTTTAAATAGTTGAAAATGGCAACGAATAAAACTTTAATTCGAGGTTGTTTACTTTATGAGTCCAAACTTGGTACCAAAGCTGCAGTGGCGCCGCGAAAAATATGCACCGCATTCGAGATGACGCTGTAAGTGAGCGAACAGCACAGAAGTGGCTCGAGGAATTTTCTTCGGGAGATCTCGGCTTGACCGATAAAGCACGTTCTGGAAGACAGAAGATAATTAATGACAAAGATATTCAACAAGTTGTGCAGGAAAATTCTAGGAAAACATACCTACAGCTTGCAGAAAGGTTGTAATGTAAGTGATGAAACCATTCGTTTGCACCTTCATCAGCTAGGAAAGACGTGGAGGTTAAGCAAATGGGTCCCACATGAATTGTCAAATGATAACGAATTAAGTCGTCTTACAATTTGTTCGGCAAACATTTCACGCAACGATAATGAAATATTTCTTGATTGGTTGTTAACCTGTAACGATAATTAGATATTGTAATCAAATTCTAAGAGTCCGTTGTCGCCTACTGATTCGGTACCACATACTACCAAGGCTTCGTTGCACCCAAACAACCGGAATTGTACATTATGAGTTTTTGGAAGCGGGTCAAACCATCACTGCTAACTTGTATTATGAACAGCTTCGGCGAGTACAAGTAGCACTCATCCAGAAACAGCCTTTTTTGATCAATCAAAAGAAAGGATAACGCCAGGTTGCATATCGCAAGAGTGACCCGGGAAAAAAATTCTAAACTTGGCTAGGAAACGTTACCACACCCTTCATATTCTCCTGACAATTCGCCAAGCAATTACCACCTTTTTTTTTGTCTTTTGACAACTATATGAACAGTTCAAAACTCGAGTTGATGTTATAAATGCAGGTCATCAATTTTTTAATTAAAAATCCATACAATACAATAATAGTTCTACAATACCGGCATACAAAAATTGGTACCACGTTGGCAAAAGGTCATTGAATGTGATGGTAGTTACTTCGATAAATAAAAGTGTATTATTGTTTCTTAATCAATATTTATATTTTACCATAAAAAACCGTACGAACTTATTGGGTTAACTGATACGAGGGTAACCTTTTTATTTTTACAAAATCTGGGAAGGAAACAAAATTTTTGGGTACAAACTATTTTATTGTTTTTCAAAATATTCGCCTTTACGGTCTATACAATTTTACATTCGTACGAACCAGTTCTCAAAACATTTTTTCTACTCTGAAGGTTGTATCTCAGAAACATGGTTTTCAAAGGCTTCAACTGCTTCTTGAGGTGGTGAAAATCGCTGTCCACGCATTTTTTGATTCACAGTTGGGAACAAAAAGAAATCATTCAGCGACATTTCAGGTAAATATGGACAATGAGACATTATTTAAACACTTTTCTTCTTCAAATAGTCCACTATTAGACGTGCTGTACGGGAACTCCCATTGTCCCAGTGATGAATAATGCGACGTTTTCGGTTGTTCTTCCTGATTTCGTCTATAACTTTTGGCAAACAAATTACTGTATGCCATTAAACGTTAACAATTTTTCGATCCTCTAAAGAAATTGTTGCGATGTATCCTGTACAGCCGAAGAAACAAGCGATCATTTTCTTGGAAGTGCTCCTTGCACGAACAACTTTTGTGGGGTTCGGTTCGTCTTGGAACACCCATACAATAGATTGTTACTTGGTTTCCGGGTCATACGCATATATCCATGTTTCGTCACCTGTGACGATGTTGTATACGGATTTTGCGGTTCCTTCGTCGAATTTTTTGCGCGTCTCTTTACACCAATTGACACGAGCTGCTTTCTGCGCTTCGGTCAAGTTATGTGGAATCCATTTGGAACATATTTTTTTTACAAATAAATGTTCAAGTAAAATCGAATGAATTACAGTTTGCGATATGCCAAGAGATGCCTCTACCTCAATGTAAGTCACATGTCAATAGTCTTCTATCATTTTCCGCACAGCATCGATGTTTTTTGGAATCACAATAGTTTTTGGTCGACCTTTACGTGATTAATCACTCACTGAGGCACGACCATGACGAAATTCTGCAAACCAATTGTAAACTATCTTCTCTGATGGTGCTTTATTACCAAAAGTTGACCGAAGTGATATAATGCAATCTTGTGGTGTTAGACCTTTTTTATAATCGTCAAAAATCATCCAACGAAAACCTTGACGAGTAATCTCCATTATTTTACAAAGTCACTGTCTTAAAACTGTACTGCCAACAAACTACTGACTCAACTTCTAAGCTATCGCGGATTTCTCATTGACAAATGTCAAACTTTAAGAATATAGTGATTCTAGAGCTGAGGATGTTTGCGGTATAACCATGGTTATATCATATAACCATAGTAATTTACTATGGTTACATGATATAACCATGGTTATACCGCAAACATCCTCAGCTCTAGTGATTACATATGTCAAAAGCACCATCTAGAGGTCGATTGTAAAAATATAGAAGGTGTCCCTAGTACAAGGTACAAGATAAGTGATACAAGCTATAGTTTATTAAAATTAATTTATTCTAAATTTTACGTTGATCATTAACATACTATGAACTAAAAAAATTATATCTTAATTTTACTATTTTAAACTGACTTTAACTATGATATTAATATTTTATACTGTAAGAAATTTGAATTTGTGTCCTATTAAAATGATTTAACGGTTTAGAAAATATAAGTGATCACCATTAATTTGTATAACTTTCTGCTTATTATTTTATCAAATTTATGTCCTGGAAGTCATCATATAATTCTTGTTATATTATCTCGAACAGACACGTAAGAATTTCTTAGTCGAGGAGATATTTAACCCTCTAGGATTATTTAATCGTTTTAACGATAAAATTCTGACTGTTGTAATCAAATATTTTTTATATAGACATATACTTGAGCATAAAGACAGTTATTGGTATATAAAAAGTAAATAATGTCATCATTAATAAATTTACGAATACTTTACGTAAATTAATTAATGTATTCCGAAAAATTTCGAGCTTTACCGAATAATAACTTTTTTTCCTTTACAGTAATAATTTCGTGTTGTATATATTCGAAAAAAATTAATCGCTTAAATTTTTATTAGCCAAGCGTGTATATTTGGTTAGTTTTAATCGCCGGATAAATCTCTTGTTTTGCTCTGAGTTTACGCTTATATAACGATCTTGCCAGAGTCCATTTCACTACTTCCTTTTTTCCCGGGATTATTGAAATTTTGTTCTAACGTCGTTTTATCTTTTAATTTTTATTTTAAATTAGGACATGATAGATTCCTACTTTAATTTTGTTGTGCTGGTGTGCATCTAGGCTCACACTTTTTCGAACTTCAACATTGTCAGCCATTGAATTTTATATTTGACACAACCAATATTTCCGTAAACATTTTTTTAAAGTTTTGTTTTCAAATTAAGTGTTCACCATTGCTATCTTCGTTATTGTAGGAGCTACGATAGTCAAACAGAAAAAAAATTGAACATGTAGGTTCCCAGTTATTTTGAAAAATGTATATTTTTCTAATAGAGGACCCACTATAATATTATACTAATCGATGAAAAATCAATTGCTTAGCAAAAGTGTTTACATATATGACTTTTTCACAAAAGTTGAAAATAACCGAGGTAATTCACTATGCTTTAATAAAGGTACGGATATAAATATCTAAGAAGCAATGGAGATTAACAAAATAAAAAACAGGTTTCATATCCATACATCTTCATTATGATGTTTACGATTTGATTCTTTTCTTTTTAAACTTTAATGCACTTAATCTAAAGTAAAATTTATGGCAATATGTTATAGGTGTTGGCTTTTGTGCTATAGCTTTTCAACGGCTTCTCATATATAGTCTTTTAAATACTTACATATTCGTAGACAAGATCATTAATAAGGAGCAAACCGATTTCAGAACGGGAAGGAACTGCTGTGGCCAAGTCTTGGCGTTAAGAACGTACATTAAAATTGGTTTTCAGATTGTCCCGAAAACATCCGCGACTTTTGTATCCATCTCCTTAGTACCTATGACACAGTCAGAAAGAATGAAATTATTTTTAAACTCCAAAAAAAATCTCGTCAGAATAATATCGTGAGCAATCGCCGAATCGCAGTCTGCCTAAACAATCCAACTAGCAACGGCAAAACTTTCAAAAATGGCTTTCCTCAAGGCTTAGTTCTGGCTCCTTTAATTTTCAACATTTACACCAATGATTCCCTATCAACAAAGTCACGAAAATTTCTATATGTAGATGACCTGGGTTTATGGGCCCAAACCAAGAATTTGGAGGAGATCTTTCGGCTAAAGACCAGCTCAGTTTAGATACGAGTGGAGGGAGAGTTCTTATATCATAAAGGGCGACACAATGTTTATACCTTCAGCCGTAACAAAGAACACAGACTCTGCCGATAGTAAATTGAATAAATCTATGTAACTACGTGTATCGTTGTTATACTAAATAAAACAACCAAGTTCAAAACAATAACAATAAGGATTTATTGTAATCCAATCAACACAACAAAAATGGGATATTGTACCCAGAATATCAAAATAAAACGGTTATACCAACTTGGTTAACCACGTCACAATAAAATATTTGAATAATTCAGAAAATATTTAAAGTTTAAAAGTACAAAAAGAAACTATGGAACAAACCACTCACACTTAAACAAGAGCCAAAGTGAGGTAGAATCGTGCTCCATTTTCAGTTTTATTAGAGCTGTAGCTACGTCATATGAGTAAAAAAACAATATTTGAAAGAATATTCCAATAGCCCATATTTAACTATTTTCACAAACGAAATCGACCGCAAAGACAACATTCTATTAATTTTCGGTATATTTCCTTTTAAATTTCGCCAAACAAAGGCAAATTGGACTAAATAACAACTCGTGGTATATCACACATAAATACTAATAGATAGCGTACTAATTCTCAAATCCCATTCGAAATACAAATTAAAAGTCATAACTGACATCCTCAAAAATTCTCATAAATACCTGGGCTTCATTTCAATTAGAAATACTAAATTTAAACAACGTTTATTAATTTATAGAACAAAATGACATTGCAGAAGTTAAGTAAACGCACACAGATGCAAATTCTATGTCCATGTGACTCTAAATCGCATGAGCAAATGACTTGACAGTATTAACAATACTTAACCTGATGTTTGTAAACAAACTATTGGAAAATTAATTTAAATATACTAAAAATCACACAAAAGAAAGCCCCAATTGACTAAGGTATTAATAAATGACATCTAAATAACCCTCTAATATAATAGGACTTACGATCTAACCAACGTATAAGACGTTGTTGTGAAGAATATACCGTTCTAAACGATGATATGCATGACCAATACTAAGATTTTAACAAATGGATCCTCTTCAACCAAATGTACAGAAAATTTACGTTCTAAATCGACGTGTGTAAACTATCAAATATAATAACGCACCAGTAATGAAGATATTAAACTACACATTATTCTAGATATTACAAAACAAGAAACCGTTACTGAAAGATCTAATAACTTGGAAGTAGGAATAAAATTAACGAACCTTCTAAACGTACAGAATTATACAAAAATAACTAACAACCAAAATGCAGAATGAAGTAATCTAAATTTAAGAATTGCGAAGAACGATAAGGTAGTAATATAATTAAATATAGCTCAAACCTTTTATATAACCCTGTGGTTCAATAATAACCAACATATCTAACTGCAAAATAAGGTAATCTAAGAAATTCAAGTAGTATGATAATTGGTGAAGAATTATAGTAGTCACCAAGAATGTGCAAGGGTTGAAATTGACACATAACACGACTTATGTGTTCATTTCAATTTCTTCTTCGTTCTCTCATCCATCGTAAGACATCCTCTGATATCCAAGCTTTGTCTCCTGTAGAGCAATAAATTGCTCTCAGAGCAGCCATTTCGGTTGTGAGTAGTAGCTACTTCCTTATTGGTGTATCGGCTCGTGTCTCTGTCGCATACGTCATAACAAGTCTGATGCATGTCTTTTATATTTTGTCTTGCACTTCGTTGTCAGGTACTTGTTCTTCCATATTATATTTTTAAGACATCCTGATATTTTGGATATTCTGTTCGTTTCTTTTAATTCCGCAGTCAAATCACTCCAACTTGATACTCGTACTCCCAAATAACACAGGCCTGCATTTTTCAACACTTTGAAAGTTGATTTAAAAATTTTAACTGTTTTCTAGTAATTGGGTAGCGCTGATTTCAAATCTGCTTTTATTTTTTTTGTATCACGTAAGGTTATTTTTCAAACCAGTAAAATCAAAAATATAGAAAAAACACGATTTATTTAATTTATAAGCTAGTTTTATATTATATTAAAAAAAATACAAAAATATACACATAGAAACTATTAGAAATAGCTATTTATTCTTTATGGTTCTTAAAAAAAACGTTTTCGTTTTTCAGAAAAGCTTCGTTTGGTTGTTTTTCTGTCATATTCAGCTAAAGGAAGATCTCTTCTCAATGTCCAACAGTAATCGGCCATCATTTTTCTGTCCCAGCGCCCTTTGTATCTTATTTCCATCTCTTTAATATCCTGGTGAAATCTTTCTCCTTGCTCTTCACTCACGTCCCCAAGGTTTTCTGGGAAATCGTCCAAATGGGAATGTAAAAAGTGAATTTTATGCTCATATTACAACCAAGAATCCTGAACTTTTCCAGCATATTTTCAACGATCTCAACATAGTTTGTGTCTTTATAATTCCCTAGAAATTTATGTACAACTTCGTTAAAAGCATGCCATGCATTTTTTTCCTTATCTTCCATCACATTTTCAAATTCTTTATCTTTCACCAAGCTCCTAATCTGCGGGCCTAAAAAGATTTCGTACTTTAATTTTGCCTCTGACAGAGTCGGAAATGTTTTACACAAATATTTAAAACAGTGTCCTTCTTTGTTTAATGCCTTAACAAATTGTTTCATAAATCCAAGTTTTATGTGAAGCGGTGGAAGTAACACTTTTTGAGGGTCAATAAGACTTTCGCGAATTACATTTTTGGTTCCAGGTGTTAAAGTCACCCTTTGTGGCCAGTCTCTTTTTATCCAATGCTGTTCTCGATTTTTGCTATCCCAATTGCACAGCAAACATGGAAATTTAGTATATCCTGACTGCTGACCCAATAGAAGGCCTAAAATTTTTAAATCTCCACACACTTCCCAGTTGTGATTTTCAAATAGTATTCTTAAAAGTAATTCCTGTAAATTTTCATAGTTTTCCTTTAAATGAACAGAATGGCCGACCGGAACAGAAGCAAAAACATTGCCATTATGTAAAAGAACAGCTTTTTGAAGAGTCGATGAAAAGTCTCCAGTCAGAAGGTGTGTACTCAGGAGCTCTGAGGAAAGTAAGTAGATCAGCAATTGCTTGGCAGTACACGAGTGGTCCGTTTTGTGCAAAATATTTTACAAATCCAGCCTCACGATTTCTATACCAAGAAAATGTAGTTTGTGGGGCAAGCAAATTTTTTTGTTTCAACCTAGACCCCAGTACTTCAGAAAGATCTTCTGAAAGTCCCAAATCTCCTACTAAATCATTCAGTTCGGCTTGTGAAAATAGCTGAGGTTGGTTTTGACCTGAGGTTGATGGTTCAAAATCACTATCCATCTGTACGGAGCCGGAAGTTGAAGAGGTTTCAATATCTTCTTGTAGTACTTTGGGGGGTATAGGTATAGGTACATGATCACTGTGAGGAACTGGTCTGATAGCTGATTTAATATTGTTAGGGTACAAAATATGTTTCAAAGTTTTTCTATTATGCCCCTTAATATCACAAAGCCAAAGTAGCAATCTTCATGATGATTTTGCGGTTCTCTCCAAACCATCGGTATTCCAAAAGGAAGGCTTTTTCTATTCCCTTTGTTTCAATGTCTTAAACCTTTTTCACATACCTTACAAACAACGTGTGGTGCCCAATCTTTATCTTGATCTCCTAATTTGATTTTGAAATAAGCATAATATGCATTTTTCACAATTTCACCAATTGGTCTCTTAAACTTTTTCAAGACGAAATATCCACAAATATAACAGAAATCATCTAGTTTGTTTTTGCGACACCGGCTAGACATATTTTTAAGCAATGTTTATTTATCAAATACCACGCACAACACTAAAGACAAATTAATTTTACTTGTTTACTGATCGACACTCAGAGTTATAATGAAGTAAATTACATTAAAATATACATTTTGTTTGGAGTGATAAACTTGAAATCCTTCTTCGCAGTACTAATAAAGTGAAAGCGTAATAAATAGGATTTAGCAGGTAAAAATTTCCGGAAATCTTGTCCAAAATTAATACATGTAATAAAAGATTTACATCAGGTAATGAGAGCCTATTTAACAAATTTCTTTAAAACCACAACAGAAAATCATTTTTGGGTTAATACCTAGAATTTGAAGTAGTACATTCATTTTAAAATGTATTAAAACGCCTATTATAAGATTTTTTTATATATTTTTTTCTTTTGTGCAAAAAAAAATCTGTGGGTGGTAGAGACCAACTGTATTTTAATTAGTTATTGTTATATAAAAACTGAGCATAACAAACAAAAATCACGTCATCACAAATTTTATGCAGGTCTGTGATAATTAAATGCCATGACCTGATATAAGGGTCTATTAGCAACTACCAGTTTGCACCGGAGCGGTGTTCATATTAAACTTTTCCGCTTCTTTATTGAATACGTGTTGCATATGTTGGAGATCGTTTTCTGTGTCAGAAATCGTCCGTGTAACACAGTATTTTGATATCGTCATTCCGTAAATGATACCTTACGCCATTCGTTTTGACGGCCTGTATTATTTTATTCTTAATTAAATAGAATAATGTGGGGCTTAGGCGGATGCCCATATTTGCGTGTATTTCCCTTGTCAGCTGGTTCTTCACTTTTATTTTCGTGGTCATGTCCTTATTAAGTTATTTGATTGTTTGTATGTACCTACTTCTTTTCTACTCCTGCCTCTTTCATTATATCTGATACATCGGATATTCTTACTCGATCAAACGCCTTAGTGAGATCTATGAAGCACATATAGGCCGGGACGTTGTATTCTAATGCCTTTTCTGCAATCTGACGCACAACAAATATGGCGTCTATGGTTGATTTATTCCGCCCGAAGACTTGTTCTTCTTCCAGCGGAATGGCGTGTTCGATCTCGGTGTGTTATTATTTTCGTGAAAATGGTTAATTTGTCTGGTTAATAAAATTAATATTATTTTGTCATACAGTTATCTTAATACAATCTTAATCTTATTAAAACACGAGATGTAACATTTTTTTATGTTTCATGCATTGCATTAAAAATGCATTTAACTTTTAGAGCTTTCATCTGCCTCTGAGGAAACAGCCTATTATTAACATTGTGATGTATGGGTTTAAACTGGGTTTGCAAAGAATGATTGTGTTTTCTTTTATTATCTTTTGTAACATAGAACTACTGTTTCTTATTTCTACATAAAATAAAGGAAAACATTTATATATTTTAAAACAAGGCTCTTATTCGAATCCATTCTCGAGGGACACATTCGCATCTGCAAACCGAAAACTTTCCTAAACTAATAACAACTTTAAAAACTAAAAGTCGAGTAAAAGGGAAAATTAAAAAGTGCGTCAGAACTTTGTCATTGTATTTGCAAATACAACAAATGCAAATGAATTTTCTTATTACTTTTAAAACTCCTTATACTGAAATTGTTGATAGAAAGAGTGAAGTTTTTTTATGTTATCTACCTAGCTGTGAAAACAATATGCCATCGTGATAATTTTATTACATAAAGTTTCTGTGACATTTTATAATGTCATCTCCAAGTTTGGTTCGAATTGCTTAACATTTGTTACCTTTACATTCGTTTAAAGAAGAGAAAATGAGGGACTTGAAACTTGAACACCGAAGCACCATGAAATTTTTATTAAAAGAAGGCAGTAGCCCTAAGAATATTCATGAAAGAATGGTGGTAGTGTATGGGAAAAATAGCCCGTCCTATTTGCAAGTCAAATTTTGGTGTAAGCAGTTCAAATAGGGCGAAGAATCCATTCATGATTACCCAAAGTGTGGAAGATACGAAGAAATCATCAAAAAAGTTGTAGATTTCGTGTTGACTGACCGCCGAGGAAAAGTTTCAGTTATTGCTAGAGAAATAGCAATATCGAAACGAGTATTTTTAAAATTCTACACGAGGATTTGGGAATGAGCAAAGTGTTGGCACGATGGATTCCCAGGTTGCTCAGTCCCGAACAAAAATTGTGTAGGCGACAAATTTGTGAAGCGAATTTGATTGTTTTATCTCAAGATGAAGACTAGTAAATGGAATTTTAAATGGGGATTAAACTTGAGTACACCACTGAGACCCTCCCAGAAAACAAGAGTCCATGCAATGGGTTTTAAAGTTTCTCCACCGTCCAAGAAAGCAAAAAAGCACTTTTCGAAAAGTAATGGTCATAGTTTTCTAGGACGCGGAGGGGATTCTTATAATTGAGTATATGCTAAAGGAGACTATAATAATGGAAAATGTTTACAAATACACAATTAAGAACTTGAGCACGGCTATACGTGAAAAAAGACCCCACAATTTTGCTTAGAAAACTCTGCTATTGCACAAAAACTGCAGGGTGCATAAGGCAGGAATCGCTCAAGCAGTTAATCAATCAATGCTGCTTCGAGGACTACAACATCCATCCTACAGTCCCAATCTCGCCACCTGTGTCTATTACCTATTTCCAAAACTCAAAATACACTTTAGAGGGCGTCAATTGTTATTGAATGACGACATGGAACGTGTTCTACGTTGTATGACGTCGGGTCGTAATTCGGGAAATTACAAAAATAATTTTCTTTCGAACGCATAGCTTTATTAAGGAAACGTTGGAATAACTGTATTAGTGTTAATGGTTCTTACGTTGAAATTTTTTTTTTGTTTTCCGACTCGTTTATACTCTCGTAACATTATTTATAGAACCTTCTAAATTTATAACCAATATACATTGAATTCGATCCATGCGGAACCCTTGATGAAATAAAAAAACAACTACAATTAAAACCATTATAACATCCATAGAGATTAGACTTATTAAATATGAAAGTCTAAAGTTCTAGAGAGTTCATTTTGGAAATAAATGTAAAATTATCAAGAGTATCCAAAAGTAGTCAGGAATTTATTATGTTCGCTTGCTATTGATTATTTATCGATTTTCTAATAAATTGTTGTTATTTCGACTAAACTAGTAATAGTAGATCAACCACTCATGAATATATTTGGTTCACAGAAATACACGACTGAACACAGGCATATGCCGAGTGTATTTTTTAACTTGAAACTTTCAAATATCTCGAAAAATAAGCAGTTTGCGTAAAAATGTCCAAAATCTACATTAGTGCTAGAATTAGCACCCCCCCTCTCTCTCTCTTTCTCTCACTACATGTAGGTGGGGCAGTGGTAACTTTGAAATCTTAAATAGGAACTCGTATAATTTATTACAGATTAGAATTTTACTCGAAAAAGTACGTAGGATTTGTCTAAAACATTTTTTTTCAATTCATGATAGATGGCGCTGTAATCGATGACATTTAATTTTTTTTAATTCCTCGCACTGGATTCGTTTTCAATAAAAAGAACACAACTGACACAATGACTTATGATGAAAGTACTATGCTGTCAATTTCTACGCTTAGGGTTTTCCGAAGAGAATTCGGTCACGTGCTTCAAACAATTCACTATTGATGAAAGTGTTCATCCGAAGAAAGGATCCATCGAGCAACAGTCACCGGAGAAAATAATTAAGACGCTTTATTAGCTGCAGTGGCAGTTAGTCCTCATGTTAGCACAAGAGGAATAGCTCGCGATTCACGATTGTCCTAGACCAGTGCTTGGAAAATTTTAAAACGTCATAAATACGATCCATATCACATGTCTTTACATCAGGTCTTCATGGTGTTAATTTAAAAATTCGGGTAACTTTTTGCCAGTGGGCATGTGAACAATTACAATAAAACCCCAATTTATTTCGTTACGGAACAGTTAATCGACGCAATACACATTACTGGAGTGACGAAAATTTGCACTGGCTTCGCAAAGTTAAACACCAGCGTCCTTGGACTGTCAACATGTGGTGTGGAATAATAGGAGATAAAGTCATCACTCCCCACATTATTAAAGGCCACTTGAATGGTGAAATATACCGAGACATTTTGGAAAATGAACTGCCAGCACTACTTGAAGACGTTAGCTTAGAAGTACGGCAGAACATGTGATTTCAACGTGATGGTTGTCCATCACACTATTCGGTGGTAGCACGCGAAGTACTTGATCATAATTTCAATGGCTAGATCGGTAGAGCTTGTTCAGTAAATTGACTGGCTAGATCACCAGATTTCACTTCACCAGATTTCTTTTTTTTTGGTTGGCCAAGTTGAACACCAGCGTCCTTGGACTGTCAACATGTGGTGTGGAATAATAGGAGATAAAGTCATCACTCCCCACATTATTAAAGGCCACTTGAACGGTGAAATATACCGAGACATTTTGGAAAATGAACTGCCGGCACTACTTGAAGACGTTAGATTAGAAGTGCGACAGAACATGTGATTTCAAGGTGATGGTTGTCCAGCACACTATTCGGTGGTAGCACGTGAAGTACTTGATCATAATTTCAATGGCTAGATCGGTAGAGCTAGTTCAGTAAATTGGCTGGCTAGATCACCAGATCTCACTTCACCAGATTTCTTTTTTTTTGGGTTATCTCAAATGAAAGGTATACAATCAAGTACCAACAACACGTGAAAATATGATTGGGCGAATCAAAAATGCTTGTGCCCAAATTGTTGTCTGCACTCATTCGAAATGCGGCTCAATAAGTGCATTGCAGTCGAAGGCCATCATTTTGAGCACTTACTTTAATTTAAAATTGATGAGGCGAGGGAGAATCTAGCAATCTGATAAGTGAGAGGGGAATAGACTTACATAAATGAAGCACCCTGATACGTGAGAGGCAAGGAGACTTAGGTTAACCAAGCACCACAAGATGGCACTACATACACGTCGTTGTTGTTGGGTTATGCTAAAATTAATTTATTCACCACAAATTTACATTTCGATAGATGACATTTTGCCAGTTATTCGAAATTTGTATAATGAATAAAGTTTTTAAGATTAATTTCGATTATTTACAAAAAAAAACGTATTTTTTATTCCACACGTATTGCAGAATCGTATGGATAGGTTCTTAGTGCGAGAAATTGAAAAAAAATAATTTCATCAATTACAGCGCCATCTATCATAAATTGAAAAAAGGTTTCAAACAAATGTTACCTACTTTTTCCAGTAGAATTCGAATCTGTATTAAAATATACGGATTTCTATTTAAGATTTCATTTTTCGTGAACTGCTTAGTTTTCGAGATATTTGAAAGTTTTTAATTAAAAAATACATCCGTTATACCATGAAAAGATTGCATATCGATGTAAATAACACCGACTGTTTGTAAATACATTAATACAAGAATGTAAAAATATGTATGTATCTGTACACATGGACATACACTACGCGTTTGATGAAAAACATCAGGTCGATCAGCATGCATGACACATGAGAATTAAAGAAAGTGAATGCACTGATTTAAGGAAATCGTCCGATTACGCAAAAACAAATTGCTCGGCAAATAGGCAATAGTTCAGAAAGAGTCCAGACATTGTTCAAACGTTGATTTACAGAAAAATTTGGCCCAGGTGGGTCGAACTATAAGTAGCGAATGTCATGAAAGAACAAAGAAAAAACATTTATCAAGAACTTACTAACCAGTATCGACGTAGATTGCACCGGAGACGAATCTTGGGTTTATCATTAGACCCCGAAAACAAGCGACAGACAATGGAATATCGTCGTCCTGAAACTGCGAGATTTCATTAGAATAAGTTTAAACAAAATATTTCGTCCCTTGCAAACGAATAGGGGTTAAAAATTAATTAAGTTTCACTGTCTACTTTAAAACTCAGAATGACCCAGTTTTAGAATTGAAGAAAATAAATTTTAATGAAGTTGTGTGATATTTAATAAATTTCGTATTTCATATTTTTTACGAAAGAAAAACACGAATATTTCAATCTGGAATGCCGTATTACTGAAATTTGTATTCTTAATAAAGATTAATAAATTATGTAATAAAATTATCTATTTTTCAAAGCAATATATATAATAATTACTAACACGACGTCTAAGTTTCAAAAAGATATAATGCAGAAGACACTGCCTTACTTTTACTATTAGTAGTAGTAGTAATAGTGAAGTAGCAGGCAAACAATGTGTTTCCCAACTGAAAGTAAGCCGAACGCTAAAATGTTTTAGATATACTGTTTGTACTACTATTCTAAGATATCTAACTTTAGGATAATTATAACCGTTTAAGTTTAGAAAAATTATAATGCACACTACATATTGCTATGAACTGTGGTTTTTATATTTGTTGTACCACCGTTCACGACAAATCTATCCAACTAGGATATTCAGTCGGTTTATTTCCAAAAAATGGGACTGGTTTCCTCTCAGGGTTCCAATCGGAAACGTGGTTGACTCTTCTACAAAATGTTTTAGGCGCCAGTAAAAGAGTATTGTCAAATGTAATAATTATAATCTCTTTAAGTTACTTATAAAACTGGTAATGGAAGGATGATTAAATTAAAGATCACAATATAAATTTAAAATGAAAATTTAATACAAAATCAAAAAAAAAGAAAAAAAAACAATCTTTATGGAGTATAAAGATTAATATTGCATCATTAAACAATATTTTAAAAGGAAAAATAACGCATGGAAATGACAGCTACGTGCATTAAAAAAACCTAAGTTAATACCGAACAACTTAAAAATAAACTAAATCACAAAGAATATTTCTACAGTAAATAATAAAAATAAATTAAAACACTTGGCTTGTTTCACTATGAGATTTATTTAAATTCTCTAACAATTGTTTCGGCTGTTATGCCATTCTCAAAGAGATCTATAAATCTAACTTAAAGACTATCGCACTTGTTCTTATATGTTGTCTGTTCTTGTGTGTAGTGGGGGTGGTATTATATTGTGTATTACGGTGTCTATAAAGGGTGTATTGGCATATTCTATCTGTGTGTTGGTGATTAATAGATTTTGTTTTTTCGCTATTTTTATTTCTAATATTTCTAGGAGGTCCAATCTCTTGCTTTTTGTGATATTGTGTATTAAGTCGCAGTTATCTATATCGGGGAAGTGGTTGAGTTCTATACAGTGTTCGGCAAAGCCTGTGTTTTTCTCACTATATAAAATTGACTTTTTGTGTTCTTTAACTCTGTTTTTAATGGCTCGTCCACTTTGGCCGATATAGATAGCTTCACAGTCTTTACATTTTAATTTATAAACACCTGATTGGTCCATTTTATCTCTTTTATCTTTGTTGTTGCTAATCATTGTTCCCAAATTTGTTTTATTTACCCAGCCTATTTTGATATCTAATCCTTTTACTATTCTGTTTATTTTATTAGTGAGTTGTGGTATGTATGTAATTTTGTGCCATCTTTGTATATTTTCTGTTATTTTCGGGTATAGGTATTTGTTCTTATTATTTTGTATTTCTTTACGTTTTAACAGTTTATCTACGATTTTAGGGTCATATCCATTATTTCTTGCGATTAATTTAATTGTGTTTATTTCTGTATTAAAATCTGTCTTGCTGTCTCTATGTATATAACTATTGAATGTTGACATTTTTATTTTCATCGATTGTTTCGCGTTTGCATGTAATATGTTGTCTGTAAAAGTGGGTTTTCTGTAGATTTCGAATGTAAGCTTATTATTATGTCTGTTTATTGTAATGTCTAGAAAGTTTATTTTCTTGTCTTTTTCTGTTTCTTTTGTAAATTGTATCTTGTGGTTTATAGAATTTATTACTTTTAGGAACTCCGTTAATTGCCTATCTGTACCCTTCCATATGCAAATTACGTCGTCTACATATCTGGCCCAGAAATGGACTTGTTGAATTAATACCGTGTTTTTCTTGAATAGTTCTTCTTCGAATTTATTCATGTATATTTCTGCTAATAGCGGGCTTAACGGATTTCCCATCGGTAATCCTTCTATTTGTGTGTATGTTTCATTGTTGAATTTGAAGTAATTCTGATTTAGACATAAATTTAAAGTTTCTTTAATTTCTCGTTTATCTGTGTCATTAAGGTTATTGTTATTAATGTGTATGTCAATTATCTTTTTTATTTCATTTATTGGTATAGAGGTAAAAAGGCTTTTAATGTCAAATGAGACTAATTTAGCATTGCTAGGTATCTTTATATTACATGCAAACGCGAAACAATCGATGAAAATAAAAATGTCAATATTCAATAGTTATATACATAGAGCCACAAACACACCATTAAGCAAGACAGATTTTAATACAGAAATAAACACAATTAAATTAATCGCAAGAAATAATGGATATGACCCTAAAATCGTAGATAAACTGTTAAAACGTAAAGAAATACAAAATAATAAGAACAAATACCTATACCCGAAAATAACAGAAAATATACAAAGATGGCACAAAATTACATACATACCACAACTCACTAATAAAATAAACAGAATAGTAAAAGGATTAGATATCAAAATAGGCTGGGTAAATAAAACAAATTTGGGAACAATGATTAGCAACAACAAAGATAAAAGAGATAAAATGGACCAATCAGGTGTTTATAAATTAAAATGTAAAGACTGTGAAGCTATCTATATCGGCCAAAGTGGACGAGCCATTAAAAACAGAGTTAAAGAACACAAAAAGTCAATTTTATATAGTGAGAAAAACACAGGCTTTGCCGAACACTGTATAGAACTCAACCACTTCCCCGATATAGATAACTGCGACTTAATACACAATATCACAAAAAGCAAGAGATTGGACCTCCTAGAAATATTAGAAATAAAAATAGCGAAAAAACAAAATCTATTAATCACCAACACACAGATAGAATATGCCAATACACCCTTTATAGACACCGTAATACACAATATAATACCACCCCCACTACACACAAGAACAGACAACATATAAGAACAAGTGCGATAGTCTTTAAGTTAGATTTATAGATCTCTTTGAGAATGGCATAACAGCCGAAACAATTGTTAGAGAATTTAAATAAATCTCATAGTGAAACAAGCCAAGTGTTTTAATTTATTTTTATTATTTACTGTATGAAGTTAAAATGTTTCACCAAGAAGTATCTGCAACAACAGCCGAGAATATTTCTAATTTCTCCCCAGAGAACAATATAAATAAACAAACTTGACACCTCGATAAAAAATCTAACGCATGTGCAATCATCACACATGAAAAAAGAATGCCCTTGAAATACCCAACGTATAAAATTTTACATTTACTGTTTTTTACTTAGAAATGTTAAAAATCCTCTTTGTTATCCAAATCAATTAACTAAGACTGACTCTCAATACAACAATATTAAATACAAGTGAAATACAATATTCAACTCTTTTAAATATAATAAGATCTTTTTTAAAAAATATATATATTTTTACTTACATAAAAAACAATACGAGACACATTAACGAGAATCGTTATAAATATTGAATATTCAAAATTACAAGACTAACAAACTCGTAGAAAGTTCGGGAAATTGAAATACAAACACATCAACAATTTAAATCAAAACAACCCGAATTTCCAATTTCCCGAATTTACAATAGATAAATATCTATATTAAATAAAAATAACGTACTTCTCGTCTTAAGGTTAACTTGTGTCTGAAGGTCAAATAATCAAGCACGTAGGCTTGGCATAAAAATACAGTTTTTCTTACACATAAATACATACGGATATACACAAATATCCAAAATAATATTACATTCATTTTTAAATAAATTTTTACTATTTATTTGGGAAAAATCCATAGCAATATGTTTCATCAGGTGATGATACGAGGGGAGTTTTTTATGTTATCTACCTAGCTATGAAACCAATTTGCTACCATGACAATTTTCTTACGTCAATTTTCTGTGACATTTTATAGTGTCATCTTCAAGTTTGGTTCGAATCGCTTCACATTCGCTACTTTTACATTCGTTTAAAGAAGAGAAAATGAGTGATTTGAAACAGAAGCGTTATGAAATGTATATCAGAAGGCGGTGGCCTGCAGAATATTCATGAGAGAATGATGGCAGTGTATCGAGAAAATAACCCATCCTATTTCCAAGTAAAATTTTGATGTAAGCAGTTAAAATGAAAATGAGAAAAATAGAATCCATTCATGATGACCCAAAGTGTGAAAGATCTCTGGAAGCACGAACTGTAGAAATCATCAACAAAGTTGAAGATTTGGTGTTGACTGACCGCCGAGTAAAAGTTTCAGTTATTGCTAGGAATATCAGAAATGAGTGTTTTTAAAATTCTACTCAAAAATTTGGGAATGTGTCGGCATGATCGTTTACCAGGCTGCTCAGTCCCGAACTAAAATTGTGTAGACGCCAAATCTGTGAAGAGAATTTGACTATTTAGACCTTTTAAATAGAATTGTAATTGGAGATGAAACTTGGGTACTCCACTGGGACCGTCCTACGACACAAGAGTCCATGCAATGGGTTCATAAGGGCTCTCAA
Source organism: Melolontha melolontha (assembly GCA_935421215.2). NCBI lineage: Eukaryota > Metazoa > Arthropoda > Insecta > Coleoptera > Scarabaeidae > Melolontha > Melolontha melolontha. Next base: position 137,786,219 of record OW285239.1, read on the forward strand.
CTTCAAAAGAAAGTGAAAACGCAATTTTCTGCGAGAAAAGTGATGTCCACAGTTTTCTGGGGCGTGGAAGGGATTCTCTTAATTGAGTATATCCGAAAAGTGATTACAAGAACTGAGAATGTCTACAAGGACACAATTAAGAATTTGAATACTGCTATACGCGAAAAAAGACCCCACAATTTTACTCAGAAAACTCTGCTTCTGTACGCCAACTGCAGGGTGCATAGTTAACGAACTGTTCAAGCAGTAATCAATGAATGCGGCTTTGAGAAGTTATAACATCCACCCTACAGTCCCGACCTCGTCCCTTGTGACAATTATCTCTTTCGAAAACTCAAAAAAACACTTGGGAGGGCGTTGATTTTGATCGAATTACGGCGTGGAAGACGCAGTGGGGTCGTGTTTTTGCGGAATTACCAAAATATTTGTTGCCGAAGGCATACCGTTTGCCATACAACTGACATTCAATATATAACAATCAAACAGTAAAGAATTAAGTTTAAGTTTACATTAAGTGCTACATTGTGAGAATTATCTTATGAAATTAGGTTTAAGTGTTTTTTGTTAAATAAATAAAACTTCAGAAAACACACCAACTTTCAATGTAACTGCCACCAACCAAAATAAATAACCAGCTTATACGAAATTTACGTTCAGTGAGCAGTGTCAAACACAAAATTATACAATGTTATTAAAGACACGTTGGAATAACTCGTTTCTTTCATTGCTAGGTAGATAACATAAAAAAGTCCCCTTGCGTATATGAACTAAATGTAAACTCATGTTCAAAATGATCGCACCACTCAATGTTTGTAATACACAACGTGTTTCAACGAGAATTACATCTAGTTGTCCATGAATTTCTCCTATAAATAGATTAAATTGTGAAGGTCATCTGCCTGTCAAAATATGTCAGCGAGTATATTGCCATTCTCCGTTAAGAAATTGTGCTCTTCGGAAATATGCTTTGAGAATAAAAATATTTTCTTGCAATGTGTACATTATTTAGTAGTATTGTTTATTAAGTAAAAAAAATATTTGTCAGAAAAATTATATTGCTGGTAAAAGGCAAGTGGCTTATAATAATTTACTAGTACTAGTTACTTAGTGCCTACTGGGATGAAGTTCTTTTTGAAATATGTTGTATTTTCTATAATTTTTGTATTTTTTGAGAATTTTTTATTTTATCTAAACATATTTAGTAGCTTTGTCACACTGCAAAGTAATTTAGACATTTCTGGTGAAAAATGCCGAAAGTTAATGTCAAGTTTTATTAAACAGATTTTTTTGAGTCGTTGAAGTTATAGTTCAAGTATCATTTAAGTTTTAATTACGAATTCGTTAGTTGTTTTTGGAGTATAGAATTAAGAAATTAATAAAGTTTGAATTTAAAATCATGAATCGACCATATAATTTAACCAATAGTGAATGTGTAAGAGCTTCAACTTTGTTAGAATAAGGACGTACAATGCGTTATGTAGCTAATTTGCTGAGCATTGGACAATCAGTCGAATGGTTAGAAGGTCTAGTAAAATCGGATAGCACTCGAGAAGACATGGTCAAGGTAAGAAACGAATCATAAATGCGAGATGATCGTTTTTTTAACAGCAAGCTTTCAAAAACAGGAGAACAACAAGCACAAACTCAGTAACCAGTTTGAAGCGGTCAGAAATGTCAGAGTTTCTGCTTTAACTGTAAGGAGAAAGCTGAAGGAAGTAATATTGAACAGTAGGAGGCCAGCAGCTTGACCATTATTTACTGCAGCACACAGAGTACAACGTTTGAGATTTTCCAGAAATCATGCAGATTGACAGTTGGAGATTGGAAGCGAGTTTTGTTTCCGGACGAGACTAGAGTTAGTTTAAAATCACCAGATGGTGGCGAAAGAGTATGGCGAGGCACTGGAGAAAGATATCATTACTGCACAATATCTCAAAGGAAGTCCTTTGGTGGTGGATCAAAAGTGTTCTGGGGTGGTTTGCTTCGACGCCTGCACGAGTTAATCCCTATTTGCCAGAGGTCAATGAATGGTGAATACAACCTCTAGAACATTATTCGGCACCACGTATTGCCTTTTGTACCATTTATAGCGAACAATTTCATTTTAATGCAGGATAATGCGAGGCCCTCCATCGCTAGCCAAGCTTTTGGTTACTTGCAAAAAGTTAATATTCAAGTCATGGACTGGCCACCGCAAAATCAAGATTTAAATATAATAGAGCACGTATCGAATACTTTAAAAAGATCAGTAAGGCGATATCTACCAGCTCCTATTAATCTTCAAGAATTGAAACAAACCGTTGTTTTTGAGTGGGATAATATTTCTCAAGAAGTGATCCAAATTTTGATAGTGAGCTTACCACGGCGAATACAAGCAGTTATCAGAGCTGGAAGAGGTGTCACGCGTTATTAACTTTTATTGTTTAGTTCTATCTCTTTTTGTTTTTAGAATTTTTTAAGGTTTCCATTAATATCGTTTTGTTTTCGAATTTGTTATTGGATGTGTTACGCTTCGCATATAAGAATATTTTAATTTATTTTTAAATAATATACTTCATTTTTAAATATCTCGTATTAAAATAATGTAAACTTAAGAATTTTTTTCTGTACATATTCGTGTGCAAAGAGACAGAATTTCTTTTGTTATATCGCTAGCCGGGAGACACATAGTCTTCTACCTGACCCGTCAACAACCCTAATGTTCACTGTGAAATTTCTATATACATTTCATTAAATTGTTTTAATTTAATTATGTACATCTCCTATGGCGTTTCATATCATTAGGAAGCTTATTTCACAAGGGATATTTTAATAATATTTATGCCATCGATAGAACACCTCTTCAGGTCGTGCTTCTTATTAATTATTATTCAATATATCGACCCTCTCTTCGACTTAGGTCATAAAACAGACCTTTTTCTAGACTAGTGTTCTATTGACACAAACTATCAGCCTCTTCTCGTTAGAACTCTCGTAAGATCCTCATCTTACCCGCCGTACTGGTCAAGTACTGGCATTATACACGTGTCTTTACATCTCTGCAATTAGAAGGCCAAACATCGCTCTACATATACTTGTCCATGTATATCTTCGCAGACCACGTGGCCGACCATCTTCGCCACTCAAAGGTAACTCTGTATTGTTCGATACAGAGATTATTTTATATTAACCGTAATTAGTTAACATTTAATTTACTGCTCAATTTAAAGTTCGTTTTAGTATATTTTGTGTTAATTTTCAATTACTTATTTACCGCTCCTCGTGTATATATTACTTTTGTTTAATTACTTTTAAATATACTAAGTTCAATTTCTTTCTTATGTAAAATAAAAATACAAACTTTAAGGAGAACGCTCCTGTGTTTTATTTAGTAAGTAATCATTATCACGCACGTCCTGGACCTTTGATGAAACTTCACTATCACCACTAATTACACAGGCCTGCATTTTTCAACACTTTGAAAGTTGATTTGAAAATTTTAACTGTTTTCTAGTAATTTGGTAGCGCTGATTTCAAATCTGCTTTTATTTTTTTGTATCACGTAAGGTTATTTTTCAAACCAGTAAAATCAAAAAAATATAGAAAAAACACGATTTATTTCATTTATAAGCTAGTTTTATATTATATTAAAAAAATACAAAAATATACACATAGAAACTATTAGAAATAGTTATTTATTCTTTATGCTTCTTAAAAAAAGTTTTCGTTCTTCAGAAAAGCTTCGTTTGGTTGTTTTTCTGTCATATTCAGCTAAAGGAAAATCTCTTCTCAATGTCCAACAGTAATCGGCCATCATTTTTGTGTCCCAGCGCCCTTGGTATCCTTTTTCCATCTCTTTAATATCCTGGTGAAATCTTTCTCCTTGCTCTTCACTCACGTCCCCAAGGTTTTCTGGGAAATAGTCCAAATGGGAATGTAAAAATGAATTTTTATGCTCATATTACAACCAAGAATCCTGAATTTTTCCAGCATATTTTCAACGATCTCAACATAGTTTGTGTCTTTATAATTCCCTAGAAATTTATGTACAACTTCGTTAAAAGCATGCCATGCATGTTTTTCCTTATCTGCCATCACATTTTCAAATTCTTGATCTTTCACCAAGCTCCTAATCTGCGGGCCTGCAAAGATTCCCTCCTTTAATTTTGCCTCTGACAGAGTCGGAAATGTTTTACACAAATATTTAAAACAATTTCCTTCTTTGTTTAATGCCTTAACAAATTGTTTCATAAGTCCAAGTTTTATGTGAAGCGGTGGAAGTAACACTTTTTTAGGGTTAATAAGACTTTCGCGAATTACATTTTTGGTTCCAGGTGTTAAAGTCACCCTTTGTGGCCAGTCTCTTTTTATCCAATGCTGTTCTCGATTTCTGCTATCCCACTCGCACAGGAAACATGGAAATTTAGTATATCCAGACTACTGACCCAAGAGAAGGCCTAAATTTTTTAAATCTCCACACACTTCCCAGTTGTGATTTTCATATTGTATTCTTAAAAGTAATTTCTGTAAATTTTCATAGTTTTCCTTTAAATGAACAAAATGGCCAACCGGAACAGAAGCAAAAACATTGCCATTATGTAAAAGAACAGCTTTAAGGCTCCTTTTTGGAGAGTCGATGAGAAGTCTCCAGTCAGAAGGTGTGTACTCAGGAGCTCCTAGGAAAGTAAGTAGATCAGCAGTTGCTTGGCAGTACACGAGTGGTCCGTTTTGTACAAAATATTTTAGAAATCCAGCCTCACGATTTCTATACCAAGAGAAGGTAGTTTCTGGGGCAAGCAAATTTTTTGTATCAACCTAGACCCCAGTACTTAAGAAAGATCTTTTGAAAGTCCCAAATCTCTTACTAAATCATTCAGTTCGACTTGTGAAAATAGCTGAGGTTGGTTTTGACCTGAGGTTGATGGTTCAAAATCACTATCCATCTGTACGGAGCCGGAAGTTGAAAAGGTTTCAATATCTTCTTGTAGTACTTTGGGGGGTATAGGTATAGGTACATGATCACTGTGAGGAACTGGTCTGATAGCTGATTTAATATTGTTTGGGTACAAAATATGTTTCAAATTTTTTCTATTATGCCCCTTAATATCACAAAAATAAAAGTAGCAATCTTCATGATGATTTTGCGGTTCTCTCCAAACCATCGGTATTCCAAAAAGAAGGCTTTTTCTATTCCCTTTGGTCCAATGTCTTAATCGTTCTTCACATACCTTACAAACAACGTGCGGTGCCGAATCCTTATCTTGATCTCCTAATTTGATTTTGAAATAAGCATAATATACATTTTTCACAAATTCGCCAATTGGTCTCTTAAACTTTTTCTAGACGAAATATCCACAAATATAACAGAAATCATCTGGTTTGTTTTTGCAACACCGGCTAGACTAAACTTGAATCTTGAACTTAAATCCTTCTTCGCAGTACTAATAAAGTGAAAGCATAATAAATAGGATTTAGCAGGTAAAAATTCCCGGAAATCTTGTCCAAAATTAATATATGTAAAAAAAGATTTACATCAGGCAATGAGAGCCTACTTAACAAATTTCTTTAAAACCACAACAGAAAATCATTTTTGGGTTAATACCTAGAATTTGAAGTAGTACATTCATTTTAAAATGTATTAAAACGCCTATTATAAGTTTTTTTTTATATTTGTTTCTTTTTCTTTTGTGCAAAAAAAAATCTGTGGGTGGTAGAGACCAACTGTATTTTAATTAGTTATTGCTATATAAAAACTGATCTAACAAACAAAAATCACGTCATCACAAATTTTATGCAGGCCTGTGTTATTTATTATAGAATAATTTCATTATTATTAGCACACGGCAGCCACACCCAATAACCTGCAAAGCCGCTGTTTGTAATAGATGTAATTTATAGTTTTTTCCATTAAAAAAAATTATATCTCCAGTTCAATTGCTTTTGATAATGTTAAATATTAATTCACCAAGCAAACAATTTTGTAAAAATTATATCGAATTAATTAAGTGGTGCGTTAATTTTGAACATGAGTATATATTCCTAATTTACAGTTTCATAGTTTTTAATTAATTAAAAACTGTAACTCAAAAACGCAGTGGTTTCCGTCAATATTTATTTACTTGTTTCTATATACCTATGTATATTCATTCATTTTATTGAAATTGAAGTACGCTAAATAACTGGCTTTTATTTATTGGCTTTTTCGTACTGAATCTAACATACAATAAATACGGACAATATGCGCCACGTACGTTTAAATCGATAACAATTTATATAGCTAACCCTTCATTTATATCTCTATACTGATTTTAAGGAAACGCTCGCTTTAAATCGCAAAGATTTTTCAAAAGCATGTTCTAGTTTATGTTCCATTTATGTTTAGATTTTGTAATACAGGATACGTGGTATATTACATTACAAATTGTTACAGCAATTTATAAATTTTATTTATAGTCGATCGCTTAAATTATTACTACGATTTTACAAACACTACATAAACATTTTCATTTGAATACTATGCAATTAGAATCACGATTAAAAAATGCCAGATAGCTAGAGTTTTGATCAATTTTATAATTAGTTTTACTGCCTGTTTTTAATACTAGGATTTATAATCTGTCCCGCAGGTTCAGAGTTTGCATTGTAAAGTATACGTAAAGACGAATTGTTAATTTGCCCCGAGTAAGTGCTTAGCTGTTTCAAGCTTCCAGCTTCATGTATTTAGGATTAAGGATGAAATGCCTTGGTTGATTAAGATTAAACGTCAAATATTTGCTGGAGATTTAGTATCAATTTAAATACATTTTTTATATGAAATTTACGCAATCTGGATTAACTCTCACATTGCTGAAACTTATTTCTTAAGAAATACATGACTAATATTTATACAGGGCTGGTTCAAAAGCTTTTGACATTATTTTTAAATTGATTTACGAATTTGTGTTTCAATACAATAACAAATTTAGCATAAATCTTAATTATAATTGGTGTAGTAAGAGTCAATCTCTCATTTAGGGCTTATGAATACGAGGGACGAACTGAAATTATTGAGAATAAAAAACACGGTTAATATTTTCTAGGATTTTATTTTAAATATGCTCAAAGTAATTTACTTTAGCAATGATACACTCTTTTCACTGTTTAAAAGCTCCCAACCAATATTCTTCCGGAATATTTTTAAAATAAGCGTGAACTGCGGTATTAATGTCTTCTTCAGACGAAAATCTTCTACCCAGCAAATTGCGGTTAAGCCCAAAAAAAATAGCCAAAAGTCACATCTTCGTGAATCCATACACGACTCACTTGACGGGTATATAAGTTTCGTCACCTGTCACTATTTTAGAAAAAATTTGGTGCGCGCCATTATTTAAGAAATTGAAACTTTCAAGGAAAATTCTGCTTTTTGGAAGTCAAAAAAGGGATGCGACACAAAACGAGTTACCGCTCTTTTTTTAATGCAGGTGATCGTGTATAATTGCTTTAACAGCTCTATTCATTGATTGATGCTCTATTACCACATAAGTGACTTTATTATCCTCTTCAATTATTTTTTAACAGCATTTATGTTTTTGTAGGTAACAGCTGTAGCAAGCTCCTTTTTTTGATGCTGAACAGAATTCCTTTCGCGTTAAAATTCCTTATACCATCTGTAAATTGTTGCCAAGGAAGGTGCGTGTTCACTAAAAACTGTCATTCGGTCGACATTCATCCCTCAGGCCAGAGGCCCTTGGGCTGAATTAACGTCGACTAATAGCCATAACGCCCTTGGTGCATAAATAACTATCCTATGTTAGTGTTAAAAGTAAAATGTATTACTATTGCGATAGCAGGAAGTGAATTTATTGATGAAATAAAAATACAAAATGAAATTATTCAAAAACGATGACTATTTTTAGTTACTAGCAAACATTAATAAACAACTTATAATTGTTTCACTTAGTAATCAATCATTCATTCATTATATCGATAGTATTATATATGATTATGGTGTGATGGTTAACACGTATACCTATGAAGCAATAGGTCCGGAGTTCTTATGTCACTTGGCACATTTTAATATACTATTGTCAGAATAACATTTTAACTGTTCTTCAAAGTTCTTATTATTTAGAGGGAAATTAATCAGTCTGTGTATGAACTTTGAAAAAGAAGTATATACCATAAAAACTATAGCTAGAAATAACGGGTACAAAACAGAATTCTTAGACAAAATGATTTACAGAAAACAACGCGCTTTCCTTATGAATAATTTTTACTCCGGACATACATACATAAAAACTAACAAAGTGTTTCATACCTAAAACTATATACCTGGGGTTAGCAATAAAGTTTCTAATAAATTAAATAAATTAGGTTTAAATGTCATCCTAGTAAATAAATGCAATTTAGGAAATATTCTAGTTAACAATAAACGAAAAACAGAATTGCGTGATAAGTCAGGGGTGTATGAATTAACTTGCAGTGATTGTGACGCGGTATACATTGGCCAATCAGGACGCTCTATAAAAGAACGTATCAAAGAGCACAGAAGTTCTATTCTACATGGCAATATGACCACGGGATTCGCGGAACACTGTATTCAAAATTCTCATCTGTTTAATGCTAATAATTTAAAACTTTTACACTCTTGTAATAAGGGTAAAAAAGGCTTGACTTCTTAGAAATTTTAGAAATAAAAAAAGCCATAAATCTCAACAGGCAGGTCACAAACACGCAATTGGATTTTTCAAATACCCCCACAATCGATGCTGTAATAAAACTTTTAAAAAATAAACCATAAATATTGGTAGGAGTATTCTTTTCACTTAGTTTACATGACTCTTTGAGAATGACTGTATAAGTCGAAACATATGTCAGATATATTTTAAATACATTTTGTGAAACAAATATACCAAGTGTTTTATTTAGTAAATTATTAATCATGTTTCACCAAGAGCCAACCGTGAATTCTATACATTACATAATATAAGACAAAATAGAAGATTCATCTTAAACAAAATAATATAAATAATGTTAATATACTACAATGATACACTATAAAGAAAATTTAAATATTTAAACCGTTACATATATTATAATGATTAGGCAACACATGTTACATAAATATTCTATAGGCTTATAATTTACTTTTATTTTTCTTAAAAAAAAACAAAAAAAAACAAAATAAAATGAACAGAGGATTAACAAAAATAATTTATTACAATTCTTTCCCCAAATTATTTTTTATGAGGGAGAGAAGGTATATATAATAAAATGTTAATAAACTTATTGAAAACACTAGTTTTAATTTGTTACATTTCTGTTATTGGGATTTCATAGAAGGTGGAAGTCTATTATATTTGTATTTTCTTAATTTAGAGTGTCAAATCTATAATTAAATTTCAAAAGTATATGACTTTCTTACATTTACCAAAATTATAGAACTATGTAAATTTAGTTAATTTTGTATACTATTGTTAATGTTTGGTAATGTCAAAGGTTATGTGTGAAGGAAAATTTAATTGTAAACCAATAAGTTCATAATATTAATCAAGGATCAAAATTGTGGTATAAATGTCAAATATTTTGGAAAATTATGAATAACTAAAGCGACCAATGAGCTTAAAAGAGAAAAAGCTGTTGGGTTGCCATAGTGAGTTATTGAAACAATTTGAGAGAAGAATTTTTGCACTTGCATGAATTGGATGTGTTTTTGGTAAAAACGAATTTAAAAAAAATGTATATAAAAAAAACAAGTATAATTTATATTACCAAGATCTGAACTGTTTTCATCTTATACTCCGCTATCAATTAATGAGCCACAAAAGACGTGTACCAGCTTTAGATAAATATTGGGAAACATTACAAGGCCTTATATTACCAGGATTGTGACCGTAAATTAGAAAAGCAGAACTTAGAAATTTAGAAATATATATAAACCATTTAACAAAATCAAATTTGCAACGCCACGTACATAGCGCAAGACATAAATATAGAGACACTGGTGCCGATACAAAATACGCCTCTGCTTTCGCTCCGAATTGGTCCATTCTATTAATTACTAACCGATGAGTGAAATAGTATAGAAACCTCAGTGGACAACTTTACAAGAAATAATGTACAATAGACATGTTATAACGCTATTTTATTCTTCTCAAAAGTTGCTTCACTCGCTATCGCTCCTTCCGCAAATTTCTTACTCGAAAAATAAAATCGCATTTTTAACACTTGTACCGTAAACTACTATTAATATCAGTTGATAATAACGCCCTACCCTGACCTTTTACCCTGTGTTCTACACAACCAATTTTAAAAAACTGATTAATACATGCAATTATTGTCGGTCGTTGTGGTGGTTGCTTGTAATATCTGGTCCTGCACAAACAACCATGAGAGCGCTCCGCACCTGAATACGAGTCCATGATGACTGATCCAATGATGACTCAAGAGCGTGATGCACGTGTACTTTAGCAAGCGTATAGTGAACTCGAAGATATGGCGGAACTATTAAATCTCACTAAACCTTGCTACCATTGGCGGCTCTTGATGACGTACGATGTGAGCTGCTGCACGGATGAGACTGCTTCGTTTAATCTTTCATATATACAGAGAAGCAAGTAACCGTACCGAAATCTTTCGAAATAGTTCGAAGTAGTCTCATCCGTGCAGCAGCGCACATCGTACGTCATCAAGAGCCGCCACCGCTTGCTACTATACCCGGCTGTAGAGGAATACTTTTGTATAAGCAATTTAGGAAGATCGTGTATAATCCAAACTCTAGATAAAATAAATTTTGTGAGAAAATACCAAGTGTTTTTATTCACATGTCTTGATTAAGAATGTTTCATCAAGTATCGACAGTCAGCTTCATCAATTTGGAGTCATGTGATAAGTTACAAAATAAGTCATAAATATAATTAATTGACTTGGCAGATACATGTTGAAACTCCATTATAAATTATAATAAAACACGTTTATACGTTTGTTTCAAATACGTTTTAATAACACTACAATTGTTTCGCCAAACATTGGCTTCATCAGGTGCTGATAGTCTGATTATACAATAAATCAACAACTTAATATATATAGTCTCACACTCATGTATGTAACACATTAACAGTGGGGATGTATTGTAGATATTAGAATTGTAGGAGGGATGAAAAATTAAATTCAGTTTGTTCATTTACCGCTACGCCTAATTTGTTGTATCTATTGATTTCTAAAGTCTCCAATAAATTAAGTTTTTTGCCTTTATCCTGTACATGTAAAATTTTATAATCTATATTAAATGTATGATTTAACTCTAAGCAGTGGTTTGCGAAAGTGGAGTCTGTTTTTTGGTTTCTATAACATTTTTCGTGTTCCCTTGTCCTCTGTTGGAAGGTACGCCCCGTCTGACCCACATATACCTTATTGCACTCACAAGTCAACACATAGACCCCCGATTTTGACCCTTTATCCGTTTTATCTTTGTCATTCCTAATATATTTTTGGACTGAGTTATTAGTTTTGTAAGAAATAAACCCTTTGCTAACTTTTTTGATTAGTTTACCTATTTTAAAAGATGTATTTCCTTTATATGTAATGGTGTTGTACTGTTTTTTTTTTATTAGACGGTATTTTAGGGTAGATTAGAGAGAGAGCAAGTTTTTTCTGTTTTTGTTCGAGAATTTTATTAACTAAATTTACTGTATATCCATAATTGATTGCTATAGTGTATATTCTATTTAATTCAATGTCAAAATTGATTTTGTTCATAGGTACTTGAATTAGCCTATGTATCATAGATTCGTATGCTGCTAATTTATGTGAAGTTGGGTGAAAAGAGCTCGCGTGTATTGTTGTGTCTGTATGTGTAGGTTTGTGGTATATTGCAAAATCGTGTCTACCTGTTTTGTTTGAAATGGTTAAATCGAGAAAATTAATAGATTTGTCTTTTTATATTTCTGTAGTAAATTTTATATTAGGATGAATCGTGTTAATGTGTTCTTGGAACATTTTTATTTACCTCTCTGTGCCCTTGAAACAAACCAAAACGTCATCTACGTACCTGTACCAATAAATGCATTTGTTAAATAGCGGGGATTTACACTAATCTGTTCACGAATGTTCCACCCATGGAGGTATTAAATTTAATTTCTCCGAAACTTGAACAAAACCACTTTAATGCTATTACCAAGATAGAAACTTTAGATTTATTAAATATTTGTCTTAAACGAAATTATTGTCGATTCAACCATCAATATTACACTCAGACATCGGGATTAGCGATGGGAAAACCGTTAAGTCCCTTAATGGCTGAGATATTTATGGATTCTATTGAAAATTAGATTTGTAAATCCCCGCTATTTAACAAATGCATTTATTGGTACAGGTACGTAGATGACGTTTTGGTTTGTTTCAAGGGCACAGAGAGGCAAATAAAAATGTTCCAAGAGCACCTTCACACGATTCATCCTAATATAAAATTTACAACAGAAATAGAAAAAGACAAATCTATTAATTTTCTCGATTTAACCATTTCAAACAAAACAGGTAGACACGATTTTGCAATATACCACAAACCTACACACACAGACACAACAATACACGCGAGCTCTTTTCACCCAACTTCACATAAATTAGCAGCATACGAATCTATGATACATAGGCTAATTCACGTACCTATGAACAAAATCAATTTTGACATTGAATTAAATAGAATATACACTATAGCAATCAATAATGGATATACAGTAAATTTAGTTAATAAAATTCTCGAACAAAAACAGAAAAAACTTGCTCTCTCTCTAATCTACCCTAAAATACCGTCTAATATAAAAAAAACAGTACAACACCATTACATATATAGGAAATACATCTATTAAAACAGGTAAACTAATCAAAAAAGTTAGCAATGGGTTTATTTCTTACAAAACTAATAACTCAGTCCAAAAATATATTAGGAATGACAAAGATAAAACGGATAAAGGCTCAAAATCGGGGGTCTATGTGTTGACTTGTGAGTGCAATAAGGTATATGTGGGTTAGACGGGGCGTACCTTCCAACAGAGGACAAGGGAACACGGAAAATGTTATAGAAACCAAAAAACAGACTCCACTTTCGCAAACCACTGCTTAGAGTTAAATCATACATTTAATATAGATTATAAAATTTTACATGTACAGGATAAAGGCAAAAAAGTTAATTTATTGGAGACTTTAGAAATCAATAGATACAACAAATTAGGCGTAGCGTTAAATGAACAAACTGAATTTAATTTTTCACCCCTCCTACAATTCTAATATCTACAATACATCCCCACTGTTAATGTGTCACATACATGAGTGTGAGACTATATATATTAAGTTGTTTTATTGTATAATCAGACTATCAGCACCTGATGAAGCCAATGTTTGGCGAAACAATTGTAGTGATATTAAAACGTATTTGAAACAAACGTATAAACGTGTTTTATTATAATGAATAATTATGTATTTATTTCACTTATTATTTACTTTTTTTTTCATATTTTTTATTTCAGACATCATTAAAATTATTAATATATTTTTCGAATACGCGTGTTTCTTACAAGGGGATTCAATCTTATTATCTTCCCACGTTTTTACCAATCAGTAGAATTAAACACAATACCCAATTATTCATTTAATAAATTGCTTTTTGGGCCTATCTTAAAATAGAATGAGCTTGTAATTGAAGTGCTGGAAGATACCGACTTCATCCTTTGAAAAAAATAATGATACATTACCTAGTAAAACTGACACTCCGATACTCCAGAAAAAGGAACAGATAAAATTTAAACGCGAATGCACTAGTAGCCAATAAATCTTGTCAAGAGATAAACGTATCAGAACGAGCGGTGTTCAGTCTTTTGAAAAAAGAAAAACACATAAACGAAAAGGTTTTTATTTTTAATATTTTTTAAGAGAATTCATGCTGAAAAAGTATCTTTTGCTCCCTATTTTCTGCAAAAATATTCAGATTTCCCTTTTCCATATATATGGAAAATGTACTTCCTACCAGAAAAGATAAAAGTGTATAAAACAAAAACATCTTTAATAATATTAAAAACTTTATTAAAAATTGGACGTGAAATAAGCAAAATAGCTGTCCAGATATGTAGACACGTGTATCGTGCTACTATGGACTTGTTAATACATGATGCTGAGATAGATAAATTTTACAATAATGATATGCTTTTAGTCAAGTCATAGGATATACCCGGATAACAAGTTTCACATAAATCTTAATACATAAAACAAACTCGGCTTAGTTAGTCTCTCTGATTTCTTGGATTCGTCTCCGTCCCGAATAGCAAAATAACTATTAAAATATGGGAACAATTCACTGAAAAAAAAATTAGGTTAGGAACTCCGCCATCTTCCGCAATTAACGGCTTACGTCACGCACGCTTATAGGTTATTTGTAACATGAAAGTGTAATTTTTTTTGTTTCGTGTTGTCTGTGATTTGTTTTGAAAAAGCATATAAAGGTTACCGGTCGATTTGTTTGTTTTGTGCGAGTGTTCTTAATAAATCTTATCGTGCGAGTATTCGCAACAGAAGGAAGTACATTAATGAAGGTAATTGACGATGCAAATGCTGGCTTATTTTTCCTGGATGCCTCCGGTGGAACTGGGAAGACATTCCTCATGTCATTGGTTTTTGCCACTGTTCGTGCGAGATCCGACATTGCGGTAGCAATTGCTTTTTCCGGAATAGCGGCCACATTGTTAGAAAGATGCCGTACGGCTCATTAAGACTTCAAATTGACGTTAAACCTTCAAACTACTGAACAACCAACCTGTCACATTGCAAAACACTCCGCAATGGCCAAAGTTTTAGTAGCATTTAAAATCATCATCTGGGACGAATGTATAATGGCGCACAAACGCGCATTGGAAGCACTTGACCGAACATTGTAAGATCTGCGAAATGACTCGAGATGTTTTGGAGGCGCAATGATTTTACTGTGTAGCGATTCCCGCCAAACACTGCCAGTCATTCCAAGATCGACTACTGCCGATGAAATAAACGCTTGCCTCAAATAATCGAATCTGTGGCGCTATGTGAAGAAACTTCAGCTGGCAGCAAACATGAGAGTTGCATTACTGAACGATCTATCTGCTGAAGATTTCTTCAAGCAATTGCTGGCTATCGGTAATGGCAGTGTTCCTGTCGACGAATCTAATTTTTGCAATTTTGTCTCATCGAAAGATGAGCTCATCAACAAAATATTCCCGAACATCATTGCTAACCACAAAAACAGCAAATGGTTGAGTGAGCGAACAATTTTGGCTGCTAAGAACAAAGATGTAGATGACTTAAACTTAGGAATTCAGAATCAAATCGTTGGTACTCTGCATTCATTCAAATCTATTGACTGTGCAACAAACGAAAACGAAGCCACCAACTATCCAACTGAATTTTTAAACTCTTTGGATGTGCCTGGCTTACCAACGCACAATTTACAACTGAAGGTTGGCTCGGTAGTCACCATCCTTCAAAATCTAAACCAACCAAAACTATGCAATGGAACGTGTTTGGTGATAGGAAAACTGATTATCAATGTGATTCACTCGACGATATTCAAAGGAAAATTCAATTCATTTATTGACTGTTAGGCGGTACGAAGTTCGCCGGGTCAGCTAGTATGATATAAAAAAATAAACGGTATAAACCCTTTACTACATTAATATTAGTGTCTTAGATACGTATTTTGACAACTAAGTTATAATCTTCGGTAGGTACACTTTAGAAAACGTTCACGTATATACTGAGTTCTTACGCTTTCTCCTTGTATCTAATCTAAGAAGTCGTACGAGCAGGTATATGGTATTTGGCCGTTATATGCGTCGTAAGTGTTACTTTCGCTTTTAGTTATACAAATACTTCCGTAGATGTTCAATTTACACGGATTGTTTATATTATTAATTAGTTTTAAACAATGTGCCGAAATATTATGATTGGTTTCTAACGCATAACAGGCAACACTCAATTTTTCCAGTCCATTTGAATTTAATATGTTTTATGGTCTTTATAACGGGTTATTATTGAGTATTTTGTTTGACTAATATATTTTAATTTACAATTTCGGCAATTAATTTTCATATATATCGAATTATTGATGAATATCTAATTTGTCTTTTGTTTTGCAATATGCCAAGGATTTTTTCCAAGGAGGAAAATCTTTTCAATAGAAACAAAGCACAGCAATGGGTAATTGCCTATCTCTATTCACAGCCACGCTGCTTGGTTGGCGTTAGTCACTAAGCAGCGTTGAATTTTCCTCCATGCTGTCTTTTATGACTTGACTGTATGCGTTAAGAGAATAGTTGTTGTGACGAGTCCACAGCAGGACGAAACACATGTCTGCATATCTGAATGGCAGTTTTCGCGCAACATATACCATATGAGCAAAAATTGTTTAGACAGAGAATGACTATGTTTGGGAGGATCACTGTCTTTGATAGGTTCAGCCTGTTGTTGGTTCTACATGTTGGTTGAATGTCAGTTTCGATTTGAATTTTTATCCAACACCTCCTAATAATAGACCTATAACTATGGCGATTTTAAATCAATTATGTAGCTTATAACTCACTAGTGAGTTAAAAACATAATTTATCTCACTAGTGAGATAAAACAAGGTGAAATTTAGATTGCATAGAGACATTCAAACTGCTATAGTATTAACACATTTATATTAATTCAAAAGGGTAAACAATAGCAACTAATTAACATTTACATTAATATTAAAGTTGAAGGAAATCCTCTTTGTATCTGACTCTGCATTCAGGTTATTGGAATTTAGAGTTATACTTGAAGACGTATTTGAAGTATCCTTAACAGAAATTTGATGACCAGAAGTCGAGGACGTTAGACTGTCTGGACCTTGTATCTTTCTGGCTATATCAATCTTGTTGGATACTGAATCTTGTATATAACCTTCTGCCACAGTGGACGATTTCCACCCACCATGTCGTTTAACTGTTGTAATATCAGCTCCTGCATTTGCCAGAAGAGATGCTGACGAACGACTCAGACTATGTCCTGTATATAATTGAGCTTCTGGTAGGTTCAGGAAAGATGCAACTTTCTGAGGTATCTTAAAAATGGTGTTAATTCCAACTGGCTGGATAGTGCATTTTTCTTTCTTGTAATTTAGGGAGAATCTGCCATGTGGAATACCTTTTGGTCTCATACAGACATATTTTCTGTAGAGGTCGAGAATATCTGTTGTAAATCCTTCTGCCATAACAGTGAAACTTATAGATACGTTTGTCTTTGTGTCAGGTATCGAAACATACAAGTATCCTCCTTTATCTTCTATATCGTCAACTTTCAGCTTAATTATTTCATCACAACGACACGCACCTGATATACCCATTATTAAGGCAACCTGCATAGAATACACGAGCGAATAATGAATAAATACTTTGAATTAAATATAAGAAAATAAATAATACCTTCATCATCAAATATTTATTGTTAGGAGCCTCATTCAGAAACTTCTCTATATGTAGCCTCTCCAAGATTTTCGCCTTTTTGGACTTGTGGGTTCTTGCCTCACTCTTCAAATAGGAAATCAGTTTTCCGTATTTCGATATGTCACTATTCATATACACTTTCAAAGTACTTCTTAACATGGAATACTTCGTCCACAATGAAGAAGGTGCTATTTTCCTTCTATAAATATGGAAATACGCCAGCATAACTTCTTCGTTAATTCCAGTGATACTTTGCTGTTTCCTCCATTCTTCAAAATGACGAAATTCTTTGTCGTAATTATCCTTCGATTTTTTTGGCAGTAATTTATAACATGCTGCCGGAGCTTCTTTCTTAACTTCTAGCGGAATGAAAACAGCCTCTTTCAACTCTTCCATTACCATCAACTTTTAACTACAGTATTATTAATCAATCACTAATTTTGTTTGCTTGTTGATTTGCATTATTTATTCTCCATAGTAACTGCATTACTGTATATGAACTTTTTGCATTAGTCGTTTATAATTTAAATTTGACTTGGAACGTCAAATTTGTAATTTAAATTTGACGTGGAACGTCAAATTTATAAAACATTAAAAGCCATTTTGAACGGATCTTAAGAGGTGTTGAATAAAGTTTTGTATTGCACACGTGTTAATTACAAATAAGTCACTTGAGAAAAGTAGCTCACTCGTCCTAGCGGACTCGTGAGCTAAACATTTTCTCGCGTGACTTATTTGTAACATAACACACTTGTACAATAAATAACTATTATTTGACATGAATTAAATATCAGTTTCGATTTGAAGTTTTATTGACATCATTTAAACGTCAGTTTTTTTCAGTTAACATAACCAATATAATTATAGCTACTTCAAATCAAAACTGACGTTTAATTGGCAACAAAAAGCTGAACCTATTAAAGACAGTGATCCTCCCAACCATGGCCATCCCTTATCTAAATAATTTTTGCTCATATGATACTTGCATTGTGTTCTTTAAACCCGATTCTCAGTAGTAAAAATACTTTTGTTTTATACAAATTGTGAGGCTTTATCCAGTAAAGTATATTTCAACTTATTTATTGTTTTAAAAGTCTGTATGTATTATTGAACTTCAAAAATGCAATTCTTACTAAATCTTTTTATAAAACAGTTATTAAATCCTTTGAAAAATTACTAGGTATACACAAATGTTGTTTTTTATATTTGTAGTTATCTGAGTAACAGAAGTTCTTAACATTTAATTAGGTGAAGTTGTACTCGTAGATTATACTTATAAAATATTGGCTCTATACTCCTCCTTTTATATTACTACTTCGATCAATTTTCCTATTATTTTCTGAATATACGAGGGTTGTCCGTAAATTAAGGTCTCAAAGGAGCTCCCGTTGGGACGGAGCGAGCTTGCTTAAATCTGACAACAGCGCCGTGTTCCTTTCTCCCCCACGACTATTCTGGTCAGTCCCCACGTCGCTGCGACGCTCAGTCTTGGCTTAGTAGCCGTTAAGGATGGAAGGGAAAATCGACGCTCTCGCCAAGTGAGAAATGCGTTCAGTGATTAGATTTCTTTGGTTTAAGGGGTCACCTTCTATTGAAATCCATCGCCAGTTGACCGATATGTATAGAGAGAAGTGCATGAACATAAAAAATGTGCGGAAGTGGTGTAGGGAGTTCGCAGAAGGTCGTACAAACGTGCACGACGAGGCCGGCCGCAGGCGTCCATCAGTTTCGGACGAGACAGTAACGAAAGTTGAGGAAGTTCAAGCAAACGCTGTAAGCGGGGAAGGTGATGGCTTCGGTATTCTTGGACAGTAAAGGCATTCTGCTGGTCGACTACCTGGAAAGAGGTACAACAATAAACGCGGCAAGGTGCTGCGAGACACTAACAAAGCTGCGCCGGGCTATACACAACAAAAGGAGGGGTCGGCTGACAAAGGGAGTTCGTTTGCACCATGACAACGACCACCCTCACGTCGTCCGCACCACGACGAATCTCATCGCCAAATTCGGGTGGCAAATCCCTGAACATCCCCCATACAGCTCTGATTTAGCCACCAGTGACTGCCATTTGTTCCCCAAGTTGAAAGAACACTTTGGGGCAACGAAATTCACCAGCGACGAAGAGCTGAACGCAGCTGTACGACGCGAGTATGAAAAAGCTTCTGGAGTCACTGCAAAAGTGAATCGTTCGTGAGGGGGCTACGTAGAAAAATAGTTAAAAGACCAGTCTTTCAAAATCTATACTTGTTTTTGCAATAAAATGAAGTTTACTATATGAAAAAAAATTGGAGACCTTAATTTACGGACAACCATCGTAGATTCTATTGAGCGGAGAGAGATGTTATCATTACAAATTCATTCGAATTTATGGAGACCTGTGGCCTGAAATCTGAAACAATCAGAAACAAGAAAAACAGCAACAAAATCAATAAACTCTAAATACGTATTTCGGCAACTAAGTTGCAATCATCCGCAGAACAAACTAAAAAAGGACTATCTTCCTATTTCAGTTGGTTTTACTGAAGATGGAAACTTAGTTGCAAAATACATATTTAGAGTTTGTTGATTTTATTGTGGTTATGGATTTTTCTTGTTTCTGTCTATTATAAATTCCAATTCATCAATACATAATAACAAATACGGATGAGTGTTCAAGTTAGTGTTAATTAAAGTTGGTGAAATGTATCTTTCCCTTATAACAAGTGTTCATTTGAAAAGTCAATCTAGTAGCATGTGATTTATTGAGAACATTTTGAAGTATGACGTAAATTAAAATTTACTACTTAACCTACGAAGTCGTATATTTTGACAGTTTTATACATACAAATAAATAACAAATAATAGGTACTTATTGAAAACTATAACAAATGTTGAAAATGTTGTCTTTTAAGATCAATGCACTTTAAAATCCTCCGTTCAAAATTTCTGATGATATTCTGCAACATTACTGGATTGTTATTAATTTCTACGCATTTCTGTTCGATTCTCTGTAGCATGTCATTCAAATTCAATATAGGTGTTCGAAATATGTTATTTTTTAGATAAGGCCACAAAAAGAAGTCGCAAGGTGTTAAATCGCATGAACGTGCAGGCTGGCAATTTCAGTATTTCGACTAATTATACGCTCATCAAAAAATTCTCATAAATACTCCAAAGATTCTGCAGTACAGTGACAAGGTGCTCCGTCTTGTTGGAAATATGCATTTTGAAGTTCATCATCATGCAACTGATTGACAAATGGTTGTAAAATTTCCCTACGGTACCTTTGAGCATTTAACGTTCCCTGAATAAATATTGGTCCAATGATTCGCCTTTGGCTTATCGCTGCCCAAACACCAATTTTCACTGGATGTAGCGATTCTTCATTAATTACATGTGGATTTTCACTACTCCAAATTCTTGTATTTTGCGAATTTAGGTATCCCGTTTTATAAAACCATGCTTCATCAGTAAAGATGACTCTTTGCGAAAGTTCTCCATTATTGTTCATATTTACAAACCAATTACAAAACTGTAATCTACGTGGGTAATCAATTTCTAAAAATTCTTGTACTGCTGTGACACGGTATGGATAAAGTTGCATATCCTTTTTTAATAACATGTGAGTTGTACCAACAGAAAGGTTTATTTGTTGACTCGAATGTCGAACAGATGTTTGTGGTTCATTTTCCATTATTCCTTCAACACGATTGACAACTTGAGGTGTACGTTTCTTAACTGCTCCGCTGCCTGATTTTCTTAAGAGACTACCAGTTTCAGAAAAAAGTTTTAAAGTTCTATCCAAAGTATTCTTAAATTGTATGCATTCTATTACAAAATGTGGAAACTCAACTGGAACTTCTACCATGCAATCTTGAACTGAATAAACCCATAAACCATCAATTTTATTACCACTTCGAAAATATGCCTGGACTAAAAAAGATTTATGTTCTAAAGTGAAAGCCATTTTAAAACTGAGAAGCAATTTATTTATACCAGAATCGACACACGATTATTTTATGCACTAACTGATATTTGTGATTGACATTATCAAATGTCATTTTGATTTACGTTATATTAATATATTTGCGTCTTATTCTATCAAAATTTCAAAGTAACCTAGATTGACTTTTCAAATGAACAATTGTTATAATATACACGTGAATCCTCAACTAATGTATTGACGGTGAGATGCTACAAAATCTAACTAACAAAAGTTCAGTCTCAACAGTAAGTAAGCATGATAACCCTCCCCTAAAGAAATTCAAAACATTTCCATCAGCAGGTGCGGTAATGGTTACGATTTTTTAAGATTCGAAAGCGCTAATTTTTTATTACTGGAAAAAACCTGGAATCGCACATAAAAAATTAACTTTCATAATGACGAGTTTTCTCATCGCACCAGTCAAGTTGTTCGCAAGGAATTTATATTCACTAGGTCTAAACTCTAACTTTTCTTTGTTAGAAAGTAGTTTCGGTCTGACGAAGAACTTATTACAGCAATGCAGCAGTATTTTGAGGATCTTGGGAAAGATGATTACAAAAATAGCATAATTAATTCAGCATTGTTTGTCTAAAGTTGAAGTTGAAAGAGAATATATTGAATTGGAGGTGCTACCCAGAAATTCCCGGAATGTGAAGAACAATACAATAAATTGTTTCTACGACTTATTCACTATCATCCCTTTCAAAGCACTACCTTTTCGCATGATCCCAGTGACTTGTCCGTGACTTGAAACAGTTCTGGAAGTCTTCGTGTGTTAACGTGTTCAACACTTCCAGCAACTCGATCTGGATCTCCTCAACTGTCTCAAAACAGCGCCTTTTGAGCTCTATTTTCAATTTCGGAAACAGGAAGAAGTCACAAGAGGCAAGATCTGGGGAGTAGGGAGGGCAAAATAGTACTTCCATCTTCGTTGAGGATAGAAACTGATGCACAACAACTGACGTGTGGGTTGGTCCATTGTCGTGGTGTAGGATACACGAATTGTTGTGCCACTTGGAAGGCCTAAATTCTTTGTGCATGATGCCATCATCGTCAAAGAAGCAAATCAACATCGACTTGAGGTTACTTCCAACTTACCGTGACGATGGCGTCTTCTATTGCGATGACTGCTGCTTTATTTCGAGATTATATCTATACGATCATGATTCGTCGCCAGAAATGATTCTGGTACTGAAGTTCGCACGCCTTTCGGCAGGTTCTTTCAGCTCTGCTCACACATGAGCACGGTGCTGTTCTTGTTCAATGCTGCGTAACCTTGGCACAAACTTCGTAGCAATACGCCAGATGTAGATTATCCTCCTTCAGTCTTTCAGGATAGCATCACGCACTTTTGCCACATTGTTTGGCGTATTTTCCGTCGATGGACGACCGGAACTCTCATCAAATCGACCGTTTTTGAAACGGTTGCACCACTCAATATATTTGCGCTTAGCCTAAAGAATCCTCGTCAAACGCTTGTTTAAGCATTTTCAGGGATTCTGAAGTTTGAAACAGAATTTGATACAAGTTCTTTGCTCTTTCACATCCAACATTATAGTGTCGTAGAATAACTAAAGACAACTCAACAAATATAAATACAAAAACCATTTATCACCACCTAGCAACCGCTTAACAAACTGACTTAGTATAGACGCAGCTGACACCACCTAGCGGTATAGAGCTGTACTACCATCACTTCGAGCGCCAAATTCAAATTCCGAAAATTTCTGTATAGCACCTTGTATGTTGAAAAATAATAAAAAAACATAATGCCCTAACGCATTTGTCTAATTTCGAATTTCACTTTCCATTAAATTATTCTCGTACAGATCGATTCTTAATGTTTTACTAAAATGAAGCAGATTATTTTGCCTGATATGAAGAGATCTTTTACACTCGTTGTATTATTCGAGATTCAGATTTGGTAAATGCTTAGCGATAAAGTTAGGGCAAAACTATCTTCCTTTAAGATTATTACGTATTTTTTTCGATGTAGCTGCAAAAACAATGAATCGTGCGGAAAGTTAAATCTTTTAGGAGCTTTAAGGTATCCGTATTTTGGTTTTAGGGATTTCTATATACTGCCGAATACGCAAGTTGAGGCACTGATATGCAATTATATGAAAGAAAAACCCACCATAAAAATCCGGATTGGTCTGGATTGATTATTTGTCATACACAGTAAATGGGATTAACGATTCGTTCGTTCGATTCGAATAAATTGACTTAAAATAAAAAGGGGCGATCGACAGGGAAAACGGAAATTTGCTCCCAAATTACGGTCGGACGAGCGAACAGAAACGCATGGAACGATTGTTGATTTTCAAATAAGGAATTCGACGTAATTTATATTAATGGCGTTAGGAATTTTAAATAATTTGTTATTTTAGCATTTTTAAGTACACGATAAGAATAAAAAGGTAAATGTTAAATAGCGTATAAAAAGACAATTTAATATGATCAACAAGCATATATGTGCTTTGTGAACTTAACAAAAGTGTTGGACAGCATCTGGAAACAGAACATACTTACAATATTAAACGAAGACGAAACCTATATGCAAATAACGAAAACGATATACAACATATATATATATATACAGGGTTAGTTAAAAGTATGGAGACGGCGATTTATTGTCGTTAATATTCATTTTAGGGAATTACGTTATAAAAGTTTGTTAAGATATTTTGATCTACATTTGAGATTATTTGATTATTTTTTCTTCAATTGTTTTTTAGATACGCCTGTTCGCGCATTTTTTTTTAAATGGGAAGTGGTAAATTTTGCTCTTCCATTCGATAGAGGATCTTTTTCTCTTTACAATAATATTTTTGTATTTTTTAAATTCATTTTAATAACTTTTTTACAAGAAAAACTAAACAAATTAATAACAATATATATTAAAGTAAGTGTTCAAATTGCCGTCCATTAGTAATTTGACAATGACCCAATCGATTTACAAAACCCCGAACAGAGTTCTGTAAAAAATCTCGGGGAATTTTTTGTATCGTTCTGGTAACTCGGATTTGTAAATCTTCGACGTTATCAGGCCTATCTTTGTAAACTTTGTTTTTTACGTATCCCCAAAGACGAGGAACCATTGAATGGCCAGCCCGTTCGCCAGATTTAAGTCCTTTAGATTTTTAAAGGACTTAAATCTGGCGAACGGGCTGGCCATTCAATGGTTCCTCGTCTTCCAATCCATCTGTGGGGAAAAACGTTGTCCAGATATTGACGAACATTTACACCATAATGTGGTGGGGCGCCATCTTGCAGGAACCAGATACTGTCATTGGGCAGGTGTTAATTGTTTTCATGAGGAAAGAGCGTACCACTAGCAGGTATTCTTTCATTTTGCAATAACTGCAAATACAGAGCCGAAGTTAAATTGCCATTGATGAAAATGGGACCGATAATATGACCGCCTAGAATGCCAACCCAAACATTAACCTTTTGTGGGTACTGCATATCGTGCTCCAAAATCCAAGAGGGATTTTCCGATGACCAGTATCTGCAGTTATGTCTGTTTACCTCACCGGTAAGGCAAAAAGTAGCTTCGTCAGAGAAAAGAATATTGATGACAAAATTTTCATTATTATTGCAAATATTTAACATTTCTTCAGAAAATTGTAATCTCCTAACAAAATCATCTTCCGTTACTCGTGTACAAGGTGTACCTTATAAGGTTTATACTTTTCACTTTTTAAAAATGACACGATCGATGACTGTGAAATATTGAAATTGGCCGCTAATTGATTGGTTGATAAATGGGGATATTCAGATACAGCCAATAAAATATCCAGTTTGTTATCATCGCTTTTTGCTGTTCTAGGTCTACCACTCCTTGGCAAATCTTTAACGCTACCCGTTTGTTCAAAGCGTCTAAAAGTTTTACCAACAACGAATTTAGAAATTGGATTTCTATTTGGATGCGTATCATTAAATAAATTACTAGCGTCTTGTAAACTTCTGCGTCTATCTCCATAACCCAACATCATAAGTATTTCAATTCGTTCATGTTCACTTAAACTCGCCATTGTTAATATTAACAGCAACAAATTGCACAAATGAATTATTTCTGTCAAAGATTTGATGTACACAATGACCACTGATAAAATTATGTCGCTCAAGTTTGTTTATCGCTACGCTTCTGTCTATCTGCGATGTACCGAACATCTGTTAAACATATGAACCGGCTCTTTCTTATAAAAAAAGTTATTAAAATGAATTTAAAAAAAACAAAAATATTTTTGTAAAGAGAAAAAAATTCTCTATCGAATGGTAGAGTAAAATTTACTAGTTCCCATTAAAGAAAACTGCGCGGACAGGCGTAACTAAAAAACAATTGAAGAATAAAAAATTCAAATATTCTCAAATGTTGATCAAAATATCCTAACAAACTTTTATATTGAACATAATTCCCTAAAATGAATATTAACGACAATAAATCGCCGTCTCCATACTTTTAACTAACGCTGTATATATATATATATATATATATATATATATATATATATATATATATATATATGGTAAACCTAAACTGTAGGCGATTAAAGGTCTGTATATTACTTCAAAATATATGTATTTAAAAAACTCTACATGTTTCGGCTGTGTATGCCTTTATCAAGAGAATACAAAATATGAATGACAGGATATAAATGTCAAGTAATTAAGTCGCTATGGTTTAAATTACTCAAAGATACATTCTAGTAATAATAATAAATCATGCCTTAGTATTCCAAATTAAATATATATATTTTGAAGTAATATACAGACCTTTAATCGCCTACTGATTAGGTTTACCATATCATACCAAGGTCACGAAGTTATTATATATATATATATATATATATATATATATATATATATATATTGTTGTGATGCATGTTATCCATATAGAGCTGCATCTAAAATAGGAAGAATAAGACATACAAAGTGAAAAAGGGTTATAATATAATGGTTATATAAATAATATTATTAAGTCTTAGTAGTATCGAAGTGCATATGTATTTTTATAACGATCATTTCATTCTTTAAATTTCTATATACATTTTCCTTTCATTATTTAATTTTATTATATCATATTCAAATTTTCAAATATTAGCGCGAAAAACATATTCAAATCCATATGCAACTTTGTATTATATCGACACTAGTAAGACACGCCTACAAATTGACATCTCGCTATGTTTACATTTATCATGCGCAGTATGCGATTTGTATCATTCAAATTTATCTTAACCTAACTTGGTAATTTATAATATAATTTTTAAAATCATTTAGATAATCTAAATTAATCAAATTCTTTTTATATAAAATTGTTAAAAGGGTAAATCATCGAGATTATTGATATCAATAGATAGCGTGTTTGGTAATATTCAGACAAGTGCTGTCGAATTATTCGATCCTTGAATTTGAAAAATAAATAGACGCATCTTTTTAGACCAAGCCTTAGAAATCTTGTATAAAACACAAATTTAAATTATAAATTCAGCTAAAAGTGATAAAAAGTATCCAGAATATTAATTAACTCGATCGTCAAGAGAATTACTACAAGAATTTTCGGTAATAACGAACTTTCAAACAACATAGCGTCACAGACGTAGTTCCACCGAAAACGATAGAAAATCAGAAGAAATATATATTCAAGAATCCTTCGCCGAACTTCAACAAAATAGTCTAACGTACATCAACAACGATACCTGAAATTCTACAGCCAGAAACGAGCGCAGTGAGTAATTAGGCACCGAAGACGAAGTCCGAGGAAAATCTTCGATAGCGTCTGCGTAAACCGCCACCTACACCGCCATCGTTTTGTGCTGCACCCGAACATTTTCGGATCACCGAGGATCTTCCCAATTCACACATACGATCTACAAACATACATCAGCATCATTATTATAACAGGTTTTCAGATAATATTTATTATTTTTTTTCAAAAATTAAATTCTTTAAACTTTTATTTAATAATATTCTCGAATTATTTACCTAATCTATCACGTCCTGTCATGATCTTTATAGTTAATTAAACAACCTATTTATAACTTAGAGCTAGCAATAAAAGGGTACTCACCATTATTGTAATAAGAGTATTCACATTTATATTCATATTATTTATTAGTTTAACACACATAACCTCTTTTCACATTAGTAACACCTTGTTGTTTATGCGTATATGCAGTTTCGTTAATATCACATTTGTAATACGTTATATTTTTACAGTTTCCTTTAATTTAATAAACATCATATTTTTAATTTTACATGAATCTTTTATTTGTTCATATTTATTTGTAGGAGTTATTATATTAAGCGTCAACATTAATATTATTCTCTTTTTTGGAAGCAACAACCTAAAACTCACAACGAGCCCGAGATCACCCACATTTAGTAAAGTTTTATTAAAAATAGTTTCTTGCTTTCCGACTAGTTGGCTATTTGAGATAAAGATAGCGCAATCTGGGGTGAGATTTTATAAATTAAGGCGCCCAACTAATCTTTTCAAATACATAATTTTATCTTACACTTTTATCTCATTAACATTTTATAATCTCACCACAGCCCAGTAAGGCGGTTCTTTATCAATTGCCAGCCCAACGTGGGGCAGACCGTTAACAATTGTCGCCGACAACGTGGGCCTGTTGCTTCTTGTTGATAACTCATCTACAAAGTTAAATATTGCAAATAATTGATACTTTTCAAATTGTTTCATATATTATATAGACGAAAAAGGTGTAGATTATTATTGTCGTTGTGTGTACATGTTTTTCCTATTACAACAGTAGATTGTTACCTTTATTTCACTACATCGCAGACTTTGGAGGATTCTAGGACATATTAAAGGTTAGTGAAAGGGAAAATATCACCTTGTGCTTACGTTATTTTATTTAACTTTTGATTCACTAATAAAATTACGGTGTCTCGAGTATTATTATTCATATTTTAAACATCACTTTGTATTTTTCAACTATTTATTATTATCATACTTTTAAAATAAAGGATACATCTTTATATAAATTCATTAAACTTCATAAATTTAATAAATATCAAAATGGACAACAACAAGATAATGAATATGTTGAATGCTATAATGACACAAATGACCGACTTAAAACAAGAACTAACTAATACTAATAATAAAATAGATACAAATAACGATAACTTAAAACAAGACTTAACAAATAAATTAGATAATACTAATAATAAAATAGATACAAATAACGATAACTTAAAACAAGACAATATAGAATTAAAACAAGAACTAACTAATATGAAAACAGACATAAGCAACATGAATAGTGATCTAACAACTAAATTAGAGACAAACATGAACAATATTAATCAAAAATTTGAAATAAATAATGCAAACATCGACAACAAATTAAGTGCTTTCAAAGTAGATTTAGAGGGTAAGATAGCAGAAATTTCTACAGCTCAGAAAAACATGGAAGAAAACGAACTTAAGTACTTAATTAAACTTGATGAAACCATTAATTTACTAAATTCACAATGGACAAAACGATTAGGCACAACCAACAAATTGGAATATAATTGCAATAATCAGACTAATAAAATAGATTCCGGAAATGTCGATCAAAAACAAACCATTTCTAATTTATTTAACATACAAAAAGAGGTACAGGGTACGACAACAATTAACTCAAGTAACATAAATAAAGAACAAAAAGAAATAATAAACAATCAAGTACGGGGAGATCAACAGATAAACGCCAATATTCACAATAATAACAACACTGATGCAACCAAAGTCATACATGACGTGAATATTAACAAACTGCGTAGATACCAAGTTAAAAATAATTTATACAATCAATTTCAAATAAATGACAAAGCATACCAGAGTTTCTTAATAAACAATGAAAGGGAATACAATAATTTTAACATAGAGAAGACGGGGATGAATAACATTAATTTTAACTTATCCAATATCAAAATCAAGAATATTAATCATAATTATGCAACCAACTTAATACAAACTAACAAAATTAACATACAAAACACCACTTTAATTTCACCAAATTTAACTATACACGATAGTATGATAACTAACTTAATAAATAAAGAAGGCATGATAAACAATTCAATGATATACGAATACTTAAATCATAACAATTTTCTTCATAATTTATACAGTATAAAAATCAATACCAATATACACATTTTCACAAAAATTATAAATATATACACACTAATCAACAAAAACCTCCATAAATCTCAAGGTAGAGGCAACATGACATTTCTACACAAGGATAACAGCATCAATATTTTTAAAACAGTTCGTCGAAAATTAACTATTTAAATAAATACGATGACAGAATATCGACATTCAAAAAAAAAAAAAACGATGATGAACAAAGCAGAATACGGGGATACGAGTTATAATTACAGATATACTAAAATAATTACACTTATATTAAACATAAACAAACAGATGATAAACACAATTTAATAAGAAAAAGAAAGAACACATAATAAAACTATAATACAATAAATGAATATATAACTAGCTAGATAATTAATAAATAAAATTATAAAGAAAACAAACATAACTGGAGCTATAATATTAATACTTATTTACAATAATTAAGAGAGATAATACACTGAAAAAAAAAAGGGTAACACCACATATTAAGATGGTTAAAACAAGCTTACAAAAGAACAATTATTTAAAATAATATTGGTACTATCAATCGAATTTAAAAGGGGAACATATTCACTTATAAACATGCTAATTTAAAAATAAATAAAATGAAAGTTTGAACGTATTATTATTGAAAAAGAGAGAGCATAATTGAAAATAAATAATAAAGGAGTGTAGATATGATATAAGAGGGACTAGGTAAAGATTTTAAAGGTTGAAGGTATTAATACATATGATAGAGGTGTATAGAATTATATATGAAATAAATGAATTATTATTATTATGAAAATATTAAAATATAGACAAAAGTGTCTTCTTATAAGGTAGAATATATATGTTAAAGGAGTGGTATTTTAATTGATTAGAGAATAGAATGTGAATGTAACGCCTTGCATGTATGAGGAGAGAATTATTTATTATGAAAGCTAAAGCTCATATCAGTATATCAATTATAATAAAAGACTAAGAATAACAATTTATTAATAGAATTATTGAGCATGTACCATCAATAAAAGATATAAATAAAATAACCCAAATGATAATACTACGAACAAATACGTGAATATATAATGTAATTAGTACAAGAAGTATATAATACAAATTTAAAACCACAGAAAACAGTAATATACAATTGAATAAATACAGTCATTAAAATTATTATTTACATTGAAAGGTATGTTATAGCTCGCAAAATACATCAATTAAATGAATACTACAACTAAACTATTTTTATATAATTACAAATAATTATACTTAAACTAGAAACATTAATTTAGACTGGATAATTTGAATTTGGACAGCTTGAATAAATAAAGAGAAGTTACAAAGAAACAATAGAATTATATTTGATAATTAAAAAAAAAAAAAAAAAAAGGAAGAAAAGACTTTGGTATACTAATATAATGTTAAGGAAGCTCATGACACAAACAAACATTTCGTCTTTACAATTTATAAAGTTTTTATATTATGGTGTTAACTTATTTTTCTTTCTAATTGTTTAATTCGATCGACACGTAATAAGTTTAGAAAAACAAGGTTGTTATCTTTCATTTCCTACATCTTCTTCAGCGAAAAGAATGTCCTCATTTGTACATTCCGACATTTTTTCGACGGGGACATTGTTGTGATGCATGTTATCCATATAGAGCTGCATCTAAAATAGGAAGAATAAGACATACAAAGTGAAAAAGGGTTATAATATAATGGTTATATAAATAATATTATTAAGTCTTAGTAGTATCGAAGTGCATATGTATTTTTATAACGATCATTTCATTCTTTAAATTTCTATATACATTTTCCTTTCATTATTTAATTTTATTATATCATATTCAAATTTTCAAATATTAGCGCGAAAAACATATTCAAATCCATATGCAACTTTGTATTATATCGACACTAGTAAGACACGCCTACAAATTGACATCTCGCTATGTTTACATTTATCATGCGCAGTATGCGATTTGTATCATTCAAATTTATCTTAACCTAACTTGGTAATTTATAATATAATTTTTAAAATCATTTAGATAATCTAAATTAATCAAATTCTTTTTATATAAAATTGTTAAAAGGGTAAATCATCGAGATTATTGATATCAATAGATAGCGTGTTTGGTAATATTCAGACAAGTGCTGTCGAATTATTCGATCCTTGAATTTGAAAAATAAATAGACGCATCTTTTTAGACCAAGCCTTAGAAATCTTGTATAAAACACAAATTTAAATTATAAATTCAGCTAAAAGTGATAAAAAGTATCCAGAATATTAATTAACTCGATCGTCAAGAGAATTACTACAAGAATTTTCGGTAATAACGAACTTTCAAACAACATAGCGTCACAGACGTAGTTCCACCGAAAACGATAGAAAATCAGAAGAAATATATATTCAAGAATCCTTCGCCGAACTTCAACAAAATAGTCTAACGTACATCAACAACGATACCTGAAATTCTACAGCCAGAAACGAGCGCAGTGAGTAATTAGGCACCGAAGACGAAGTCCGAGGAAAATCTTCGATAGCGTCTGCGTAAACCGCCACCTACACCGCCATCGTTTTGTGCTGCACCCGAACATTTTCGGATCACCGAGGATCTTCCCAATTCACACATACGATCTACAAACATACATCAGCATCATTATTATAACAGGTTTTCAGATAATATTTATTATTTTTTTTCAAAAATTAAATTCTTTAAACTTTTATTTAATAATATTCTCGAATTATTTACCTAATCTATCACGTCCTGTCATGATCTTTATAGTTAATTAAACAACCTATTTATAACTTAGAGCTAGCAATAAAAGGGTACTCACCATTATTGTAATAAGAGTATTCACATTTATATTCATATTATTTATTAGTTTAACACACATAACCTCTTTTCACATTAGTAACACCTTGTTGTTTATGCGTATATGCAGTTTCGTTAATATCACATTTGTAATACGTTATATTTTTACAGTTTCCTTTAATTTAATAAACATCATATTTTTAATTTTACATGAATCTTTTATTTGTTCATATTTATTTGTAGGAGTTATTATATTAAGCGTCAACATTAATATTATTCTCTTTTTTGGAAGCAACAACCTAAAACTCACAACGAGCCCGAGATCACCCACATTTAGTAAAGTTTTATTAAAAATAGTTTCTTGCTTTCCGACTAGTTGGCTATTTGAGATAAAGATAGCGCAATCTGGGGTGAGATTTTATAAATTAAGGCGCCCAACTAATCTTTTCAAATACATAATTTTATCTTACACTTTTATCTCATTAACATTTTATAATCTCACCACAGCCCAGTAAGGCGGTTCTTTATCAATATATATATATACATATACAGACCACAACAAGAATAAAAATCTCTGAGAGACTGTTGGATGACATACAGCGGTCAGGGACATGATATATAGGGGTGAGGGGTGACGGGTTAGGGGTGAGGGGTAAGGGGCGACGGAATAAGGCAGAGGGACTCGCTTAGTCTTTTTCTATTTAATCTTTTTTAAATCTTTATTTATAAATCTACATAAGAGTAATAATCTTATTAGTTTAGATGTTGTCACACATTTTAATTATGTACACACAACTGATCTATGGAAAACTTACTCGCATCCGTTGTATCGTGTACGTTTTTGGACTATCAGTCGTTTTATCAGATTTGATAATGTAAATACAGACCATCAACGTAAACAAACTGAGAAAGTAGCAGTCATCAGTGGCGGCTGCTACTAAAGGGCACAAGGGCATGTGCCCATTCAACCACCAAGATAAACACAGAAAGATATTCGCATGTAATTCAGTGCCTTATTTTATTTTGTGAAGTTTTAAATAATAAATGAACAAGGAAAATATCAAAACTTTAGGGGAACTACACATACTAAACCGCGAATACGGAGCGCGGATAACGAGGCATGTCAGTAAAAGCGAATTCGCAAATACAGAGGACGCGAATAGCGGGGATCCACTGTATATGTTCATATATTCCAAAAAAAGAACAAATCGGTTGTGCTTCTTTCCATTTCCCATTACAACATTGAGTTGAAGGTCCTAAAAGAAAGCCAAGAATGATACTCGATTACAAGAGAAGCAAAGGAGACGAAGAAATGGCCTTTGGCTTTTTTTAATTTAAAGCATTATAGATGTGGCTGCATTTATTCGTGATCTACATGGAAAATAATCCACACTTGAAGACATCAACAAACCGTAGAAGGTTGTTCCTACAATAGTTGAGTGAACAATTAGCCATGGCAGAAGTTCAGAATCGTTCAAAAATGACCAAATCATGCGCAATTTTCCATCACGTAGTGGAATTGAAAGTATGTTGGGCCGCCCGGTAACACCAACTGTTGAAAATCTTGCTGTACGCGCTCAAGAGGACGTGACAACTCTTGCAGAATTGTTACCTACGTCCCAGAAAAAGACCAACACGAAAAGCCTGCAAATAATAATCCCAAAAGACAGTTTGTCCTGAACATTGAATACATATAAAGTATAACTCAATGTGATAGTTGCGCAAGCTAAAATATCACGTTTTTTTATAAAATTTAATATTTTTCTCCTTTTTTTTATACAATATAAAAAATAATGGCAAATAAATAATGATTATAATGAAACAAAAATGTTTTTCTTCATTTGTAACAATTTACATAAATTTTTCTATGCGCCCCCGGGTTGGCTGTAGATAAACGGAGTAAATCGCTACCCAAAAGTTTAAGTCGACACGGCACCTAGAAATCAAAGTATGTATATTAATTTGAAAATGAAAAAAACACTGGGTATGTGGGTGTAGACACAAAGGTTAATAACTCTTGTAATATGGCAAGAGTGTTATTTTAGTGAAAATATCTTTCAAGTGATACCTACTGATGATTCTGTAGTAAGATGAAACACGTATCCGCGAATCTGGAGAGATACTTTCACACAAATATGAACTTGTATTGTGTTCTCCACACCCGATATTTACTAATATTTTATAGTATTAAAAATGTTTTTGTTATTTGACAGTGTATTATAACCAATTGACATTAGAATCCTTTCTTATCTTTAGTGTATGTTAGCAGTTTTACCATTACGACTTTGTTAAACAGTCTTAAATTTTAACGTAGCAGCGCAATACCTCGATACAGCTTACACTGTATTTCCAGCAAAACAAACTTTTAGTGCATTTAGTTTAAATTTCCTCTACGTCATATTTATTTTGTACTCAGAAAATCACTAACAACACCAAATAAATCCAGATGCGCTAAATTCAGCAGTAACAGGATGTTAAACAAACAACGTAAAAGCTTTATTGTTTAATCCGCTCAAATATACCGGAATAATTTAACACCATTCAGTATTATGAGGGAGGTCTCCAAACTGAAACGAGAACGACCAACGTCCTTCCCAATTAATTCACGGGGCGTCGTTTATTCATATTGAGTCAGTATAATCGATAAGAGAAATTGGCCAATTGATGCTAGATTTCTCCAAGATACTAGCCGCAGGGCTATTCGAAATCTGTATTCTGCATTGGTCTTACGGGATCGAGAAACCTTGCAGACATTATTCAGTGTCAAAGTCACCGTTCGTAAATTATTGTTGCAGTGTATGTAACTATATTAATTTGACGGTTCTGTCGATAGTTGTATGTAGTGCCTGTATTATAATGGATGAGCTAATTTTTCATCTCTGTGTGTTATTAGTGTATTAAGTTTCGTGAGAATTTTAAAATTCGATTAATTACATTAGTCAACAAATTTTCATTTTTTAAAATTCTTCTTTAGAAATCATGTATAAGTTTCGTTTCTTTTATAGTTCTAATAATAGTAATAAGAACACATTTATTCTGGCACGTCAGGTATTGGAACAAAAAATATTTAGAAGTAAATTAAATAATATTAATTAGGTATGTACATTATATGAAGGTTCTTCGACACTTTCTGATACCAACGTCCACGAATAAAAAGCGTTAACTGTTCCACTGGCTCTGATAACGTGTTTTAATAACAGAAACGTCTTCATAAAACCCTTCACCGCTATGTTCATCATTCACGTCGTCGAGGTTCGGGGAAAAGAAATCCAGACAAGAGTGCAAAAAATATATTTTAAGCCTTATGTTACAGTCCAATTTATGGCAACTTTTAAGAAGTTCATTAATAAGTGCTATATAATTATCAGATTTCCTGTTTCCTAGAAAATTATGGATCACATTTTTAAAAGCATTTTAAACAACACATTCCACACATTCTGTTAGAAAGAAAGTTGAAGGATAACGAAGTTGGTTATATTTATATATTGTTGTAATGGGTTATGCGTGGAGTGCTATGAGAAATTATGTTGTGGAGAGGGTTGATAATGTGTTACGAGGACTTGAAATTAATGGAAATTTTTCTGGAGTGGATGATGATTTATTTTATGTGCCATAATTAATGTGTAATATAGGATGTTTAAGTTTAGAATTTGTTTGGCGTCGATTACCTAGAAGTTATAAAGAAGATGAGAAGAAATTGTTATATATGCAGACAGAATGATTTATAGTTTTTGTATTAATATAGTGTAATTTATTTATGTGTGCAGTAATAAATAAATATTTGAATTTGAATTAAATTTTTTTAAAATAATATTAAATGTAAAAAAAAAGAGAAAAAAGAGAGAGTCCGGGGTGTTGGGCGAGCCCCCGAACCAATCTACACCGCCCCGGACCGCGAAGCGTGGAGGTGGGGATTGGGGCAACCCCCCTTCCGGTATGATTTCTTAAAATTTTTGATGTTGTAGAAGTTTAATTTGGTGTCCTATAAAATTTCTTCTTTAAGTTTTGCATTTTAAATTTTTTGGAAATTTTTGTTTAAGGCATTGGAACCACGGCCATCTTTATCCATTGCTTTCACGAACTTTTTCATCGAACCTCCTAATTTTATGTAAAGTGCGGTAGAAATATTTTATCAGGTTCAACTAGTGAGTTATGAAGTAAATTATTTTGATCAG
The DNA here is from genome assembly GCA_935421215.2 of Melolontha melolontha. NCBI lineage: Eukaryota > Metazoa > Arthropoda > Insecta > Coleoptera > Scarabaeidae > Melolontha > Melolontha melolontha. Next base: position 137,822,761 of record OW285239.1, read on the forward strand.
GATTATATAAGCCCTGACTAACCAGTCTTTAACAATGTAGTGGGAATTTCTTAATCGACTGTCCTACTCACGAAGAAAACAGCAATTCTTTTTATACCCTAGTTATAAACCGAGTAGAAAGGCTACAACTTTGAGATCTGCGCTGATATACCATTTGTACTATTATGTGCGAATGGGCCTTCCTCTCTTGCTCGGGGTTTTTATAATTATTACTTTTTAATAATATATGATATCTTATCTCTAATCTACGAATTAATAAAACTTCAATACTTTTTCTACAAATTTCTTTATTTTTAACAAAATATATTATATACTATTTTATTGGCATTTTAAATAAGATAAATGACAGTGGGCGTGGTGCTATTGCTTTTTAACAAAATTTGTTTTCTAACTTGTATTTTTAAATTAAATTCGTGGATCCTCGATCAACGAGAACAAAGAACAGGTATTGTGTTTGAAATTTAGTAATTAACAAATTTATTATAAAAACACATTTGGCTATTTCACAATTTTTTATTAGATTATTTCTAACATATGTTTCGGCTGTTATGCCATTGTCAAAGAGTATCTTAAAACTAACTTACAATACGTGCCCTTTTAACTTTTATACCTATTTTTTAGTGCTGGGGTTATGGTCAAGACCATGTCTATTATGTCAAGACCGTGTCTATTATGGGGGTGTCAACAAATTCTAACTGTGTATTTGTAATTATTGTATTTTGTTTTTGTGCTTTTTTAATTTCTAGTATTTCTAATAAATCTAGTCTTCTACTTTTCATTACGTTATGTAACACGGTGGAGCTATTAATGTCAGGCAAATGGCTTTGTTCGATACAGTGTGTCAAAAAACCTGTGTTTTTATTACTATACTTTACGTCTCTTAAGTGTTCGGATATGCGTTTTTAATGGATCTTCCACTTTGCCCTATATATATAGCTTCACAGTAATTACAAAATGTTTCACCAAGAAGTGTCTGCTACGTCAATTAATGAAATTTAGTCACTCTTTTTATTTTGAAGTTTAATTTTGAATTTAATTCATGAGTTGACAATTTATTTTCATATTAATGTAATATTTTAGAAATATGGGTCTTTATTATTGGCATTTATCTGACCTGAAGTTACTTGATGATAGATAGCTCTCTCTTCTTATGGTAGTTTTCCTTTTATTATTTAATATCTGTAGTTATCTAATTATTGGGCATTTAGGCAGTACCTAACTTCGTAAATGGCTGTTGTTATTTACATAGAAAAGGTATAAAAGTATGGTTATTTACTTAACCTCTTTGACTCGTGGCTGACAGGACCTTATTTATTTTCTCTACGCTATAATAAAGATTTAAAAAAGATAATCATATAAAACCTAATATTTATGAAACCAGAACAAAATAAGCATTTTAATGAAGTCATGGCCAACTATAATTGTCATTAAAAAAAAACATAAGTTTATTTTATATCGCTAAGAAATAAGTAATTAAACTTCTAGTTTCAAAAATTATTTTATTGTAAATACACTACAATATTTCTTCGCCATACAATGGCTTCATTAGTTTTTTTCATTTCATCCACCTGATGAAGCCATTGTATGGCGAAACAATATTGTAGTGTATTTAAAATAAAAGAATTTTTGAAACTAGAAGTTCATAATGAAGTTTCTCCTTCGTCAATTAACTATTCATTTTATATCTTGATATTCAAGTGTGCCATGAATATTTAATAAAGATTACTAAATTCTACATAAAAAGTACTATTAGATGTCATTTTTAGTTTTGCTCAGTCTTCGACGGTTACGAAGATATGTACAACTGAAAATTTCGTCGAATTTCAATTTTCCTGAAATATCAATAAAAATTTGACAACATATGACAAATCTGAACATGCCATCAAATACTTATCAGAATTCTGAGCAACTTTGCTAGTTTAACCGATCCGGTATTTTCAATACTGAGAGTTACCGGAAGTAGAAAAAATATTACTAAATTTATAATTTTATTAATCGGGAATATATTATATGTATATAATAGCAATTGTAGGATTACTTCGATGAATAATATTGATACAAAGGTATTTTTAATAATATAAACTATTACTAAAAATCTGGTGTGAAGAACCATATAGGTATATATATATATATACCGAATAATATTAATTAAAAATTATAATTTTGGCGTCGTTTCAACTTGTTTTGTCAAAGATATTAACATAAGATGTCGGCCATCATGAAAAATCGTTTGCATATAACTGCCGAATTATTTGACGGTATTTGGTTGTTAAAGTAATAAACTTAAAAATGTAGTTTTATTTAGTTACAATCACAAAATACATTAGTTTGTTACTTATTTTCTTTACCGTAAATTTTATAAATCGACAGAAAGCTGACATACACGTACTATAACTATTACGTCATAGATTTTAATGACGAAAGTGGATTGTTTCGTGCTTTCTCCTTATTACAAACGGGGGCTTGTGCTGGATATTGGGTTGTAGTTGCCGTGCTAATAATAATGAAATTATTCTAAGATAAATAAAATAATTAGTGGTGCTGGTGAAGTTTCTTCAAAGGTCCAGGACGTGCGTGATGATTGTTAATTAAAATATATATATATAACTTACTTACTAAATAAAACACATAAGCGTTGTCCTTAAAGTTTGTATTTATATTTACATAAGAAAGAAATGAAATTGGTATATTTAAAAGTAATTAAAACAAAAGTAATATATACACGAGGAGCGGTAATTAAGTAATTGAAAATTAACACAAAAATACTCTGAAATGAACGTTTAATTGAGCAGTAAATTAAGGGTTAATTGAATACGATTAATATAAAATAATCACCGTATCGAACAATACAGAGTTACCTTCGATTTGCGGCGATGTGCGGCCACGTGGTGCGTCGTATACCTGGACAGATATGCAGAGCGATGTTTGGCCGGAGGAACAAGAAATTAATTAGTTTAATATTTGGATTCGCTTAAAAGAATAATATATATAGAACAATACAGGATTACCTTTTAATTGCGGTGAGATGCCGGCGCACGTGGATCATGCCACCGGTACTTGACCAGTACGGCGGGTAATGTTGCACTTTCGAGCGTTCTAACGAGAAGATCGGACTGATAGTTTTGTATCGAAAAGAACACTGGTTTTGAAAATCGTCTGTTTTATGACCTGTCGGAGAGAGGGGTCGATATCTTGAATTCTAATTAATTAAGAAGCGGGACCTGAAGATATGTTATATCGATGGCATAAATATTATTAAAATAACGCTTGTGACATAAGCTTCCTAATGATATGAAACACCATATTTAAGAGAAGATGTATAATTCAATTAAAACAATTTAATGAAATGTAAATAGAAATAAATTCCACAGTAACGTTAGGGTTGCTGGGTCAGGTAGAAAACGAAGGGTCTGTCGGTCAGGATATAACAAAAGAGATGCTTTTTCTTTGTAACGAAAATGTACAGAAAAATGTCTTAAGTTTAAATATTATTACGAGATATTTAAAGAAGAAATATAATTTAAAAATCAATTAAAATATTTTTATATGCGTAGCGTAACATCCTATAGTATCTTTTTTATATAAAAGTAAACTTTGAAATATTGTAAAATTTAATGCGTTTTTTGAAAACTGTTTATCAGATTCAGAATCAGCATGACAAAAGACATAAACTGTACATATTGGTGTATAAGAAAACTAAACTGTGTTAACCAGTGTATTTAGAAAGAAATCATAAAACTAATATATTATCTTAACAATTAATAATTTTACAAAATATATATTCATTACATGCTTTGGCTGAATTAACGGCATAATTAAAATAATTACGAAACACAAAGAAAAGAAACTCGCTTATAAACTCCCCTCAAAGTTGTCTAATGTATTTTATGATGCAAAAGAAAGGAAATTTACTTCTTAGCGGTGGTAAAGACGAACACGTGGATCAAACAAGCAGAAGTTTATAACTGTAAAAGAACACGTTCGATCTTTTTTACATGCAAAAATTCATTCAACATTTGCCAACCACTTTTTCGAAGTTTAGTATTCACATCCTGAGGAATTCTAAAATTCTGGATGAAAGTTTTAAATTAAATTTGTTAGAATGTTTAGCAATTCACGATGCGACCTTGACGTAAAAAATAGCTAACCATGTTTCATTTCTTTTATTTTATTTCCATATTAATGTGTTATTATTCTTATCAATGTAATTGATTGCTATTGTGCACTCTTCAATTGCTTTATTTTACTGTTAATGGTACCTAGTAGTAGCGCCACCTGTAGACATATCTTGTTAGAAATTATGATTAATTTATTACCTTTTATATTATAGTGAAATATGTATTAATTTTTCATGTAATTTTATTATTTATTTTCCGGGTGCAAAGCATTATAAAATTTGAACTATACCTAAAATGTGTCTCAATATATTTGTAACTAAATGAGCTACTTATATTTTCTTATCTAAGTTATTCAAGTAATGTGAAATAAGCTAAACTATGCTGTTTTCTTTTCTTATTGCCAGAATTAATCAAATTAATTTTATTTAAAAAAAGAATAAAATAGTCACAGAGTACAAAATTTGATGCAATAAATAAAATTAAGAAACAAAGGAACACTAATCAACTAACAAGTTATGTATAGCAAACGCCAATTAAGTTGGCGCGAGGAGGGGTAAGTTTGCGCAGGATTAAAAGTAGTGGGAAGATTTGTATTTGGTTTTACATCAAATGCCAGATAATTCTAACCTCTGAGCGTGTATCACTTTATGATCCCCTAGCAAAGACATTATGTTTCGTCAAACGTCAATGACAAATGTATTCTGACAATTACTTGAGTGGTGGGGGTGAACGTTTTTAAAAACGACTTCTGCGCACCCCCTCCTCGCGCCAACTTAATTGGCGCTTGCTATACTATCGCGGCATTTAAAATCTGGACGATTATACAAAGTGTCCCGTATCGTTATGTTCAAATGTTAGGAGTGTAAAGTAGACTTCATTTCAAGTAACAAAAACGCAAAACTTGTATATCCATTTTTATTTGTTTCAAAGTTACAGATCTATGAATGTGATTGTCAGATCATGAAAAAAAATGTAATCCTAAAGTCAATACAAACTCATTGCATATAAAAAAAGTTATACGATTCAATAACAGGCCTGTGATTGTTAACGTCGCATAATAAAATGTTATCCTAAAATAAATAAACACGTATCGTAGTGCATACAGTATTGGAGATCTACAAAAAAGAGTAATGGAAATTGATTTATGATAAAGAAGGTTCTTACTTATTTCGTAAGTGCTGAACCATGAATAACATACAATAAACAAATGTTCAGATGACCGTTAACGTTGCATTTTTTAATAAATGATTACAATACGGTTCAGTTCATACAACAGCTTATTAGTGAGCAGACACGTTTTCTTTATTCAAAATGCCTTAGCGACTTTCTTCTCAAGAGTATGCGGACATGCATTTTGTGTATGGCTACTGTAGCGGCAGTGCACCTCAAGCAGTTATTGAATACCGACATCGGTTTCCCGATAGGCGCATTCCTCATTACAGAACGTTTCTGGAAGTACACAGACAATTTTGGGAATGCGGACTGCGTGATTATCTTTTCGACCGAGGATTAAACTTGCCAGCAGACTTAGAGGAAGAAGCTGTAGCTATTGTTACAAGGGATCCAACTCTCAGTGTACGTCGAATCGCTAGACAACTAGGAGTGTCACGAACGACAGTTTGGTGAATTTTAAAACGTGGGGGCTTATATCCATATCACTGTCGCAGGGGATACGGTTTGCTTGAGGAAGACCACTATGCTCGTCTAGTTTATTCTACCTGCATATTAAGACAGTCACGGATTCATTTTAATTTCTGCAGAACAGACCTCTGGACAGATGAAGCGACGTTCACGATAAGTGGTGTTACAATTCTGAGAAACCTGCACAGGTAGTCATCAGAAAATCCGAAAGCTATACGCCCATCTAAATTTCAACATGAAGCTTCTATTAACGTTTGGGCGGCCCTAATCGGTGACTTGTTGATTGGTCCTATCGTTCCTCCTGGGAGGTTAAATGCGGACAATTACCTTCAATTTCTTATTGACGAACAGCCAGGTCTTTTAGAGAATGTCCCACTGAATGTTCGACGAGCCATGTAGTTTCACATGGATGTGGCACCACCACATTTCGGAGTTGCTGTCCGAAATTGGGTTAACGTCAATTATCCAAGATGGATTGGTCGAGGTGGTCCTGTTGCATGGCCACCCAGATCAACCGATCTTAATCCCCTTGATTTTGATTTATGGGGGTACATGAAAAATTTAGTCAACGCGCAAGTTTCGAACACAAGAGAAGAGTTGTTGGATCGTATTCACCTGGCTGTCGAGCAAATCTGACAAAACAAGTATGAAATTCGGATAGGTACTTCTTCTGTTGGCTTACGGGCACAAACCTGCATTCAACGGAGGTGGACATTTAGAAAATATTATTAATTGAACTTTTTTAAATAAAAACAGTTTTTATTGACTTTAAGATTACATTTTTTTCATGATCTGACAATCACATTCATAGATGTGTAACTTTGAAACAAATGAAAATGAATATACAAGTTTTGCATTTTTGTTACTTGAAATGAAGTCTACTTTACGCTCCTAAAATTTGAACATAACGATATGGGGCAGCTTGTATATCCCAACACGTTCTCGATGAGGTTCAGATCTGGGCTCCTAGAACACCACGGCAAACACTCTGTATTATTTTCTCTAAACCATTGAGAAACGACTTGTCGTGTTGAAAGATGACATTTCTTTCAGAATATATAATTGCTGCCGAAGTATAGTTTCTGCCGAAACATTTTCTAATATTCTAATATAATTCTTACTATTCAATCTTTCCCCTATAATCCAACAAACACCTGGCCAAAGTGCGCAAATCTAGGCCCAGACATTCACTGAGAATCTTCTGCTCGTTTGTGATTTTTGAGTTTATTTTTCGTCAAATTGTGAATTAGGTGCTCTATAAGTACGGATTCGGCCATTATGAGACGACGTAAAAACTTTTTCATCATAGAAAAAAAATATACGGTATAAATTGCAACGCAAAACCAACTATTACTTCCCTATTCTGCGCATTAGAAATGGTTTCTTCTCAGACGCCCGATTTCTCAAGTCTGAAATTTGTCTCAACTGTTTTCTTGCTGTGCGGAGACACCCGGAGAAATGTGTTGCGATCACAGCATGTACTATTACTTCGAACGAGTCATTTCTTTTTAAATAAAATTTTCATTCTGTTCGGGAGTTGACACACGTATACCACCACGTTGTCTATTAATAACTTCTAGACGTTGCCATTTAATTTTGATATCTGAAACGGTACTCTTCCCCACGCCAAATCTATCCGCTAATTTTCTAACTGACCATCCTACTTTTAGTGATGTAATTATTTAAATTTTAGTTTGAATATTCAAATGCGGCATATTAACTTTATATTTTGAGAAACCTGAATATGACACTGACAGACCCGTAGACAGCACCTACCTACTCTGAAAAAGCCATATTCAAATCAAACAAATTAAGTGTCCAATTTTCAAAAGCCGCAATAGTACATCCAAATAGAAATATAAATAAATTTATAGTTTCAAAAACGGTGAAAAGGTACATGGATAAAGGCAGCGTTAATAGTCTTCCAAAATTAGGAAGATAAAAAGCAAAAACTAATGGCGAAAATTCACTGAATGTTTGTATTGATGTAATAAGACAATGGTCTGTCCAACAATTAGCTTTAAACTATAAAATATGTAGATGCTCAGTTCAAAAAATAATAATATTTTGACAAAACTGAATATGACACTGACAGATCTGTAAATAGCAAATCGAGGTGCACCTATCTACTCTTAAAAAGCCATATTCAAATCAAACAAATTAAATTGATTGAACTCTCGCTTGGCACTTGGTGAAACATCTTGATAAATTCACGATGAAAAAGGAACACTTGGTTATATGCTTCACTAAATTTTATTTACATAAAATAAGACAATTGTTTCGGACTCTGCAGTCCATTTTCAATTAACATAAGAATATATTTTCTAAAGTATAAATAGATGTATGTAACTACAAAATAGAGAGGGGATAACGTTACTAACAAATTTTCGTGCAAATAGAAAAGGGGGTAATTTAAGATATAATATAATTATTCAATAACTAATTAAATTCAAATAACTGCCCTCATTATCGGCGAAAGGCTCAACTCTGTTTGCTCGTTTACAATGTTTAACGACTTATTTTTCGCCTTTGAAATTTCTAATATTTCCAGGAGATTTAATCGTAATCCTTTTGAAGAAGAGTGTAATATATTAAAATTGTCCGATGAGATCATATGGTTGTTATCAATGCAGTGTTCTGAAATCCCTGAGCATTTCCTAGAATTTAAAATGGCTTTTCTGTGTTCAGTAATACGAGTGTGAAAACTTCTACCTGTTTGCCCGATATAAAACGCATCACAGGTCATGCAATTGACTTTGTATATTCCACATTTTTGTGTTTTTTCAAATCTATCTTTATTGTTGGCCCATAATTTACCTAAATTAAATTTATTTACTGAAATAGTTTTTATGTTGTTTTTTGTTAATCTATTAGTGATTTTATTCGAGGTCCTACCTATATAGTTTATGAACCTATGTTTAGGAGATTCTTTTTGAGAAGAAGCATACAAAAAACTATTAATTTGTTGACGTTTTTTCTTTTCACCCCAGACATAATACACAATATTATCAAAAAGAAAAAACGTCAACAAATTAATAGTTTTTTGTATGCTTCTTCTCAAAAAGAATCTCCTAAACATAGGTTCATAAACTATATAGGTAGGACCTCGAATAAAATCACTAATAGATTAACAAAAAACAACATAAAACTATTTCAGTAAATAAATTTAATTTAGGTAAATTATGGGCCAACAATAAAGATAGATTTGAAAAAACACAAAAATGTGGAATATACAAAGTCAATTGCATGACCTGTGATGCGTTTTATATCGGGCAAACAGGTAGAAGTTTTCACACTCGTATTACTGAACACAGAAAAGCCATTTTAAATTCTAGGAAATGCTCAGGGATTTCAGAACACTGCATTGATAACAACCATATGATCTCATCGGACAATTTTAATATATTACACTCTTCTTCAAAAGGATTACGATTAAATCTCCTGGAAATATTAGAAATTTCAAAGGCGAAAAATAAGTCGTTAAACATTGTAAACGAGCAAACAGAGTTTAGCCTTTCGCCGATAATGAGGGCAGTTATTTGAATTTAATTAGTTATTGAATAATTATATTATATCTTAAATTACCCCCTTTTCCATTTGCACGAAAATTTGTTAGTAACGTTATCCCCTCTCTATTTTGTAGTTACATACATCTATTTATACTTTAGAAAATATATTCTTATGTTAATTGAAAATGGACTGCAGAGTCCGAAACAATTGTCTTATTTTATGTAAATAAAATTTAGTGAAACATATAGCCAAGTGTTCTTTTTTCATCGTGAATTTAAACAAATTAAGTGTCCGATTTTCAAATGCCCCGATAGTACCATACATCAAGATCACTAATAAATAGAGTACTTAAGATTAAAACGAATGTCACTAGTTAAACGCGCCCTCAAACTGCCAAGCACTAAGTTTGGAGGGGTCTGCTTAGAAAAGTATTCAGGCGGAGTTAGAACTCCCACTGGAGTTAAAACGGGAACTCAAAAAGTCACTGGAGCTCACTTTGAGCTGACTGAGCTGACTGAGCTTACTCGACTGACTGAAATTCTCGGAAATTTGCCCTGCTTTTATTCCTTCTCGCTGGAGTGGGGAGAGCCTGTTGCTTTGATGGGATTGGTCCGCGCAGTCGGTGGGCATCGTGAATGCATAGATATAAGTAGGGACATTTATTTGTTGACATTAACTATGCACTGACGGTAGAAGTAGGACGTCTCTGTCGTTGTTGCGCACACATGAAACCAGTCTACGCTCAAACAAGCGTCATTGCTTCACACCAGGGACCGCCATCGGTAACAGTTAGAACAAACCTAGTAACACTTGAACATGCAAGCCAACTAGCCAGTACCACGGGTTAGCTCTAGTGATGATGCGCGGGGCTTTTACGAAACGTTGTTAAACTTGATTGTATCTATAATTAAAAGGGCACCACTGCGATTTAAGAGCGGCTGGTAATAGTCGATCCACTTCACGCGGAGAACGTATATGCGTTAACGTACCCACGTAAAACCAAGCTACATCCAAGAAAACTATGACTACAAAGTAGGAAACGAAAGACAACCAAACAAAATATAATAATATCTATTGGGAATATTTTTCGCTCAAAATAGCTAGTCATTAATAGTACATATATTTTTAACCAAAGTATGTAATAAATATTAATTGTTAAGATAATATATTTGTATCAAAATTTCTTTCTAATTATACTGGTCAACACAGTTTTGTTTCCTTATACACCAATATGTGTAGTTTATGTCTTAAATCATTCTGATTCTGGATCTGATTCAAAATTTGCTCCATCACGTCAGGATTTTGAATTTTTTTCTGAAACAGTTTTTTTAAGGAAACATATTTAATTTTACTAAATTTCAAAGTTACTTTTATATAAGATAGATACTACTAATAATATTGTTCTGTCGCACGTTGAGTGAACATATTTGAACATTCCTTTGCATGTTTCCTAGGCCAGAGCCCCTAAACCGCGCCCATTTTTACTCTGAAACTAATAAAATTAATATTTGGTAGATATTTTGCTATGTGGCTATATTTCGATTCAATGTAAGTCGGTTTGTGATAGCTCAGCGTTTTTCTATTTCATAATGTCGCGTATGTGTATAAATAATGCAAATAGCTTCTGTTGTGTATGTGGAGAATTCACTACCCACCAGCATAAGCGGAATATTACACCTTTTACAGAAAAGTTATATTTTAACTATTTTTTATACCATCGACCAGCAATGATGAATATTTATCATTTGAAAAAGGCGGATCACACCTAATAAATCAGTTAGAATTAAATGATCTATTTCGAGACCTGAATTTGTCAAAAACTAAAGCAAAAATAGTAGAATTTAGACTCCAAGGATGGAAGCTGTTAGCTCTAAGCACCCATATTTCTGAGTATCGTAATCGTTAAAAAGAACTATTACAGTATTTTTCAACCAACGAGGGTCTTTCATACTGCAATAATGTCGAGGATTTGTTGGCATTACGTCACCAATATCACCCCGAAGAATTTCGTATTTTTATCGATGCTTCGAAATTAAATTTGAAAGCTGTTCTCTCTCACATAGGAAACGTTTACCTATCCACCCCCCTTGGCCACGCAATCCATTTAAAAAGGAACATATGAAAAGATGGCTTTTCTTTTAGGCAGAATTAATTACAAAATGTACAAATGGTATATCAGCGTGGGCTCCAAAGTTGTAGCAATTCTACGGTTTCCAACTAGAGTATAAACGGTATTGCTGTTTTCTTTGTGATTGAGACAGTCGACCAACAAATTTCCACTACATTGTTAAAGACTGGCCAGTCAGGGCTCAGTATATTCCTGGACAAAAGAATATATAGGTACTTCAAAAATCTCTAGTTAAATCTGATGAAATAGTACTGCGTTATTACACAAAAAATTAAGTTTGATGAAAAATTTCGTGAAAACAATGGATAAAGATGGCCGGGGATTCCAATACTTTAAACAAAAATCTTCTAAAATCTTAGATGAAAACTTAAAGCAGGAGTTGCTACTGTGCGCAGCGAAGACAGAGAGTCCCACAGCTGAAACGGTTCTTGTCTGGAACAGATGTTGTTCGGCTTGACATTTATATCTAGAGAACGGACACGCTTACCACTCAGTGCAGTACTGGCGAAAGGCTGTATTTATAAAATATTTAATTTTATTTATATAATTGGAAAACGAACGGGTGGTGATCTATAAAATTACGAAATACATATTTATTTGTTGAAAAGTTGTATTTATAAAGTTTTTAATTTTATTTATATAATTGGAAAACATACGGGTGGTGATCTATGTATCTAAAATTACGAAATATATATTTATTCATTAATTTTATTTATATAATTGGAAAACAAACGGGTGGTGATCTATAAAATTACGAAATACATATGTATTTGTTGAAAAGTTGTATTTTTAAAGTTTCTAATTTTATTTCTATAATTGGAACATTTTTATTTGTTAATTTTGTCGTTCAAGTTGAGTAAAGGAGTATTAACATTGACTAGCAATAGTTTCTCAAGGTTTTTTTCTGTCAATTTTGTTCTCCTTGAATTAAGTACATACTTATAAATAGAAAACGTCCTTTCTACATCGCAACTGGTTATAGGTGCATACTGGAAATATTCTTTTATTTCTTCGTATTTAGCCGTTAGATTTTGTGGAATTGTCTCCATACATAATTGCTGCAATGTAATTAAATCCGGATTTCTATTAAGAATTGCTTCAAACTTTTGCCGAAGGCCACATCCGAAGTCACTTGGAATACTTTTCAAATTATTAACAGCCACATCTAATGTGGTTAATCCGTCATTTAATTTGAGATTTCGATTTTCGAAATAAGTGATTAGTTTTGGCAATTTTCCAAAGTGTTCGTGAAGAAAGTACAACTGACTTTTTAAATTTGGGATTTGTGTGAGCTCCTTGCACTCACCAATACTTCTAGCATCCTCCTTTAGCAGTGTTACGAAATGTTTTAGACTATCGAAATTCTCAGCATAATAACTAGTAGCTTCCAGCCATGTTCCCCATCTAGTTATTACTGGAGTTGGAGGCAGTGACAGAGATGGAAATTTTTCCCTGAAAAGAGCTACTCTCAATGGTGCTTTTCTGAAAACTTTTTTAAAAGCTGATACAAGTCTATCAACTTCCGGAAAAGTGTCTCTGATATATTCACAGATTCTGTGGAGAGCATGTGCTACACAAGTAATATGCAGCATATTAGGATATGTTTTCTTCAATAGTCTGCCTGTTTTTAACATATACGCAGCACTATCATTGACAAATAAAAGTATTTTTTCTTTGTACGTGGCGTCCGAATGAAGCATTTTTTGCATATTCTCCTTAATGGTTTCAGCAACTGTTTCCGCATCAACTCTATTTATAACACTTGTTGCTATTACATATGAGTTATAGGGAATAGTTGGATGTAGTACACCAGCTACAACGTTTACCACACAGCGTCCTAACATATCCACCGTTTCGTCGGCGCTTATCCATATGTATTGATTTAAAAGATAGCTTCTAATGCGTTCTACTGTTCTCGTATAGCACCTAGAAACATAATATTTGCGTAAAGTTGATTCATCAGGAACATTTCGACCAGTATATTTTTGAAGAAATATTTTTAAAGTGGGATTGCTAAGTTTATTTAATGGAATATTAGCCGCCATAAAAGTTTTACAGAGTTCAGATGTGTTTGCGATCCTAAGTGACGAATTTTTGACGATATTTTACGGATTTTGTAATAAATTTCGGAATCACTGACAATGGACATACAATCAGTATGACCGTCAATCCAACTCGCCATTGTTTTACAATGCCGTTCTCGACATTCTTCCATATCATGTCTGAAAAAGTAACTTAAACAATGCTCTAAGTCTAGATCTAAATAAATGAAAACTTAAAATCTGTGCGTAAGTTATTGAAACTGAACGAAATTCAATGCCCACTTATGTCGAAATAATATGGGAGAAGTAGATTCAATCAAACGATATTAAACAGGATCTATCACAAGAATTACGATGTAAATAACAGTTAGAACTACGAAAACAAGAAACTAACTCACAGCACTTTATTTATCTTACGAAATATAAACTAATAAATAAAATACATTATAAAAACCCCGCTTCTATCTACGCTCATGAAAACACTATAAAAAGCACTATATTCTACGAGTACAATAGCTGGCTTGTCCATTGTTATCGCGGCGAGCCCAGGTGGCCGAGTAAGTCAAACAAATACTTCATTGAATTTCGCCGGGATGTACTCAGCGACGTTATACACAATTCCAACTGCCGATTGCGTTTTATGGAAATTACGTCCGTTCTCTATTTATATCTTCCTTGCTTACTTGGTTTGACTGTCTTCCTTCTTACGGAATTTCATATTCCGATGACTGACAATGAAAACCAGACGAATTACGTCTATATGCTTCGCAAACATAGACGTCAAAAATCACTAACAATACAAGCTTTCAATAACACTCCCACACATCCCCTTCCGAATCCGCTAATAGCGTATAAATGACCAAAAATTAAGGCGCACAGTGTGGTCTTTATTTCGCTTTGGAGCACTAAGCAAACAAACGTGTTACAAATCAATCCCTCTCAAAATCACCCGGTCGTAGCAGGGTCAAATATAACTAAACCAATCTTATTCTAGGTGGCGCGGGCGGAAACGCAAAGAGCGAAATAATGAACTAAATTTGGATATAATTATTTAACTACAGGGCGGTAAAAAAATTAAATGTAAGAGAGTTTTAGTAGGACCTCAAATTAAACTTCTGCAATAAGATAAAAAATTTGAAGAAACTTTAAGTGACTTGGAGCATGTTGCTTGGAATACTTGTAAAAATATGCGAAATTTTCTAGGAAGCAGAAAATATGACAATTATATAGCACTTGCTAATGAACGTTTTAGAAGTTATCATAAATTGGGCTGTAACATGAGCCTTAAGATACATTTTTTGCACTCGCATCTGGATTTATTTCACCCGAGCCTCGGCAACGTGAGTATTGAATACGGCGAAAGGTTTCAGACATGATGATTATTGGACATTGATATCAGAAAGTGCCAAAGAACAGTATACAATGAAAGTAAAAAGAAAAACGTTTTAGAATTCAGTTTCATATAATGTACGTACGAGTACCTAATTAATATTATTTCATGTACTTTTCAATATTTTTTTTCCAAAACGTGACTTGCCAGAATAAATACGTTGTTATTACTATTGTTAGGACTACAAAAGAAACAAACTTGTATATAGTTTCTAAAGAAAAATAAAAAAAATTAAAATATGCTGACTAGTGTTATTTTAGGGGATATTGTTCATTTGTTGTTCTTTAAATTCGTTATTCGTTTCATTTACTTAGTTTTAATTTCTTAACTTGATCATCTTTCTAATAAAGACTGTTTAGCAATTCTGAACCATTAATGTTATTACACTTCGCATATATCAGAATTTTTGCAATCGCATTTTTAAATTGTATTATTCACAAATATAGCAAGTGTAAAATATTAAAAATTTCTTAGACATTTTGTGGCTGTAATTCGTATTTTCAAGAGTAAGCCTTTCTTTTGTATTGTATTACCGAATGATAAACCCAGGCATTTAATATTAACGAATGTTCGTTTAGAATTTATTTCATAGAATTTTAATTTAGTAATTGAATTGATTTAGCTTTTACTTGATGAAGATCCATAATTTAAAATAGAAATAAAACTACGATTTAAATCTTCAGTTTTTAATATTTAATCGTAACACGACAATTGTTTCGCCAGCACAGTGGCTTCCTCAGGAACTTACATCTAAAGAGTACGTTACAAAGTAAATTAACAAAAATATATATAAAATCAAGAAGGTTGGTATTATTTTACAACGTTTCTAAAGAAATCTATGAATTTACACAAGAATTGTCGGTGGTGAGAAAATGTGGCTCATCTGGTCGGCCTTAACTGTTATATTATAGGGTACTAAACATGTTTACGCATAAAATTTGTTTTAATAAACTAAATAGACATTTCTATTATCGTCTAAACAGATTTTAAGTGAATAAATTTAACAAAGGCTAGTTATTAAAATCTAATTGGTCATTAAGTAAAATTTGTGAGTGTTTTAATTTATTGATTTCGAAACTTTCCAGTAAATTTAATTTATTGCCTTTATTTTCTAAATGCAGTTTTTTAATTCTAAACGAAGAACAATGTTCAGCAATGCGTTTTTCAAACGATCTTCCTCTTTGCCCGACATATATCTTACCGCATCCACACATTAACTTATAGACTCCAGACTTCTTATTTTTTTGGCTGTTTTATCTTTATTGCTACACATATACTTTAATTGAAAATATGCTGACAAGAAAACTTTTCAAAAAAGCAATCTCTATGGTATATCCTGCAATAAAGGATAAGGCAAATTAAGAATTTAGATTCCAAACCTACACTGGAATACCTAATAAGCATATTTCAAGTTATTTAAAAAAACTTAATATTAACACGATTTTCAAAACTAATTTTCTCACTACCGACAATACTTGTGTAAATTCATAGATTTCTTTAAAAACGTTGTAAAATATACCAACCTTCTTGATTTTATATATATTTCTGTTAATTTAGTGTGTAACGTACTCTTTAGCTGTAAGTACCTGAGGAAGCCACTGTGCTGGCGAAACAATTGTCGTGTTACGATTAAATATTAAAAAGTGAAGATTTGAACCGTAGTTTTATTTCTATTTCAATTTAGTAATTAATTACTTCCAACTTCCGTTCTAATTATTTCTTAATTAGCAAGTTTTTCAACATTTACAACTTGAAATTATACCGATCCCGTATTAAAATTGACATAGTAATTACAGCCACATTTACATCACTATTGTAAACTTCATCTAAACCATATCATGTGAGGTATCATTTTAAACTATTTTTTGCAAGGATTATTTTAATGATATTAGTTTCATGGACATCAAAACCTTTTAGCCCGCGTCTTTAATTAATTCGCAATTCTTGGACATCGCTATTAGCAATGTGATTGTTTATCCTTAAACTGGATCATAAAACGACCCTTTTCAACCACGAGCATTTGTTATATTAACTCTCTCCTGGTCTTCAAACTTTCATGAGGTATACACCTCTTACTGCTATTACTTGTTCAAGCACGTCAAATTTACTGGCGAACATTATTCAGATCCATACAATCGTTGCCATAAATAGCTTTCAAACGCCTGTAAGTTTCAATACTCGTGTTACTTTCCAGCGTTAAAAATTCTATTCACAGATCGCTGCTTCGTACTCATATCATAAATGGAACTTAACGATAAATGACATTGTTACTCAATGACGTTACAAAGGAAAACGAAACTCTGCATGCTAAGACAAGATACTGGAAATTACCGTTTGCAGGTTAAAACTTGTTTCTATCCCTACTACTCATACAATGGCGTTATTGGAGACCTTAAATATTAATACGTTCTCGTACTTTTATGTAGATATAAAATATAACATATTTTAACAGAAATGTACAAAAAAATACTTGAATTGTTTTCAAATGTTACAGGAAAAAAAATCTCTTCGTATATAGACCAAGCATGTTCAATTAATTTCGTGCTTTTTTTCTTGAAATTAATTAATGATGTATTGTCATCCACATGGTGAACATTATTGATGATTTTCCTTCGAAAATTGAGTTTACCTATATCAGAGAACTTATTAAGAAATTCCCGTTCAGGGACAAGAAATTATTTCTTGGATATATACATGCGTATGAAATGTCAGAAAGCTAAATTGATGTAGCTTTAGTGTTTAGTAATAATTCTACCCTCTATTGGAAGCAAGAATTTATGTATTTACGTAGTAAGCACTAATATAATTTTATTGATCTTAAAATGGAAAGCGGATAACTCGAAAATCCAGAATTAAATGAAATTTGGTGGGTATATAGAGTGGTCTAATTTAAGAACAACAGTAATTTTTTTAGTTACCCAATCGCCAATTTTAAGTTGTGGACATTCTAAATGCAACTCTACTTTTCTCTCTCTGCAAGAGATTTAAGAAAATGTCGAAACAAAATTGCTTTGAACGTACTAAACGACTGTAATTTTCGTTAGTTTCGTTTATTTCTTGGAGGTGTTTCTCTATCATCTGTTATTTACGAAGGTATATTAAAATATAACGAGGCTGATGTAAATTTCTTTCACAACGAGAATTTGGTAACTCAAAGAATAGAACATGAAACCCCCATCTCTAATATACATATCCTCAACTAGGCTTTGATTTAATTTTTGACGTTTATTACAAATTAATTACTGAATTGTCAGTGTTTGATGTGCCCACCGAAATAATGAGAGTAGAGCAAAAACATGCGATAAAATTTTGTGTCCGGTTGGGTAAAACTGAAACTTTTGAAGACGATAGTTTATCATGTTACAAGAACACCAGAAGAGATTAAGGTTGTATTGTATTTGAGCACTTAGGAACACCAAATTGTTACAAGATGGGCGCTTGTGGCTCGTGTTGATACTTTCCGAGCTAGCTGGAGCATCCTAACAATACTGTAAATGTTTAAATAATAAATAGTACCTCAAAAAAGGTATAAAAACCCCTTATCACAATTAATAATCGTATCCTAAATACAGTTATCTTTTTTCGTTCTTAGAAAAGTAGGTAGAAAAAGTCGAGGACATGAGAATAAACACATGGTGTTGCCGTTTCCTTAAGAAGGGTAAGTTGTAATTTTAGCTTATGTATTTATTTTAGATTGAAGTCAGTGCATACGTGGACGATGTTGTAAAGTTATACGCGTTTCTATCTCTTAGCTTTACTGTTATTACGCCTTGATTTCCCTTCTAAAATTTTCTTAATAGTTTTCATTATTTATTGACGAGTCCTGGTATCTTATTTTGCTTGCGTATCATTTAATAAGTATGAGTGCTGATATCGCTATCTGTGGTTGAATTGGTAACTATCATCCCCTTCTGCGAGCGTCTGCTGGTACGCGGAAAAGAGAGACTGGCCGACAGCCTTTCGTAGTGTAAGGTCGTTAAAAAGGTTACAAAAAATACATCTTCGTAAAAAGTTAAATCAGGCTTCTTTGACTTATAGAATTTCACGTTTAATTACGAATCAGGTCAAGAGTTAGTGAATATTTTAGAACAGCCAATTTTGCCGCTTGCGACTCAAGAAGGTTGGAGAAAATTATCTACCGACTTGGGTTTTTTTTCTGCTTGGCGTTCTACTTCGACTTCATTTTCGGAAAAAAATAATTCACTTTCTGCGGAAGACACCACGCGCACTACCGCCTCTCCATCCAGAGCAGTTCATGGTTATCTAATCTACCGAACAGCGACACACCGGAAGAAATTAATTACCTTCTCGGAGACGAATAGGGAAAGAATACAAGTAACTCGTATTGTTAAATTTTACTTTGTGTAATTGAAATTTCCTCTAATAATATATATATATATATATATATATATATATATATATATATATATATATTGTTGTAGGGCAATTAACCCACATATCAAATTCTTCTGCTTATAAGATAACAGTTCCGAGAATGTTATATCTGAAAAATAATGTATTGTGAGATTATTGAATAGCTAAATTTTTGTATATTAATGTAAAACCATAGTTGCATTAAGAAATATTGATATCGATAAACATTGTAAATTATATTCAGTCTATTTTTATTACTCGCCCTTTATTTAAATATCTTTATATTTTTCCGCGAAGATCTGGGTTTTCTAAATCTGATTATAGTTATATTCTTTGTTATACATGTATTTTTTTTAATATTGTAATATCTTTTATTGTTTCTTGGATATTATCATTTCTAAATTTGTAATTTGAAATACGTGAGTAGATTTTATCAGCATGACGTTTAGCTGTCAGAATTATTTTTATTACTAAATTATATATTTTATTTACAAAAGTAACATTCAAAATTATTATTTATTTGAATTTGTCATAGTTGTCTTTAATATAATTTTCGAGATCATTGTACAAATTCCTAAGAAAATCTGATTTATGGAAATACAAATTTGTCTTATGGGAACCGGGACAACGAAAAACAAGATTATTGATTGAGAAGTTTTTTTGCATGCAGTTGAAAAATTAAGTGATATTTTGGAATTCCTCTACGAAATTATTCTCAGAATAACTTATAACAACGTGTTAATTACCAAAAAGTGGATAATTTATTATTACTTGACATATTTACCTTGCGAGAAGATTTTGTTCGTGTGTGGAGATCAAGGGGACCTATTAATCTTCACTATTTTGATTCCTTTTATATATTAATCTATCTTCGTTTATGCAGTTTTACTAAAGAAGCTACTGGAATTATCTTTGGAAATTTTTGGACAAGATACACTTATCTGGAAATCGTATATACACATAACCTTGCTGTTTACATCGTGCAAGAGGACCATGTGCGATTCTACAACTATATTATCTACCAGACGTTCGAAATAAGGATATCGTAACCTGCCATTGCTGCATCTGTTGGTTTTCTACGGAACATTTTACATGTTAGAAGACACGTGGTTTGACATTTCCATTTGAACTTAAAGTGACAGGTATTCTGTAAAGATTGTTTACCTTAATTATATTAAAGATATAACTATTCTCGAGATCAAATACCTAATATTTAAAATTACTCACGACATTTCAAAATATCATATCATTCTGATCTTACATTTGTATTAGATTTTTTGATCAACCATTTTAATATCATATCTTGTTTTATAATTGAAAAGGGATATCAGATATCAGTTAATTTCTAAAATATATTACTATTATTATTGACCTAATCGTTTTATTTTATGTATTCTTCTGTAGCTGTCTGTACGTCCGGAACCTACCTTCGACCCTGAGATAAGCAGTTTCCATCTCAGATTATCTTTTATATACATAATATTTGAACTAGCATAATACAGGGTATTCTTTCTAAATTTATTTATATTTATCATTAATAAATTTTCTTATTTTCTATACCACGTCTGCGTTATTTCATTATTGTCACCACAACGTGGGGCAGCATTCCGCTTTATTACAATATATATATATATATATATATATATATATATATATATATGTATATATATAATAACTTCGTGACCTTGGTATGATATGGTAAACCTAATCAGTAGGCGATTATATATATATATATATATATATATATATATATATATTTATAATCGCCGACTAATTAAGTTTACCTTATCATACCAAGGTCACGAAAATACTATATATATTTATATATATATATATATATATATACAGGCTGATTCAAATTAAGTGCGCACTATTGCTATCTCTGTTATTATTAATTCTAGAAAGTAGGTTAAATTAGCAAAGTATTAGTGTTTTTAACATTGATTATCATGCGGTTCATGAAAAAAAAATTGAATAACGCATTTTAGAGAAATTTTGAAATTTATAATTTTTTTAAACGGAATAGCTCGTATATTTTTTAAAATTCTGAATGCTAATGCTCTTTGTAATATAAAAGTTCCAATACACTATTGTCCTAAAACGAATAATAAAGTATAATGTATAGAATCTACGGTTGGCTCTTGGTGAAACATAATGAATAAAATTTACTAAAGAAAACACTCGGTATATTTGTTTCACAAAATATATTTATTAAATATCTAACACATGTTTAGACTTTACAGTCATTGTCAAAGTGTTTGTAAACTGACCTAAAAATACACTTCTACCACTATTTATGAGTTTTTAAAGGCTTTATTACGGTATCAATAGTAGGGGTATTGAAAAAATCCAGCTGTGTATTTGTGACATGTCTATTAAGATTTATGGCTTTTTTAATTTCTAATATTTCGAGAAGGTCAAGTCTTTTTCCTTTATTACAAGTATGTAAAAGTTTAAAATTATTGGTATTGAACAAATGTGTATTTTCGATGCAATGTTCCGCGAATGCCGTATTCATATTACCATAAAGAATAGAACTTTTATGCTGTTTAATACGTTCTTTTATTGAGAGTCCTGATTGGCCAATGTATATCGCATCACAATCACTGCAACTTAATTCGTACACACCTGACTTATCACACAATTCTGTTTTTTCTTTATTACATATTTACTAAAATATTTCCTAGATTGACTTTATTCACTTGGATGACATTTAACCCTAATTTATTCAGTTTATTAGAAACTTTATTGCTAACCCCAGGTATATAGTTGAGTATGTGAAACGTTTTATTAGTTTTTGTATATGTGTGCCCGTAGTAAAAATTCTTCGTAAGTATAGTACGTTGTTTTTTGTTAATCATTTTATCTATAAATTGTGTTTTATATCCGTTGTTTCTAGCTATTGTTTTTATGGTGGTTACTTCTTTTTCGTAATTGTCATTATTTAAAGGGAAATCCATCAGAATCATCAGTCTATGTATAAAACTATGAAACGCTGCCATTTTTATATTCCATGATTGATTGGAATTTGCCGGGATTATTGTATCCGTTGTAGTGGGTTTTCTAAAAATATCAAACTCAAATCGTTTATCCATTCTTGTTAATTTTAATAAAGTAATTAATAAATATTTACGGTGTAATAAGTATTTACGGTGGAATTTAGTTGATGTCAACGATACTCTTTCATTCTGTAAAATCAGTAGTAGGCTTGTTTCACTTTAAACAGAACAAATAGTAAATGTTTTTTTTTGTAAATGTCAATAACGTACTGAATATAAATCTTTCGCACGTTTAGTTATTAAAAATATATTTTTTTTTAAATTTTGTGTTGTGTTCATTAGTTCTCTATTTATTTTTCTAAACATTTTGGTTTTACTTTTGTTGCGTAGTGTGTGACAATATTTCACTATGGTATTTCTTCATTTGGAGAAATGCCATATGTTGGAAGCATACATTTTATGTCGTAAAAATTCTATAAGGACTAGCGAATATTATGCTGGACACTATCCTTTACGACAGCAGCCAGATCGACGTTACTTTCGAAAACTTTACAATCAGTTTAGAGTGCATGATTGCTTATTTAGAAAGAAAAGAACAAAGAAAAATATCGTCGTCAACGAAGAAGTAGAAATTACAGTGTTAGCATATTTTGAAGCCCATCGCGAATTTTCCATTAGGGATGCTACTAAGGAATTGGCATTAAGTTATTCATCAGTTCAAAGAATTTTGAAAAAGCATAAGTATATCCCCTTTAAGTTCAGAATCTCTAAAACATTACAGCCAGGAGATTCCGCCAGGAGATTAGCTTTCTGTCATTGGTTTGTTAGTTTTCGTGATGAAAATTTGAATGGAGCACAGTGGAATTTATGGAGTGACGAAACAAATATTTCAAATAGAGGCATGTTTAATAAGAAAAATAGTTACTACTGGTTTCAAGAAAATTTATTAATAGTTCGTCCATGTGCTGCACAAGTTCGATTTAGTTTTAACGTTTGGTGCGGATTAATTGGTTCGGTAGTCGTTGGTCCACTGTTCTACAATGGTACGTTGACAGGAAACAGATATCTGGAATTTATTCGTTCTAGAGGATTTCCTTGATAACGCCAATTACCTGGTGCGCCAAAATTTATACTTTCAGCAGAACGGTGCTCCTGCACACAACTATCACCTAGTGGAAACCTACCTCGACACCATCTTTGCTGAAAAGTGGATTGGTACAAATGGTCCAATTCAATGGCCAGCACGCTCCCCTGACGTCTCACCTTTGGACTTGTTTCTTTGGGGATACTTAAAAAATGAGGTGTACAAAACGCGATACGACAACGTGCACGAATTGCAAGACAAGATCAGAGAAGTTTTTCGCCAATTAGATAGATGTACAATTTTAAGAGCCACCCAGAGTGTACTGAAGCGGGCACGAAAATGTATTGAGCAGGAAGGTGACACCTTTGAGCAGTATTTATAAATTATACATGTACTTTCTTCTTTTTAATTTAATTTTGTAAGCTGTAATATGTTAAAATAAACATTAAACACAAAATATGTATCTGTTTTGTCAAAAGTTAGCGGAGCAATGACAACATTTAGAAGGAAGTAGATACTGCTATAACTACTTTATTATTCGTTTTAGGACAATAGTGTATTGAAACTTTTATATTAGAAAGAACATTAGCATTCAGAATTTTTAAAAATATACAGGCTGTTCCATTTAAAAAAATTATAAATTTCAAATTTCTCGAAAATGCGTTATTCAATTTTCTTTTCATGAACTGCATGCTAATCAATGTTAAAAACACTAATACTTTGCTAATTTAACCTACTTTCTAGAATCAATAATAACGGAGATAGCAATAGTGCGCACTTAATTTGAATCAGCCTGTATATATATTGCTATCATATTTTGGCCGCAATCAAATTAATTTTTTGAGCATACTTAAATATTAATTTTGTACTCATTCGATCTTTTACTATCAAAACTTATATATCATTTATGGACATACTAAGATATCTAATGAGTTTCGTTTATGCCAAGCTATTAATTCATCTACTTGAAATTAAAATCTGAATTTTTAAAGCATATATAGTTATCGATAAATTTTATAGATATATCGTCTGCAGTCACGATTTTTTTTGTGCCACCAGATGTACTGTTTTTTTACAGGTACACATGCCGGTGTTCGATAGACGCCTTTTTGTAAAATAATAATTTTTGATTTTAAGATTTAAGTCATTAACATATTTGTATAAGATATGTTTACTACCGCTTTTTCGTTATAAAATTTTTGTAAGTTTGAATCTATGGTACCGTAGAAAAAAACGACGGGATTTAATCATTAATCTGTAATTGAAATTAATTTTCTATTTATTTTCATCAGTTTTTTTTCTTTCAAAATATATTTACCATACTGTTACACTTTATTTTTGCGATATTTAGTTGTAGTTTTTGTATAGACATCTTTATAAGTTTGATGCCAGATTATTAGAGTGGACCAATTCGGAGCGAAAGCAGAGGCGTGACTAACGAATTGGTTCCCGCATGCGAAACATTATTAATATCTAGAGATATACTATCACGAACGGTGCTGTTATTATGTTAGATACAAAAAAAATGTAAGACGGTTTTTCTAGATTATGAAAGGTTCTCGATGAAATTAAATAAAAACGACGTTGACTCACATATACACATTTATATGAAACTAATAAAATTTTGTATTGAATGAATATTTTACTTCGGTGTATTAAAACAGTGTATAGGAAAGACATTACGTGCTTTCTTTTATTCAAATAATAAATAATAAACCAAGAGTACTTACTTTTTTATCTTCACTGACACCGAGACACACTGGATCTCAGTATTTATGTTATAATTTAAGTTAAACATAACTAAAGAATTCAGAATTCAAACCGCACTATTAAGGATTAATATCGCAAAGCTAGTAATTGACAATTAAAATACCGACTTATACTACCTATCGATGGCTTATCAAATTTTAAAACATAATTAATTGTACTTGTCAAAAATTAGACATTAAGTTGAGATTCGCATATCCAATTCAGCACTGCCAACTTAATTTCTCGAATGCCACAGAAACTATTGTATGGCTACTAGATACTTGTATCTAGTAGCCATACATAGTACATACAGTAGTAAAACAACTTGAACTACGAAAACCTATTGATAGGGGAAGGTAGTGGGAGGTAAAATTAAATGTAACTATTTTAGTATTGTCAACTTTTTATATGACAGGAATGTCAGTGGTTATGTGAAATACTTTAGCGAGCCATCAAACTTTATTCTAATGGAATACACAATTAATGAAAAAGTGCAAATTATAAAGTGGTTTTATGGAGGCCACACACTTTCATCAATTGTAAATATTTGGAGAACTACCTTCATTAATCGTCCTGTTCCATGTTTAAATACAATTCATCGAATTAAGGAAAATTTTGAAAAATACGGATGTGTTTTTACATAAAAAGCCCGCACATGATAATGCGGATCGGGATATCATGATATGCGCTACTGTTGAATAAAATGAATACCAAACGTTAGGCCAAATTAGTGAAAGTGTCGATGTCTCCCGTGAAACTGTTAGAAAAGTATTAAAGAAGAATAAATACCGTGCGTATCATGTACAAAAAGTAAATGAAATGTTTCCTGGAGATCATTATAACCGAGTTCAGTTCTGTTTGGGTATAATTGAGAAATGTGGTGTGGATGAAAATTTTATTTCTAATATTCTCTTTACTGACGAATCTTCATTTATTTTATACGGTCGACATAATCCTATGTTAATAAGGTATTGGTCATAACTCATAAGACAATAAACATAAATAGTATACAGCTCATACACAATACCCACAGAAATTGAATGTTTGGATTGGAATGTTAGGGGACAATATAATTGGTCCATTTCTTATAAACGGCGTGTTAAATTCACAAAAATATTTACAATTGCTGCAATATGACATTATTCCTTTTATCCAGAACATACCCAATATTTAAATAGGAAGTATTTGGTATCAGCAAGACGGATGTCCTGCACATAACAGTGCAATTGTACGTCAATTCTTAAGAAATACCTTTGGAAATAGAATTATTTCTCTAGGCGGTACAATTGAATGGCCGGCCAGATCACCAGATTTGTCCCCTAATGATTTTTTCTTGTGGGGGTATCTAAAGTCAAAAATTTACGGTTTCGAACATCGACGGTCAAATAATTTAGATGAACTACGTCAAAAAATAAGAAATTTCTTAGCATCGACTACGCCCGATATGCTGGCAAATGTTAGACGTGGTTTTTATGATCGGGTAGCGTATTGTTTAGAAATTCAAGGTGCACGATTCGAACACGTAATTAATTAAAAGCATTATTTATTAAAGTTGAATTATGATAATAAATTTTATTTTGTTGGACTTATTTTTTATTTGACTGTTCTTTAGTTGCAATTAGTATGCAATACAATTTCAGTTTTCCCATAATATAAACTTAATTTAACAAACTCTACACGTTTATATTAAAAAACATATTATAAGTAGCTAAATAAACTAAATGAATACATTTAATTTTACCTCCCACCACCCTCTCCTATCAATAGGCTTTCGTAGTTCAAGTCGTTATACTGTATACATACTATTACATACTATACATACTAAAAAAAAAAAAGATAGAAGGTTTGTTAATAATGCATGAGATCATAAACGCAGACCACTAGCTATAAAGAAATGTTAGAATTTTACATTTACGTAGTAATGGTAGAAAGTTAAATATATTAATGATCGTTCCAACCACCGTATTCAGTATACGTCTTATGGGAATTTGTTTCATGGTTGCCAAATCATCCAATCAGCTGTATATTACCATTTCCGGTTAATTATTTGACATTTCCCGCGATCAAATCATAACCTTTATTTACGTTTTTGACGTTGAAGGTGCAAAATTATTGAGATTCATATGACATTTTGCTTATTATTTTATTAAAGTAACTAAATTTTAACAGAGTGCATAGCGAATTCGCTGCACGTAAAATTATAGGAAAGAATACTACCAGGAAAATAGCTGTATTTCAATATTTATTAACAATACTACACACATTTCTAAACAAATATACATATGAACGATATCTATGCAACGTACAGTGAATATTTACTTCGATATTGGGGTGTTATGCAATTTATTAAATTAAAAACGATGATGATCCTTTAACAAATAATAGTTTCCACTTTTGTAACAAAAAGAACTGGAATCATACAAATACGTATATAATACAATAATATTTAAGAAAGGAATAGCAATTACACACACATATCTATGTCTCATGTTTATTTTTTAGTCAGTCGAGGAATCACTTTGATCTTCAGATGATGACGAATGTGTTACGTGAATAATTAATTCTTCGATGTCGTCTTGCAAATTATCCACTATCCACATTTCGTTTTCAATATTTTCTACATGTTTGATGCAGTTTTGCCAATTATTAGCTGTTACAGTGCTATACGCTCTTCGAATTAATTGCTCCATATATTTTACCTTAAATGTGGTATTATTCATTCTTACGTAGTTTTTAAGTTGTGCCCATACCATTTCAATGGGATTTAACTCGCAATGGTATGGTGGTAATCGAAGAACTTCATGACCTTTTTCTTTTGCAAATTCGTCAATCCTACTTTTATCATATTGCGGTTTAATTTGTGACACGCAATACACTCAGTCCCTTTTTAGCATATCGTTACTGATTTGTATTTGCTTTCACTGAGCCAATCAATGATATCGTTTTTCCTCAATGCTGTTATTGGAATTTTTTCCAATTCTTAGCAGTGATAGGAAGCATTATCAAGAACAATGACTGACTTCTGTGGTATATTTGGAAGTAATTTATTTATAAACCAATCCTCATATGTTTCTGAATCCATCTCTTGATGAACGTCAGCTGTTTTTTTCTTGCAAAGAAATGTATATTGAGCACCAGAAACAAATCCATTATCACCCCCAGCATGAACTAATGAAAAACGAGGTCCAAGCGCGGTTGGTGATTTCAAACCAGTGCTTAGTCCTTGAATAAAAGCTTGTCGACTATTTTGAATAGTAGTATCTGTCCAAGTTTTATTTACCACATGCCCTGTATTCACTCATGACCCGTCAGTGTATATAATAGTTCGACCTGAAATAATATAGAGTTACAGCCATGTCAAATAGCAAGAAGTAAATTGTACCTTCTTCTCTAAATCTTTTGATCTCTCGTAAGTATTTTTGCCTCCACCTAATAATCTCATCTCGTTCAATGAGTTTTCGTCCTACTTTTTTAAATTCGAAACCCATATCGTGTAACAATCTATGTAAAGTTGTTCGACTGAAGTTAGGAAGTTCATCATCAGTATTGACAGCAGCAAGAATTGTATTTAATGTAGGTGGCATATTCTGTATAAAAAGCCATGCACTTTACGTCGAATAGCTGCTTGCGTGTTCTCATCATATGTATGTAGTCGATCATTTAGTTGTATGCCTTTCCATTCTTTAGGTTTTTTTTGGACTTGAGAATAAACCAGTTCGTTGCTCCTGTTTTACATGATATATTGCACGGTCTGAGATACCAAAAGCTTTCCTTGCTTCTTGAACGGCAGCACTCTTGTTCATTGATTTATTGAAATAATTGAAAACATTTGCAATCATACACCTCTCCTTACGGCTAAATTTGTCTCCTTTGCGCCGTTTTCTTCCTACAGGCTCCATTAATGCAGTGAAAACTGTAAATACATTTATATTATGTTATAACGTTTATAAAAATCAATAAAAATACCCATATTACCCTGTGCACGCTTGAAAAAGATAGAAGTGTTGTGAAAAGAACAATTTGTACAACTATACAGGCTGATTCATTTTCGGCCCTCACCATGGGGAACTCGTTTATTATTGGAGATAGAGTATAGGTTTAAATTTGGCAAAGTTGTTAAATTTTGTGTTTGTTATAAATCTATAAAGAAAATAGACCTGTGACAAATGACCTTCGTTATTTAAAAAAAAACGCGAAAACCCCATTTTCTTCTTTTACCTGTAGCACCGACATTTGGCCTTGTAGAGAAAATATAAAAACACATCCTTGTGGCCATTTCCAAATCTCTATCCAGTGGTGTACTCTAAATTTTTATACGACGTTTCGTTTCTTTCTGGCCATCATCAACCATCTAACTTCTTATAGGCGCCATACTGGATTTAGACATCTTCAGAAAGAGATTTTTTTTCTGATTTCAACCATGTACCACATGCTGACTAAAGTTGTTAACATTAGGTTTTATTTGAAAGAATAAATTATAAGATTAAATAAGGTAGCCATGGAATTTCAATCTGTCAAACATTTCATTTATTGTTCATTAATAATACAAAAATGTCATACACTAACGAAGAGAAACGAGATATGATAAGTATTTTTTATTCTTCGAACCGAAATTCAACAGTAGCGAGTACAAGATATCTACAATTATATCCAGAACGACAACAGCGTCATCGTACCATTTTTCTAGAACTCGACAGAAATTTGGCCGAGAATGGATCGTTTACTAAACCGCGTAATGGTCAAGACAACAGGAATTTAAATGAAAATCGACAAGATGGTAAATTAAAAGCGTGTTTTCAAATTTCATGTTAATCTTGTATTTTTATGGATAAATAATAATCCATCAATTTCTACACGCGAAGTAGCGTCAGAATTAAATTTGTGCCAGTCCAGAGTTTGGAGAACTTTACATAAAAGTAGGTTTAAACCATACAGGATCCATGTTAGTCACTCTTTATTGCTTGGAGATAATTTGAGAAGGCTAGAATATTGTAATTGGTTAATGGGAAGGATAGAAAATGACGAAAATTTTTTAAGCAAAATCATCTGGTCAGATGAAACAAAATTTACAAATTCTGGAATGTTCAACAGAAATACGGAGCACTATTGGGCAGTACAAAATCCCCGACAAAACAGGGCTAGAAGACCACAACATCGTTTTGGAGTAAACGTTTGGATGGGTATTTCGGCAAATCGTCTCTTAGGATCAGTTATGTATGAAGAACATTTAAATGGAGAAAGATATTTAAACATTTTACGTACATACGTATCTGACTATCTTGACGACAATATCCCATTAAATCAATTACAATATTTATGGTGGCAACAAGATGGCGCACCAGTACACAATGCAGCTGTTGTTAGAAATTTATTAAATCAATAGTTTGCAAACCGTTGGATTGGAA
Source organism: Melolontha melolontha (assembly GCA_935421215.2). Lineage (NCBI taxonomy): Eukaryota > Metazoa > Arthropoda > Insecta > Coleoptera > Scarabaeidae > Melolontha > Melolontha melolontha. The sequence continues at coordinate 137,853,201 of OW285239.1, forward strand.
ATAGGGGAGTTGTTGAATGGCCTGCGAGATCACCTGATTTAAGTCCGCTAGATTTTTTTTTATGGGGATATGTTAAAAATAATATATATAAATTAGATGCGCCACAAAACATTGAAGAATTACGAGACAGATTTCAGAATGCCTTCGATGCAGTTCCTAGAAGAACTATGCAAAGGGCAGTACAAAATACCAGAAGGCGTGCCCAATTGTACATTACCGAAGATGGCCAGATAATTGAACATTTACTGTAATTGTTTATTGTTTACTCTTCTATGTATTTTTATTAATGTTTTTGTTATCTTGTACTCGCTACTGTTGAATTTAGTTTCGAAGAATAAAAAATACTTATCATATCTCGTTTCTCTTCGTTAGTGTACGACATTTTTGCATTATTAATGAATAGAGCTGAGGATGTTTGCGGTATAACCATGGTTATATCATGTAACCATAGTAAATTACTATGGTTACATGATATAACCATGGTTATACCGCAAACATCCTCAGCTCTATTAATGAACAATAAATGAAATGTTTGACAGATTGAAATTCCAAAGGCTACCTTATTTAATCTTATAATTATTCTTTCAAATAAAACCTAATGTCAAAAACTATAGTCAGCATGTGGTACATGGTTGAAATCAGAAAAAAGACTCTTTCTAAAGATGTCTAAATCCAATATGGCGCCTATAAGAAATTAGATAGTTGATGATGGCCAGAAAGAAACGAAACGTCGTATAAAAATTTAGAGTACACCACTGGATAGAGGTTTAGAAATGGCCACAAGGATGTGTTTTTATTTTTCTCTACTCGGCCAAATGTCGGTGCTACAGGTAAAAGAAGAAAATGGGGTTTTCGCGTTTTTTTTTAAATAACGAAGGTCATTTGTCACAGGTCTATTTTCCTTACGGATTTATAACAAACACAAAATTTAACAACTTTGCCAAATTTAAACCTATACTCTATCTCCAATAATAAGAGAGATCCCCATGGTGAGGGCCGAAAATGAATCAGCCTGTATAAACAAATTTACAATTTAACGAAATATTTTAAAAGTAGGACGATGACGGTAGACAGTTGATATTAATATACAGATAGATACTGTTGTCGATGCCGTCAGCATATGTCAATAAGTTGCAACATAGCAACCGAAAGTGAAGATAGCGTTAATGACAGCAACTAAGGATAGTAAGAGATAAAAGTTGTTATTATATCCCATACTGAATACGGAGGTTGGAACGATCTATAGTATTGTGATGAGTCATCAGACGATGCATCGGTCATCGTCTAGAAAAATCTCGACGCGGACGAATCTAGAGATCGAACATACGGGAAGTTTTCCCGGGAATATAAATAGAACTCAAGATGGATTTATTCATTCATTCCATACCAAATCATCGCCGAGTGAATTTACATAAATATAAATACATAAATGTGCTTATTGTTAGTAATTAGTTTTTAAATTGTTATTCGTTTTTATTATTAATATAGTGTGTGTCTAAGTTACCGTTAGTTTTATTTGAGAACCCCGCCGAATAGAGAAAAACATTACAGTATATTAGAATTATTGAAAATCTATGTACATTAAAATTATACTAACAATAAACTATGTAGTTAAATACCAAGTGGACTTAATGTATTCCCCGTTATTTGATGTATTAAAACTGGAGCTGAAAACTTAGGTCTTGTGTATTTAACCAATGAATTACCACAAAATAGCGGTCTAGAGCATCACCTACTTCCTATATTTATTCTTGCAAAAAGAACGGTACACTTACCTTTTATAGTTTCGAAATGCGTTTAATTCCAAAATAACTATTAATTGTACCGGCAACTTAAATTTTCTTTAAGATTGATCCAACGTTTACTCTGTTTAATCTTAGGAAACTTGTTCAATTTCTTTATTAGGTCTAGTTAATCAATTTTGTAATAGTATGAACGTAAACGTGAAAACGTGCTGTATTTAATTAACGAATTTACTACAACGCCTGTTTGTGTTTGTGTGTTTGTTAAAATGATCCAGTTTGTATTCGTGAAGTCACGCTATGGTGGTGTAAGCGAAACAAGTACTTCCGCAACAAAAAACCTTGAAATTAATTAAGAAAAGCCTCTAAGCATCAAATACACAAGGTTTCCGTAACACAAATTAGTAAAATCACTGGAACACGTAACTCTTTGCTGTTTTTTTTTTTGCATTCACGAAGTTTATTCAAAAAATATTTTTAATTAGTTGCGAGGCAAAATTAAGTAGACTGTATATTATTCGTACATGCCTAGTAAGTATTTTGTTTAACCTATCAACTATAAGATTTCCAAATATATTACGACGTTATCAACAATAAAATTTTACCAAAATTTTATATACGAGGAAGTATTGATAACTACATAATCTACCATACAGGGTGTCATTTTGAAAACGTACCACCCTCTATATTTCGGCCCCTATAGAAATTCCAAAAATATGCAAAAACACGTAAAACTTATTTTTAAGGGGGACATTTTGTAGGCTGGTTTTCAATTAAATTTCATCAATCCTCTAGCGGGGGTGGACATAACCTCTAAAAATTTAAATGGAAATGGGGATTGAGTGATACCTCATTTTAAAGGTCGTTTAACCCGCTTTTCAAAAATGCTAAATTCTTGTCCTTTATTTTTAATACTTTTGAAGAAATCAAGTCAAACCATGAACATACAAGTATCAAGTGTTTTGCAATAAAACATTAAAAAACTAATAAAAAGTAACTTATTTTATAAAATTTTCGAAATGTTGTCCATTATTTTCTAAACAGTGATAAAGTCTACTCTCAAACTCCTCTCTAACATTTCGAAACACTTCTGCCTGAAGCTGTTATTCTTCTCTTTAAATCTTGCAAATCTCGAGGCGTTGTTTTATAAACAATCTATTTTAGATGCCCCCATAGGAAGAAATCTAGAGGCGATAAGTCGGGTGATCGTGGTGGCCATTCTATTGCTCCTCTTCGACCAATCCATCTGCCAGGAAATCTATCATTTAGCCACTGTCTAACTGGAAGATAGTAGTGTGGTGGAGCTCCATCTTGTTGGAAGTGTAGAAGATCTTCTTGCAAAACCATGTTACCAGCCGCGTCAATTTGATTTTCCAAACTAGTTGTTATTAAGGGGTCTATTATTTCTTCAAGCAAATTTAAGTAGAGCTTACCAGTTAGATTTCCTTCAATGAATGAAGGTCCAAAAATAGTATTCCCAAGGATACCAGCCCAAACGTTCACTTTTTCTGGATACTGTGTGTGACCTTCCCTAAAAAGTCGCGGATTTTCATCGCTCCAGTAGCGACAATTTTGCTTGTTAACATGCCCATTAAGAAAAAAAGTACACTCATCAGTAAAGCAAATATTGTGCAAGATATTTTGGTTTTCATTTATAAAAGCCGTCATTGTTTCACAAAATTCAATCCTTCTGTCGAAATCGTCGTCAAAAAGCTGTTGTAAAATTTGCATTTTATAGGGGTGAAACTTATTTAACTTTAGTGCTTTCCTTATTGTTTCGTGAGAAATTCCTACTTGGCGTGCCACAATGCGAAGTGATGTGGAGGGTTCTGCAGTAAAGGTGCCTAATACTTCTATTTGTGCTGCTTCATCCAAGACACGGCTAATATTTCTTTTTTTTGTTAGCAACGGAATCAGTTTCACTGAACTTAGCGACTAATTGTAGAACATACTTATGATTTAAATTACTATTCGGATACCTTTCATTAAACATTCTTGACGTTCTTCTTGCGCATCTTCCACATTCCCCATAAATAAGAATAATTTCAATTCTTTGTTGAAGTGTAAACACCATTTTTAAAAATAATGTAATCAAATCGCAACTTTTACCTCGCAAAACTAATTTTACAATAAAGTAATTTTGGCTAAAATAAATGGAGTGACAAATAAAGAAAAAATTGACAAGAATGTCAAGATGCTTAAACCAGGGCTCTTTTTTTTCTACGTTAAACTACCTGAACGACTATCACAAGTACTAGTTTAGGTAAATCACATTCTTTCCAATAATAATGTTTAACTGAATAGTATGCGTCTTTATTATTTCGTTGGATATTAGAAGTAAAAATAGTTTAAAAATTTACCGTTATGTAATACCTCAATTTCATTTATTTTAGTTCATTAAAGCAATATCACAAAGTGTTTTTGATACCTAAACTTCTTTACAGTTTTCACCAAATATCTCGCGAACTGCTAAAAAGAAAAGGCAAGAATTTAGCATTTTTGAAAAGCGGGTTAAACGACCTTTAAAATGAGGTATCACTCAACCCCCATTTCCATTTAAATTTTTAGAGGTTATGTTCACCCCCGCTAGAGGGTTGATGTAATTTAATTGAAAACCAGCCTACAAAATGTCCCCCTTAAAAATAAGTTTGACGTGTTTTTGCATATTTTTGGAATTTCTATAGGGGCCGAAATATAGAGGGTGGTACGTATTCAAAATGACACCCTGTATAATACGCAATAATATTTTAATACAAAATTATATTTACGAGGCAAGATCGGAAAGTTTCTAGAACGAACCAGAAGATGGCGTTGTGCGCGCGTACCAGTCATGTGTTTTGAGTGCCCTAACTTTTATACCGCCTAATTCTGAGCAAACGCAACGATGCGAATGTATGAATATTTCTCCCGCTTCGAATATAAATCCCCTGAACGCGTTTAGCCAATCACAAAACAGTCTGTCGCGCAACGATTTGACAATTAATGTCACAAATTAGTGTTACCACTGTCACCCAATACGGTGTCTCTTAGGCGTTTGAATAGTGATCATGCCGCGTTATACACTAGAAGAGAAAGCCGAAATGATGAAATGCTACCACGCTGATAATTCTTATCAAAGAGTATGCGATTTATTTGCCGGAAGGTATCCTGACAGGCCCATCCCGAACAAAGCTACAATTTTTAGGCTTAAAAAGAAAATAGATTTTACCGGTTCGAATTAATTTCTGTGACAGATTGGGATATTGTCTAGCTAAAGAAGGGGCTAACTTTGAATCTTTTATTTAAGGGCAGTGCATTTTTGAAGAAAATTAAGTTTATATTTTCAAAAGTAATTAGTTGCCTACCGTTATTAATAATAATTAATTTCTCATTATGAACAATTTATTTTATTATTTGTAAGAGTCAATTTTTCTTTACCTTAGTAGAATTTAATTTAGTTTATATTTATTTCTGAAGTTTATTTAGTTTTATATGTGAATAGTTTTTGTGACCTTTATTATTAAAATTTAATTTATTATAACTCTTGATGCCTTATTTGCTATTTTATTAACCGCTTATTAATAATTTCATTACGCTTTGTGTGGCCATCGTCAGTATAACGTATTGCAATTTATTTATTATAAAATCATTACAATAACACAGGACTAAACAATTTATAGTCCTTAAATAGTAATTTGGTAATCAGATAATTTTTCTTACGCGGCTCCATAATATGTAAGTATGTATGACATATGACATCGATGTTGACACGCCTACAGCATTCAGGGGAATTCTATTTGGAGCGGGAGAAATATTCATACATTCGCATAGTTGCGTTTGCTCAGAATTAGGCGGTATAACTGGTGTTAAATTTTTAGACAGATACTGCATAAAGTAAAGCCGTATAGCCAAGCAAAGTAAATAGCGTGCGCATTTTCTCAATCTAAACTAATAATATTATAAAGAGGAAACATTTGTGTTTTTGTATGTATGTTTGTAATGTTTTCACACAAAAACTACTGGACCGATTTCAAAAATTCTTTCACCATTAGAAAGCTGCATTTTCACTGAGTGACATAGGCTATATTACATTTAAAAAAAAAGGGATCCCCAATAAAAATGCATTAATGTAACCCAAGGTGTGAAAAAATTAGTCACAAAAAATCTGTCATCGGGTACGCTGCGGAAACTATTGTTGATAGAACAAAAAAATGTTCTACAGTATTATAGAACGTATTAATATCTACAAAAAAGTCGGCGAAACCATATGTCCAACTACTGTAGTTATGCCACTATAACTACTTTTTTACATTTTAAAAGTTAATAAAAGTGCCGACAATAATCAAACCATATTATCCATACCTCTGTATTATTCCTTATCCTATTAAATGATATTTTATTAAAGACCACTTCAATACCAGTAAAATACTTTTTAAATTATTAAAATCGGACATTCCATTCAAAAGATATAACGAATTTAAAAATGTCAATCTAAAGAAAATAATGTTATAATATAATGTAGTAGTATAGCGATGGCCATATTCATTTTGTTTGTACTAAATTGACAATCGAAAAATTATAACTGGAATAAGAATAGTATTGGCAGAAGGAAATTAATGACAAGTTCAAACAGGCACAGAGAAGCTGTTATAGAAAGAAGTTAAACATGAAGTGATATAAAATCCAAAAATTAAGGATCACAAGAAAGGAAGATTAAATATTTAAGAGAATCACTATTGTATTTATTCAAGGTAGGATGGAAGAAAAGAGAACATATACGATACAAATTTTATTAAAAAAATTTAAATAACACTGAGATATTTGAAAGGTGACGTTTTTGAAGTAATATCAACAATGTGTCAAAAGCCAAGTGACAGGAACATTATTAAAATAGCGGGTTACATTGTTTATAAGTTATGTTAAATAACTAAATGAACTAAACAAAAAAAAATGTAATCAATTCATCAGCTCTACAATTAAAAAAATAATTTTTTTGTCAAAAACATTTTTTTTCCTTTAACTTCACATAGCCACAGCAACGCAATTGGATAATTTGTTTTCCAAGTGAATTTATATTTACTGTAATACATTTATCTCTTTTCTCATTCATTTCATTTCAATTGAGTCACAGCGAAGCGTGGTCGGGATTAGCTAGTCATTAATAAAACCGAATTCCGTGCAATTATTAAACATTTTATTTTTGAAATGCTTAAGAAATAAAACGGAATTAGATGAAGTTCATGGAGAGTTTTCACTGTCCGTTATATGCAACCGTTGTGAACTGGATTGGTGAATTTAAACGTGGTCGATCAAGCATAGAAGTCGCAGCGCGTTCTGGGAGAACAAAAACATCCACCGATGAAAAAGCCATTAGAAATGTTCAGAGAATCGTGATGAAAGTTCGTGATGAATGAATGAAGAATCGTGATTAAAGTTCAGAGAGATAGTAGAGGCAGTAAGCATATCATATGACCGCGTACATTACGTTTTACATCAACATTTGAACATGAGAAAACTCAGTACAAGATGGTATAAGTGTGTCGCGTTTGCTGTCAGTCGATCAAAAGCAAGCTCGTGTGACTATTTTTCAGCAATGTCTAGACATGTTCAAGCGTAATTCTGTAGATTTTTTGAGACGTTTTGTAACCGTCGATGAAACGTAGCTACACCACTCCATGCCAGAGACTAAAACACAATCAAAGCAGTAGACAGTACGCTGTGAACCAACTCCAAAAAAGGCCAAGACGATGCCGTCAGCTAGAAAGGTGATGGCTACCGTCCTTTGGGATTCCCTAGGAATAATTACTACTTGCAACACCGAAGGACAATAACAGGGGCGTATTATGCGTCGTTATTAGACAGATTGAACTAAAAAATTAAATTCAAAATACCTCACATGGCAAAGAAAATAGTCTTGCTTCACCAAGACAATGACCCATCCCACAAGTCGGCAATTGCGATGTCAAAACTGAACGAATTACGATTCCAATTAATTGAACAAGCGCCGTACACGCCATATTTGGTCCTTTCGGACTTCTTTCTATTTCCGAACTTCAGGAAATGGTTGGCTGGAAAGAAATCTCAACTACCAATGAAACCATCGAACTTATAAATGAACATTTGGAAAGTTTTGATAGTTCTTATTTTCCTGAAGGAATGAAAAGTCCTGAAAAAGGTTGGACTATATGTATAGAGTTACTAGGAGACTATGTAGAAAAATACATATGATTTTACCCCGAAAGTGTTGTGTATCTCGTTCTAGAAACTTTCCAATCTTTCCTAGTATTCAACATAATCTCCTTTAAGTCTTACAGATTCAGTAAAACGTTCAGTAGTAAAGTAAATAAAGTAAATCCAACCACTTAAAAAAATTTCTGCCTTGGTCTGAAAATTACTCTCCAACTTTGACTTTATACTGTTTGTTGAAAATTTTTACCCTTGAAATGTTTTGAGAATAAATAATAGTTTGACGATGCTAAATCCGTAGAATAGGACGGCTGGTCGACCAATAGAAAACCGATCCGAATTGTTGGAGACTGTGCTTGAAATTTGAAACAGAATGAAAGAAAAAATCCCTAACCACAATATAAGTCAATAAACTATATATTGCCGAAATGCAATTAAGTTGCCATCTTCAGTAGAACAATCGAATTGTTCTACTGAAGATGACAAATTAGTTGCCGAAATACGTATTAAGATTTTAGTGATTTATATTGTGGTTAGAGGTTTTTGTTCCTTCTGTTTAAATTCAAAACCAATTTCGTTAATTTTTTGCAGTGCAAACAACGACTTGTGAACGGGAACGTTGTCTTACCAAATTTTATTTCTACAGTTTTCTTACGTAATTATAACATGTATAACATGCTCCCGTAATACTTCTACACTTTCTTAAATAATCCCTCATAATTATCCCATTTTTGTCCCAAAAAGCTGAAGTAAAAATCCTGTAAGCCGACTTTTACACACGGACCTGAAATGACATGTTCTAGCGCTATGACAACGCCACTTAAACAACATGCTGTTATCGAACATTTGACTGTTGAAAGAGTGACTCCTAGTGAGAATAATCGTCGTTTAAAGGATGTTTATGGTGACGATGCTGTTTATAGGTCTACTGTTAATCGATTCGTAATAAAATTTCGTGATTACGAGCCTGGAAAAGCCAAAATTGTTAATAAAACACGCAGCGGACATCCGATCACTGCCACAGACGATAAACATCGCAAACTCGTCGACGATTTGACTCAAAACGACCGGCGAATCACCCAAAAGCATATCGCAAACCATATTGGAATATCTAAGGAACGTGTCGGCTTCATTATTGTACAATTAGGATACCGTAAAACCTGTGCACGATGGGTACCATGCCGTCTCACAGACGATAAAAAACAGAGACCTCAAGGGTAATCACTACACCTTGAACGATGAGATGAAGGCAGCTGTCAAGTCCTTGATTCGTGAAAGTCTGAAGAATTTTTCAGCGACGGAATGAAAAAACTTGTTATGCGTTGGGAGAAATGTGTTAGGTTTAATGGTGACTATGTAGAAAATAGTACCTATATTAAAAAACACAAGTTTCATAAGGCAACATTTTGCCGAACGAATTCAGTTTATAAAACGAGTTTTCTAAAGAATAAATACGGCAAAAGGCCTTTTGAAAAGAGTTCGTTGTACCATTTTTTCTATTTTGCATTTTTTATATTAATAAATCGAAATTATTTAATTTGAAAGTTCAGAGTTTTATTTTCATATAAAGCAGTTGGTTACATTAATACTTGACATTTTCAAATTTAAATTTTGCTATCCGCGATGTATATTATATTACATATTATTTATTAATTTTTGTTAATATTACTTGATATTTTACTTAAAAATATAAACATGAGTGACATAGAAACTAATATATCTTGTCAATTGTATGAAATATACGCTATTTGTGTCAAATGTACTTAAATTCTTAAAATCAAATGACAGCAAATTATATTTATTTGTATTCGAACAACGCCAAAATTGAAAAATGTAAAAAAGCGTAATGAGTTCATTACGAACGCAAAATAGAAAAATAAATGTATGATTTTGAAGATTAAGAATTGTACTTTCATGTACTTTTTGACCGATCTTGCTATTCGTTTTTGTTCGTGCAGTACATTACTTTCCAGCCTACCCTCGTACATATATCTTTTATCTTTTGCACAATGCAGGATTCAGGAAGGAAATAGCTATCTCAAAATTAATTGTGAAATATCTGATAAAATGTGCAATCAAAATAAAGGCACACGAAAGTGAATTTTAATAGTTTGTATTCAATCTAAAAAGTAACAAAAGAATTGTCTAAAAACAAAATAATAAAGTAACTACTTTCACCCTATTAATCATGACTCATAATAGTCATGATTAATAGGGTGAAAGTAGTTACTTTATTATTTACTTCATAATTTATTTTATTCTACATCAGATACAGTAGATATATATATATATATAACAGATTTATATTTCAAAATATAAGCAAACTCGATCTATGTATTTTTACGTAAATTCAAGTTATGTAAGTGAAGAATGAAGTGTTCTATTATTCATATAAAAACTTGATGTTCGCTCATCTTAAAGTAAATTGATTGTTCGGAGGTTACTGTCAGTGTTTTAAAACGTAAACAGTAAAGACGTTAAAATTTTTTGAGTTCTTACATTTTAACATCAAATGGATGTGTCAAGTTCTGTTATTAAAGTTAACTAGTTAACATCTTTTCAGTTTCGTTTTCTTTGTACTAAAACTCCATGGGATAAAACAAAGCAACAGCAACTTAAAAAAATTTTTTGAGTTCTTACATTTTAACATCAAATGGATGTGTCAAGTTCTGTTATTAAAGTTAACTAGTTAACATCTTTTCAGTTTCGTTTTCTTTGTACTAAAACTCCATGGGATAAAACAAAGCAACAGCAACTTAAAAAAACTTAAATGTATAAAATCAAATGCGAAATGAGAACGAAGGAAAAAATTGGTAATGACGTGTGATTAAATATCTTACAACACACACAAAATACTAAAAACAAATTTCTACACTACTATATTAATTCGCCTTCAGCAACAACTGAGTACATGAAGACTTGAATACTTGGTATCCAAGAAAAGACATACATAACATGAAGGCATCTGAAAAATACCTTATGTAATCGAAGAAAAGAAAGGCATCATAACGAAGACTAAAAGTATACATGGTAGAATGTGTAATATTAATAGACTTGAAGAAGCAAATATTGAACAACATAATTTGAAACATACTTGAGTGTGTAAAACCTCACTAAATTTGTATAATACAAAAGTATTTTTAATAATATAAAAAACATTATTAAAAATGGGGTGTGAAGAACACAATACAAGTTCATTTATATTTTTTTTTGAATGTATCTTCTCCAAAGACGTAGATACGTATTTCACATTTCTACATGTTCGTCGGTACGCCCCTGTTGGAGAAGAGACACATTCCAAACAAACATAACTACGTTACTATCTAGCCGAAATTATTCAGACAGAGCGTGAAGGAATATTCAACGCTATCTACATAATAACAGCCGAAGTAGATGTGTTTCTTATAGTCGGTAACCACCGAATCTATAAAAAACTGTATTCTCGTGTCTTCACTACTTGTCGGCGTGAGCCGAATGTGTATATAACAACATAATTTGAAACATACTTGAGTGGGTAAAACCTCACTAAATTTGTATAATACAAAAGTATTTTTAATAATATAAAAAATATTATTAAAAATGGGGTGTGAAGAACACAATACAAGTTCATTTATGTTTTTTTTTTAATGTATCTTCTCCAAAGACGTAGATACGTATTTCACATTTCTACGTGTTCGTCGGTACGCCCCTGTTGGAGAAGAGACACATTCAAAACAAACATAACTACGTTACTATCTAGCCGAAATTATTCAGACAGAGCGTGAAGGAATATTCAACGCTATCTACATAATAACAGCCGAAGTAGACTCCCCACACCCCATTTTTAATAATATTTTTTATATTATTAAAAATATTACATAACTATTGCTAACTGCATTCCTTGGATTACTGTTGATAGATGGTGCTGAGATACAGCGGATTATGCAGTAAGGGAAATATTTCTGGATAAAACATCAAATAGAACAACAATGTCTATGAATGGGTTTGAAAACATAAAACGGTTCGTTAGGATAGGCGATAAGAGAACCAGGAAGACTAGGTTGGAAACTGATAAACTTGCTGTAATACACTAAATTTGGAGAAAATTTCTCATACAATGTAGAAACGTAACCATTCATGAGCAGTTGCTTGGTCATCGAGGACGCTGTTCATTAATTCAGTATATGCCGAGCAATCCTTCGAAATGGGCGCATACGAATTCAGCATTACGGACACGACCCGTACCGATACTAAATAGATTAACGCGGGGCATAACCGAACTCGGCACCATCTACCTCCGCGTTAATCTCTTCCTAAATTGGGCAGTCAACTCCGAACTAGATATATTATAAATGAATTTATATCAAAAATAAAAAACCACAAGTTAACTTGGAAAGATTATTATTAAAAAATCAGTTTTGCACATACAGATTGACTGAAGTAACGGTGGAAATTGCGAAGCGTATTACACACACTAGCGCACGCATATTTACACGTACATGTGACTCTAATGATCGTAGGCGTAGTTTAGGTACAATAGTGGGGATACATTCGTCAGTTTCGATCCGTATTTAATGTGTTTAGTACGGCAGAATAAAAGTATGGATGTACAGGTTTACTTTAAGGAATTGCAGCCGCTATTAGTACATACGGTTTGATTATCTACTTTGTAATTTATGTATGTATGCGTTAGCATTGAATTGAAACAACACTCTCTAAAAATTGTAACTAAAATCAAATTACTGATGAAAATTAATAAAGATTCTTATAAAATAACGAAACAAAATTCTGAATGAAATGTAGAAAATTTTAGTGTAGACGGTGTTCAAATGTCTGTCCCTCTTGCAACAAGTAGTAACCCTAAACGACTATAAAATCCTTTTCGTACATTTGTTAGCATTTCTGGAGTAAGAATTTGTTTTCTTAAGCCATCCAAATCAATCGCCCTATTTTCTACAACGGTATAGACTTTCGACTTCACGTGTTCCCACAAAAAAAAGTCAACAAATATCTACATCCCGACCACCAATACGTCTTCCTGGAAAAATACCGTTGAGATATTCCTCGATAAGGCGGGAGCTGTGGGCGGGGCAGCCATCTTGTTGAAACCAAACAAAAACAAAATCTTCGTATTTAACACCCGGTATAGCTTGAATTGCAGGAATTACCTGATTCTTGCAAGAGATCGAGACACCTTTCTTCATTCAGTGTGCCATTAATAAAGAATGGTCCTACAATATTATCCCCCAAAATACCCAATCGTTCAGTTTGTGCGGATATTGTGTGCGAGCGTTGTAGGTTAGGTGAGGATTTTCCTTAGCCCATCAACGGGCTGCAGATGGGCTATGTCGACCGTGTAATAGAAACGTCGATTCATCAGTAAATATTACTAATAAACCTATTGTTTTTATTAGCGATCTCAACTACAGGCTCACAAAACTCCATCCGACGCCAGTGATCTTCGAGAAATATTTCATTGGACTTAGAAAGTTTATATGACTTATAGCCATACTTCTTCATAGTCTTTACAATCTTATGGATAGCTGACACAGAGGGAGGCGGACGGTTTTCGTATGCTGTTACAAATAAATTTTGAACGTTTTTATGTGAATTAGCCGTCGCCTACCATAATATAATTTGTATTTTTTCTTCGACAGTGAAAGGCAGTCTTTCGTGAGAGTTTACTCAGACACAATATCGCACACATCGAGATGCGAACAACGAATGTCATCCCCGCTCTCCGCATCCAACTACTTGAGTGAAAGCCATCCCTATCAGTATCCTTGAAAATTGTTATATATATATATATATATATATATATATATATATATATACGTATATGTAACAAGTATTCATTTGAAAAATCAATCTAGGTTACTTTGAAATTTTGATAGAATAAGACGCAAATATATTAGTATGTGTTTGTTGTTCCGTAAACGTAAATTCAAATGACATTTGATAATGTCAATCACAAATATCATAAAAAATAAGCATAAAATAATCGTGCGTCGATTCTGGTTTAAATAAATTGCTTCTCAGTTTTAAATTGGCTTTCACTTTAGAAAATAAAAATTTTTTTAGTCCAGGCTTATTTTCGAAGTGGTAATAAAATTGATGTTTTATGGGTTTATTCAGTTCAAGATAGATGGTAGAATTTCAAGTTGAGTTTCCACATTTTGTAATAGATTATAAACAATTTAAGAATACTTTGGATAGAACTTTAAAACTTTTGTCTGAAACAGATAGTTTCTTAAGAAAATCAGGCAGCGGAGCAGTTAAGAAACGTACACCTCAAGTTGTCAATCGTGTTGAAGAAATAATGGAAAATGAACCACAAACATCTGTTCGACATTTGAGTCAACAAATAAACCTTTCTGTTGGTACAACTCACAAGTTATTAAAAAAAGATATGCAACTTTATCCATACCGTGTCACAGCAGTACAAGAATTGTTAGAAATTGATTACCCACGTAGACTACAGTTTTGTAATTGGTTTGTAAATATAAACAATAATGGAGAACTTTCTCAAAGAGTCATCTTTACTGATGAAGCATGGTTTTATAAAACGCGATACCTAAATTCACAAAATACAAGAATTTGGAGTAGTGAAAATCCACATGTAATTAATGAAGAATCGCTACATCCAGAGAAAATTGGTGTTTGGGCAGCGATAAGCCAAAGGCGAATCATTGGACCAATATTTTTTCTGGGAACGTTAAATGCTCAAAGGTACCGTACGGAAATTTTACAACCATTTGTCAATCAGTTGCATGATGATGAACTTCAAAATGCATATTTCCAACAAGACGGAGCACCTTGTCACTGTACTGCAGAATCTTTGGATAATTTAAGAGAATTTTTTGATGAGCGTATAATTAGTCGAAATACTGAAATTGCCTGGCCTCCACGAACACCTTGCGACTTCTTTTTGTGGCCTTATCTAAAAAATAACATATTTCGAACACCTACATTGAATTTGAATGATATGCTACAGAGAATCGAACAGAAATGCATGGAAATTAATAACAATCCAGTAATGTTGCAGAATCCAGGAATGTTGCAGAAATTTTGAACGGAGGATTTTAAAGTGCATTGATCTTGAAGGACAACATTTTCAACATTTGTTATAGTTTTCAATAAATACCTATTATTTGTTATTCATATGTATGTATGAAACTGTCAAAATATACGACTTCGTAGGTTAAGTAGTAAATTTTAATTTACGACATACTTCAAAATGTTCTCAGTAAATCACATGCTACTAGATTGACTTTTCAAATGAACACTTGTTATATGTGTGTGAATTTTAAGTTAAATATCACTTTTAACTACGCCAATCTGTATACAAGAGTATAGAATTTCGTGTAGGAGATTAAAACAAATCTTTACATATTTAAATATTTACAATTATTAAAGTATTATTAAAAGAATTGTCTATACATATACATCTATACATATACTTTTCTGAATCTAATGGTTGCAGTACATGCACGATACACATATTACAAAATGAAAACGTCAGACTTCCTGTGCGTTAAGATGCTTTTATATTACTTTTAACTAAGTCTATTCCTTTTCGCGGTGCAAGATCGTGTATTCTTACCGCCTCGTTTAAACTTTGAAGTTTTAATGTAAGAGTCTGTTTGAAATTGTTTAACAATTTCTATAAAGGAAAATATGTTTGCATGATTGGTATAGAAGTTATCATTGAACCTTGAAAGACTCGCTTGTGTTTGTAGTTCGTTCTATGGTCGCGGTGTGCTCTGCCCATAATTCGGGTCGAAAAAATACTTCTTCTCCAATATAATTTTCCACAAGATAGTCAGAAAATGCAGTTATACTTTCGTCATCTGGTTGAATTTCTACGAAATCGAATGCGATACAATCTCCGACATCAACTGGATTTCAAAATGGCAACCAAAAAACATATTTAAACCATTTACCTATTTCACTATTTTTGTTTTTGAATTCAGCAGTTAAACCCAGATTTTGTATTTTTCTAAGACATGATTTGGCAAGATAAAAGCGACATCTAATTAACTTGACATCTATCCACACGTGAACAACAGCGTTATGAATGGCTTTTTCGAAGTCTGCTACCACTATTTTTGGATGTACATTAAAACCCTCACTTTCACACCTAGTTTTTAAAGACACAAATTAAGTTTTTTAAATATCCTGCTTTTTATCTAGGATCAAACATGTACTACTCCCTATAATACACGAATAAATGTTGGTTGGTTGAATAGAAATTTTTATGAACAATGGATTGGCACATATGACACTATTCGTTGACCTGCGCGTTCACCTGATCTTACGCCTCTAGATATTTGGTTTTGGGGATATCTCGGAGATCGAGTTTATTTAACAGTGCCACGGAACATAAACGATTTACGAAACCGAATAATTGAAACTTGTCGGGAAATACCTAATAATTTTGTATTAAATGCCACCCGTGGTGTTATAAGGAGATACCAGTATTGTATTGAGAATGACGGTAATTAATTCGAACAATATTTGTAAAATTTTTTTAATTTTGAATTTATTTTTTGGTTTTGTTATTTCTTTTTCTCTGTGAACTAAAAGTTTTTACACTTATTTTTTCAATTCACACAACAGTATAACACAAATGACTTTAAGAGAATGTTCGGAAAGTGTTTTAATTATTTTTTTCTCTTCTAAATTTACAATTAAAATGGATGTATTGTACATCAACGGATTAAGAAAAAAAATCTCTATCCAAAAAAAAATATACCGTGCTATTTGAAAAAAAAAATTGACAATCGCTAGGAATTGAAAATGGCGCTGGGAAAAGTAAATGCAGCCTTAAACAAAGTACTCATCAAACCATTTCATTTGGTATCTGTCTCATGAAAATCGAAATATAGATAACAGAGTTACAGGTTCGAGCGTTTTTACATTTAATATAATTACCTTTAATATAATTGAAGCCCTACTTATTAGAGTAAAAGTACACGGCAATATGTCCATGTAAGTTAGGCCGCATGAGTAAAATTATTTGTTTCAAATGTAAAAAAAAATATATGTAAGGAGCATAGTATACAATATAAAGAAATATAAAAACTCTGAAATGATTCTGGGTTGTTATTAAAATATATTTTAAATGAGAGTCTGCGAGACTCGCTCTATGTATGAGTGTAAAAATTTTAGTTCATGCATCCCAAGGTTAAAACAGTATAAAACATAACCATTTATCGAATTTGTTTGAGATTTTGACAGTGATATCAGAAACATGGCGGAAGTTAGCAACATAATCACCGTAGCGAAAGTAATGCCAACATTTGAATAATCGCTCGTCCGTCAAACTGTCCTCGATTGTACTCATGTTAACAGGAATAAAATAAATTAATTTATCGATTGTTTATGTATGTTCGTTACGCATTGTAATGGTTTTTTCCCCGAAGATAATTTTAAAATTTAACAATTTAGTTATGTACATTAATTTTTATAGGTCGTCATATATATTAATAATTTGATATTATTTAATTTTATATTTTTGGCGTACATTTATTATCATGACTGTATATTTTGTAAGTGTATGTTTTTGATTAGGGCGTGCCCGGATGTCTATGAGCCTGGACCGTATTTTGATGTATAATGATATTTTTTATGCTTATCGTGCGCTATGGATATTTCCGCAGAGATAGTTTTGTGTTCGAGCGAGCTTGTTTAGTATTGAGAGATAAAACTTTCTCTTATCTTTTATTTGAATAACTTCGGGTTTTTCTTGTTTCTTTTGTGGTTTGTGTTAATTTAAAGTCATTATCGATTTAATACGAGTTTTTGATCTCGTATTGTTATTTATTTTAACTCGCTTGCTATCTCTCTAATTATTTTTTGTGTGTGAAAAGTTTCGAACTTGCAAGTAAGTGTTTTTGCACACTATATTACTGTATATCTTTTTCTATGAATTTTGAATTGTATTTTTATATGAATTAATTTATATTTATTGTTATATTAGTTTGTAGATTAGATGGTGATGAAAATATTCAATTTTTTTATAAGGGAGTTTTTATTGTCACGTTGTTCTAGAATTTTTAAGTCAAGGTTTGGTGGGAAATTTATGCTCGTGTTATTGCGCATGAGTGAAAGTCATTTTCGTGATGGACAGTTTGATCTGTTTACGTTTTATATTGGGGTTAAAGTAATTAATGAAATTGAAAGTTTTCTAATCAATTTATTAGGTTTAATTTTGCTCGCGTGTCATTAGAGGTTTTCATTGTATGCGTGTTAATTATCATACAATCTTTTTTCCTCTGAGCTTCTGTATTTTGATGCAGTAGTAGTCTTTACATTTAGTAAAGAATTTTTTAAAATTTTTTTTTAATAAAATTTTATGTGGAATTGTTTGAATTATTATTAATTTGTATTTATTTCCACGTTCCTTTACGGGAAACCTGGATGAAGAGGAGTCTCATTTAAAAATAAAAGCTGGCTGAGTTCAAGTTTGGACATATTGTGGTGTACAGTGGACTATCTTTCTAATTAATCCCACTATACACAGCAGTATGTTACGTATATTACTTTCAACATGTAAATATGCTTTCTACATTTTACGACACTAATTTATTCGAATTTTTTATTGAAAAAAAATTCGCACTTAAGTAGGATTAGAACCCACGATCATGGCTTGCCGGACCATCATCATTAATCACTAAGCTATTAAAGGCCGTGATTTCGAAGCTTTGTGGGAATGCCTTAAGTCACGTCAAGGAAACAGATGACATATATCTTGCCCGTAGTCGGCACTTGTTGCCAATTTATCGCATTTTCGCGAAGTAAAGTAAATGTAAATAATGCTTTCTACATTTTACGATGCTAATTTATTCGAATTTTTTATAGAAAAAAATTCGCCCTTTCTATAAAAAAAATCGAATAAATTAGCGTCGTAAAATGTAGAAAGCATATTTACATTAACTTTAGTTCGCAAAAATGCCATAAATTTGGACAACTGCCGACTACGGGCAAGAAATATATCATCTGTTTCCTTGATGTGACTTAAGACAGTCCCACAAAGATTCGAAATCACGGCGTTTAATAGCTTAGTGGTTAAAGCGATGGTCCGGCAAGCCATGATCGTGGGTTCGAATCCTACTTAAGGGCGATTTTTTTTTTTTAGAAAAAATTCGAATAAATTAGCGTCGTAAAATGTAGAAAGCATATTTACATTTATTTTACTTCGCGAAAATGTAATACATTTGCGTTGCTTTCTACATTTTACGATGTTAATTATTCGAATTTTTTAAATGAAAAAATTCGCCCTTAAGCAGGATTCGGACCCATGTCCATGGTTTGCCGGACCATTGCTCTACCACTGAACTATCAAGGACTGTGGTTTCGAATACATCGGGAAGCTTTAGGTTACATTAAGGAAACGGATGTTAATATTTTTTGCCTATAGTCGGCATTTGTTGCAAATTAATTGCATTTTCGCTAAGTAATGTGAATATAAATATTGCTTTCTACATTTTACAATGCTAATTTTCGAATTTTTTAATCACTTAAGTAGGATTCGAAGTCAAGTCAGTCGTTAAAAAATTCTAATAACACAGGTCTCCCAAAAAAATTTTTTTTCAGCTGCATGAGATATTTTTGCTGAATTATATGTTTTAAGGTACGCTGATTTCAAAAATAACTTCTATTACTCTCCATCACGTATAGTTTTTTTTGCAAAATAAGAACACAATAATGAGCAAAATCAACTATTTATTACAACAAACACAGCATAATATTTATCAAAACCTATCAACCATTATTTTTCTTATTTAAATTTATACACAACTTTATGTTTACTCTTTTTCCTTGTGAAACCTTTTCTTCTTTTCTTTGATGCTTCTCCGAACTCGTTTTTGGTATCCTTCTTTGGTTTCTCGCTTAAGCATCAAACAGTAGTCCGCTAACATACTGACATCCCATCTTCCTTGGTAACGTCTCTCGATATCACGTACATCCTGGTGAAATCTTTCACCTTGTTCTTCACTGTAGGCACCCAAGTGTTCAGGAAAATATTCAATATGGGAGTGTAAGAAGTGAACTTTTAAGCTCATCTTGCACCCTTGAGCTTTATACGCTGTCATAATGCGCTGTACAATAGTTTTATATTCGGGATCCTTAGTATTGCCCAAAAACTCCTGCACTACATTTTTGAAAGAATTCCATGCTTTTTTTTCGATTTCTCCCATTTATTAAAGAAAGAGGGGATCAGACAAAAGTTTTCTTATGTTGGGGCCAGTGAAAACTCCTTGTTTTAACTTTGCTTCAGACAATTTCGGGAACTTGAAATATATATATCTAAAACAATCCCCATCTTTTTGCAGTGATTTTACAAACTGCTTAATTAGCCCCAATTTAATATGAAGAGGTGGCAGTAAAACCTTTTCTGGCGGAACCAAAGTGGTATTGATAATGTTTTTCTCGCCAGGAGATAAACCGTGTCGTGATGGCCAGTCAGTTTTGTCCAGTGTAGCTCTCTGGCTCTACTATCCCACAAACATAGAAAACAAGGGAAGTTTGTATAACCTGACTGTTGACCCAACAACATTGTTAGTATTTTCAAATCTCCACAAACCATCCATTGATGTTCTTGATATTTGATTTTCTCAAGAATCGTAGCTAAGTCATGGTATTTTTCTTCCATATGAACTGAGTGTCCCATTGGAAGAGATGCCAATACATTTCCATTATGCAGCAAGACTGCTTTGAGGCTAGTTTTGGATAAATCAATGAATAAGCGCCATTCTGATGAATCATATTCTATTTCAAAGCATTTCATGAGCCCACGAACATCAATACAATAAACCAGATTTCCCTCTTTAGTGAAATACTGAGTAAATTCTCTCTCTCGATGTCTGTACCAGGAAAATGAGGTACCAGATGGTAGAAGGTTTTTGTTTTTAGCCTTGAACCTAGCAATTCGGCTGTATCTTTTGAAAGACCCAAGTCTCTCACTAGGTCATTGAGCTCAATCTGAGAAAAAAGTTGAGGTCCCTCGTCAACTGAAAAATCTGAGCTAGATTCGTTCTGGGGAGCAAACGTTTCTGAGTCCTCTGCATCACTCTGGATGTCATCTAAATTACAAGGTGGGTGCGGAACTGGTATTTCAGAGTTATGGGACACTGGACGAATAGCTGAATCAAGGTTAGGGTAAGATATTTTCTTCTAATTTTTCGAACGAAATGCAGTTTTCTTACCCTTAAACCACAAGCGCAGATTTTCCTCACATCTTCTGCACACCTTATGAGGAGCCCATGCTTTGTCTTGATCACCAAGTATTAATTTGAAGTAAGCAAAATAAATCTTCTTCACAAAATCACTTATATTTCTTTGTTGACTTTTCATTGTATATTCACCACAAATATAACAGAAGCTGTTCGGAGAAATTACACAACCTCTATGAGCCATAACACACATATAAAAACAAGAGCACAGTAGCGTTTGAATGCTGGATGACAAGTGAGTGTGACACGATAATAATGCAACCGTCTGCCTAACACCAGAAATTCTTTATCCCCCCCCCCCTTACACTAAATTTTTTACGTCCATTATTTTTTTCTTTATTCCCAGATAAATATACTATTAAAATTAGGGTAAGAAATCTTAATTTTAATTAAATTTGAAGGTTAAAAAATAAAATACAAAATTTTAACTAAATAAGAATTTTACACAAAATAAAAATATAAAAATTAGTATTGTAAAAAAAATTGATGGGATGGAATTTTTTAAATATTTTTTTCGGTTCTAGGACATGAAAATCTATAAGAAAATGTATAAGAAACCGATGCAGTTTTTTACTTGCAGACCTGGGAATTAGCTTCGTAAAATGTAGTAAGCAATATTTACATTCACATTACTTCGCGAAAACGCAATTAATTTGTAATATAATTCAATTTCGTTCCTAATATTTTGACGAGCGACTGTATCACAAAATAGAGAATATATCTATTACTACAAAAATATGCTTTTATGACATGCATTGATCGATACGAATTTTTTGCTTAGAAAGCCGATACTTAATATAAAAGTTTCTTGCTGACATATCAAGGTAAGTTTTAATAGAGATAAGTACTTCTACTGCATAGATTCTCCCTAGTCCATTAGTTACGCTTGAGCCATTCGAATAGATACGATTTAAACCGAAACTTTTCGCATTTACTATCTCATATAAGCATCTAGTAAGTACTGTCAAAACAGTTTCGTTCACAACAACAGTGTAAAAAAATATTCCTCTCTTCGTAACTGAAAAGTTTTCGATTGTGTAGGTATTATTAGCATTATTATTTACATCTCTACGCTTTTATACAAAACATTGATATCGATTGCCTTTTTTTTAGTGTCATAAAATATTAGCAGAGTTATGAATCAGAAACATCTCTCTCTACAGTCAGTTAAATATTTCTCTTCTCAGCTTCATCGGAGTCAGCTCAAGTTTCCGGCAACATTCATATTATTTGGTGATGATGAATGACACGAATTCGTAAAGTTTATTCCTATTCGCAGGCTAGAATGCGATAAATTGCAGTTTAATTAACATGTTTTTAGAAAACGTAGAAAAAATACAGTTTTTGATTCACAGAAATGCTACAGTAGTTATTAGATAAATTGTTATTGAAATTAATAGGTTGTTATATATTTGCTCAAAATATAGTGTAATTGGTGGATAATATTAAGTGTGCGCAATTGACATTAGAATATTTAGATAGGCATCAATGTAATGTTGGCTATATTGTTTACACTTTTTGACATTTGTTATTTCTGACGGATGGTGATGACATTAAGCTGTCATAATAATGTATGTAAGTTGCTCAATTGACAGTTAAATAACACAAGATATTTTATATTATACAGGCTTAGTTAAAAGTATGGAGTTTATTGTCGTTAATATTCATTTTAGGGAATTATGTTCAATATAAAAGTTTGTTAGGATATTTTGATCTACATTTGAGAATATTTGAATTTTTTTTTTCTTCAATTGTTTTTTAGTTACGCCTGTCAGCGCAGTTTTTTTTAAATGGGAACTAGTAAATTTTACTCTACCATTCGATAGAGAATTTTTTTCTATTTACAATAATATTTTTGTATTTTTAAAATTCATTTTAATAACTTTTTTACAAGAAAAATTAAACAAATTATTAACAAAGTAAATTAAAGTATAATTGTTCAAATTGTCGTCCATTAGTAATTTGACAATGACCCAATCGATTTACAAAACTCCGAACAGAGTTCTGTAAAAAATCTCGGGGAATTTCTTGTATCGTTCTGGTAATTCGGATTTGTAAATCTTCGACGTTATCGGGCTTATCTTTGTAAACTTTGTTTTTTACGTATCCCCAAGAAAAAATCTAAAGGACTTAAATCTGGTGAACGGGCTGGCCATTCAATGGTTCCTCGTCTTCCAATCCATCTGTGGGGAAAAACGTTGTCCAGATATTGACGAACATTTACACCATAATGTGGTGGGGCGCCATCGTGCTGGAACCAGATACTGTCATTGGGCAGGTGTTCATTGTTTTCATGAGGATAGAGCGTAGCACAAGCAGGTATTATTTCATTTTGCAATAACTGCAAATACAGAGCCGAAGTTAAATTGCCATTGATGAAAAAGGGACCGATAATATGACCGCCTAGAATGCCAACCCAAACATTAACCTTTTGGGGGTACTGCGTATGGTGCTCCAAAAACCAAGAGGGATTTTCCGTTGACCAGTATCTTTAGTTATGTCTGTTTACTTCACCGGTAAGGCAAAAAGTAGCTTCGTCAGAGAAAATAATATTGTTGACAAAATTTTCATTAGTATTGCAAATATTTAACATTTCTTCAGAAAATTGTAATCTCCTATCAAAATCATCTTCCGTTAACTCGTGTACAAGGTGTACCTTATAAGGTTTATACTTTTCACTTTTTAAAAACGACACGATCGATGACTGTGAAATATTGAAATTGGCCGCTAATTGATGGGTTGATAAATGGGGATATTCAGATACAGCCAATAAAATATCCAGTTTGTTATCATCGCTTTTTGCTGTTCTAGGTCTACCACTCCTTGGCAAATCTTTAACGCTACTCGTTTGTTCAAAGCGTCTTAAAGTTTTACCAACAACGGATTTAGAAATTGGATTTCTATTTGGATGCGTATCATTAAATAACTTACAAACGTCTTGTAAACTTCTGCGTCTATCTCCATAACCCAACATCATAAGTATATCAATTCGTTCATGTTCACTTAAACTCGCCATTGTTAATATTAACAGCAACAAATTGCACAAATGAATTATTTCTGTCAAAGATTTGACGTACACAATAACCACTGATAAAATTATGTCGCTCAAGTTTGTTTATCACTACGCTTCTGTCTATCGGCGATGTACCGAACATCTGTTAAACACATGAACCGGCCTTTTCTTATAAAAAAGTTATTAACATGAATTTTAAAAAAACAAAAATATTATTGTAAAGAGAAAAAAATTCTCTATCGAATGGTAGAGTAAAATTTATTAGTTCCCATTTAAAAAAACTGCGCGGACAGGCGTAACTAAAAAACAATTGAAGAAAAAAAAATTCAAATATTCTCAAATGTAGATCAAAATATCCTAACAAAATTTTATATTAAACATAATTCCCTAAAATGAATATTAACGACAATAAGTCTCCGTCCCCATACTTTTAACTAACCCTGTATACTTTTATTAAAACATTTAAAAAAATTTATTTTTCTCCAATTGTCGAAAAATGTGTTTTTTCATTAATTTCATTATGCAAAGTGTGTGATTTTGTAACAGTTGAAAATGAGAACCTATATTGTTTAACGAGTGACAAAAGTAACATTTTTTAAGAGAGAGAACAGTTGCTCTCTCGCTGTTCGCGAGCTTAAAAAATTATTTTGAGGAGTTAAACATTATACGTTTTCGACGACCTCGCCTATGATTGATTTACTATTTCTAAATCACATTTTGAATCAGAAATCATGATAAAGTTTCAAACAGCACAAACTGACGTGATTTAAAAATGATTGGATGAAATTTAGTAATGAATTTTCGTCACTAGGGACGAAAGTTAACGTTATGGGATTTTCTCTCACTAATGACGGAAATCAAGTTTTCGCTGCAATATTCGGTGACGAAAAATGTCTTTTTATAAAGGGTCGTAGAAAAAGTTTTTCTTTCAATGTTAAAAAAAATCTTTTTTCATATTGGGGTCTCGATTTGATAGGCAAAATGCTAGATATTGCTTGATTTGCAATTTCATCCATCTCTAGGTTTTCGCTTGCATCACGGATCTCATTGGGACACAAATTTCGCAATCAAACTTTAACCGACTTGCACAAATTTCTTGACACTTTTTTATTTACACTCGAAACTAAGACAATTCAGCGCAATTGCCGTAGCCGCCGTAATTAGGTAGGTGACATTTTTTTAAATTTATATTAATCTACAGTTTTAAATTAATACAATTGGAGAAAAAACGTTGTTTATCTTACGTGTGCAAAGCAGTTTGTGAGTTTTCGAATGTATTTTTCTAAAACTCAAAAAACGTATGCTTTGTGCACTTAATATAAAAGTAACTATTTTTATTGTCCGACGGATTCTATTTCTAACAGATCTGTGCTAAATTATAAGAAAATACTTAATAGTATTACAAACTGCGGCTTTTCAGGTTATCGGGATGTATGTGCCGTGCTAATAATAATGAAATTATTTGATAATAAAATAATTAATGGTGCTGGTGAAGTATAATCAAAGGGCCAGGACGTGCGTGATATTGGTTAATTTAAATAAATATACAACAACTTACTTACTAAATAAAACACAGGAGCGTTGTCCTTAAAGTTTGTACAGGGTGGCCCAAAATGACCGAAGTAAAACCCCTTCGGTCATTCCTTATAACTTTTTTATTATAATTTTTTTTTTGTTTCCAGTATTTTGTAAAGAAGACTTGGGGAATTTAAAATGGAACAGTACACAATTGAGCAACGTGCCAAAATCGTTGAACTTTATTTCTCAAATCAACGATCCATTGTTATGACTCAGCGTGCATATCGTCGTTATTTTAATGTGCGGGTTGGACCCTCAGAGTCAACAATAAACAGTCTGGTTGAAAATTTTCGAGAACAAGGGGCAGTAAGGAACCTTCCTGGTGCCGGCAGACGACAAACGGTGCACACGGATGACAATATTAAACGGGTACAGGAGAGTATTCGGGAAGATGGAGAAACATCAACCAGGAGACGTTCGACACAACTTGGCCTCTCAAGAGGGTCGCTGCAGAGAATTTTGCATACAATAAGAATGTTTCCATACAAAATTCAGCTTGTCCAACAATTGAAACCGACAGATTACCAGCAACGACTTGATTATGCAATTTATTTTCGTCAAAAAGCAGAAGAAAATCATGATTTTATTCATAATTTAATTATGAGCGACGAAGCCCATTTCCAATTAAATGGGTTCGTTAATAGGCAAAACTGCAGGATATGGGCTATGGAAAATCCAAGAGTAGTTCAACAGCGAAAATTACACCCATTTAAGTGTACCGTTTGGTGCGGTGTTTCGTCGGAAAGGATAATTGGCCCATATTTTTTTGAAAATGAACACGGTGTCGCCGTTTCCATCACTGGTGTTAGATATCGGACAATGTTGGAAAATTTTTTAAGGCCAGCCGTGGAAAACCATCCGCAAGTATGGTTCCAGCAGGATGGAGCCACAGCGCACACTGCGAGGGACACAATGGCTCTTTTACGCGACATCTTTGGTGAACGAATTATTTCCCGTACAAGCGATTTTAATTGGCCTCCGCGTTCACCGGATTTAACTGACAACTATTATGTTTGATAAGTGCCATTTCCGTAATAAAATAGTCAATATGAATTACAGAAAATGAAAAGTGCAAATATTTACCGACGAAAAATAGTCTTCAGATAATAGCGTGAAAGAAGCGATGGAGAAGTTCTTTAGAGAATTACAAAAATAATTTTTTGGAAGGTATAGCCTCATTAGAAAAACTCTGAAATAACTGTGTAGCTATTAGTGGAATTGTGAAATATATGTTGAAAAATAAAGTATAGCTTTTCTTATAATGCCTTTCGTTCATAGGTAGGTAGATAATATAAAAATCTCCCCTCGTAATAACTTAAGTTGATCAATTGCTTTAAAATTATTATATGTAACTTAATTTAACTTCCATAATACAGTTTGCATTACTGCAAACTTCTCGTCTCTATTTCAACGTACTTACGTCTATAATTAATTCTGTACTGACTGACTTTAATATGCACCGGAGTTTAGGCAGTTTGTAATAGTCGTACCAGGATTGAGTTGCGGGTTCGATAAAATACCGAAATAAATGAGTGGTATGCAACGTTCTCCTGTTAATGCTCGACTGTAACTTGTAATTTTCGTAAAATAAATTAATCTTGTGAAATTTTTTACGAAGTAGTGCTTCCTCTAACAATGTCTATTTTTAGATATCTCGAATAAAAGAAAAAGAGTGTAATTCAATAGTTATTTACGATACAAATGTTAAAAGTGCGATTTTATTTCACGAGTAAAAGTTTACGAGTGAAATAAAATAGCATTTTTAACATGTGTATCGTACAATATTTTTTCTACAAACACATTTTTTATTATAAAATATAAAGAAACTCCACTGACCAAATTTGACAGCTAATAAATACGTTTTGACACAACTGGACGCAGCCATTAAATTATGTCAAATTAAGTCACAATTCATACAAAAGATGAGTTCGTATTTTAATAAAGGAAATGAAGTAATAGCGAGAATAATAATTCTGAAAGTACTGCAACACAGGAAATAAATATCTCGAATTACACAAACTGTACATTTAATATTAATTATCCAAGAAATATGTAATTTTCAATCATTTTAATATATGTTGTCATTTTTGACAAACTGTACAAAAGTACTACTTTCAACACGGTACGCTATAAAATCGCATTTTTAATTGAAGTTAGCCGTGTCAAAATGTCAACTTTTAACGGTGTTTGTAGAAAAAATATTTTATTCTATTTGTTCACTGATGTGCCTTTTCCCATGGCTTTGTCTCGGAGCGAAGGGCGACCATGAAGTGTTTCCACATTCACCTATCTTTTGTTAAATCTAGAAACTTACTTCCATGTATAAAACAAAAACATATTTAATAATATAAAATACAGTAAAATCTGCCAATAACGGCCACCAAAAAAAAAAAAGAAACAATATTGACCGTTATATAAATGTGGCCGTAATTGTCAGGCTTTTCGTCTTACAAATAAAATCCATAATTAAAGTAAATATTATATATATACGAGAAACTAAAACTATTTTAATGTATATAATAGGTCTAAAACATAGGTATATATTATTACATATACATATTATGTACATACGAGATGTGGCAATTAAGCTCCGGCAATTTAGTTATAACTCAGGAACTGGCAACATTGCATCGTTCGTAAACATATTGCTGTGTACTTTGATTTTCAAAATGGGCGCTAATTTATTAAATCAGAATCGTCAAATATTAAACATGAATCATCATACACACATATTTTTTTTAGTTTAGACTCTTAAAATTGCTCTATAGTCGGTAACAACCGTATCTATAGAAAACTGTATTGACAATCATGTAGAAATGTGAAATACGTATCTACGTCTTTGGAGAAGATACATTCAAAAATACATAAAAGAACTTGTATTGTGTTCTTCACACCCCATTTTTAATAATATTTTTTATATTATTAAAAATACTTTTGTATTATACAAAATTGGTGGGTTGTACCCACTCAAGTATGTTTCAAATTATGTTGTTATATACATTCGGTTCACGCCGAACAAGTAGTGAAGACACGAGAATACAGTTTTCTATAGATACGGTTGTTACCGACTATAGAAAACACGTCTGCTTCGGCTCTTGTTATGCAGACAGCGATGAATATTCCTTCACGCTCTGTCTGAATAATTTCAGCTAGATAGTAACGTAGTTATGTTTGTTTGAATGTGTCTTCTCCAACAGGGGCGTATTGACAATCATGTAGAAATGTGAAATACGTATCTACGTGTTTGGAGAAGATACATTCAAAAATACATAAAAGAACTTGTATTGTGTTCTTCATACCCCATTTTTAATAATATTTTTTATATTATTAAAAATACTTTTGTATTATACAAAATTGGTGGGTTGTACCCACTCAAGTATGTTTCAAATTATGTTGTTATATACATTCGGTTCACGCCGAACAAGTAGTGAAGACACGAGAATACAGTTTTCTATAGATACGGTTGTTACCGACTATAGAAAACACGTCTGCTTCGGCTCTTGTTATGCAGACAGCGCTGAATATTCCTTCACGCTCTGTCTGAATAATTTCAGCTAGATAGTAACGTAGTTATGTTTGTTTGAATGTGTCTTCTCCAACAGGGGCGTATTGACAATCATGTAGAAATGTGAAATACGTATCTACGTCTTTGGAGAAGATACATTCAAAAATACATAAAAGAACTTGTATTGTGTTCTTCACACCCCATTTTTAATAATATTTTTTATATTATTAAAAATACTTTTGTATTATACAAAATTGGTGGGTTGTACCCACTCAAGTATGTTTCAAATTATGTTGTTAAATTTTAAGTTATTTATATTTATAAATTAGAACGTCCGACCGGTGCGTTGTCTGACAAGGTAAACATCAACAAAGAAACCATTCGCAAGATGTTACACGAGAATTTGAACATGTGAAAGATGGTGCGAAAACTTCTCACCCATCAACAGAAGCACATGCGAAAATGGATCTGCGGCATTCAGAGCGACGGCAGACATTGGATGAGTCATGTAGTCACTGGAGATGAGACCTGGATATTTTAGTATGATCCCGAGGCCCGAAAAAAAAAATTCAACAGTGGGTGGTAAAGAGTGGTTAGCGGTTCATGAAAGCGAGGATGTCCAAGTCGCGACTGAAGGCAATGTTTATCGTTTTTTTCGATATACGCGGCATCATTAATCGTGAATATGTTCCTGCCGACCAGACAGTTATTGGACAGTTCTATATTGTCGTCCTGAAGCGCCTGCGGCCGCGCATTTTCCGTGTGCGGCCTGAACTCGCCACGAACTACTGGATCTTGCACAATGACAACGCGCTGGCCATTTGCTCGTTCATTTTGCAAGAGTCTTTGACGAAAAAAGGCATACCAATGTTGCCGCACCCATCGTATAGCCCCGATATTGCCCCCCTGCGACTTTTTCTTATTCTCCAAGATGAAGTCGCACGTCAAGAGAACTCATAATGGCGGCGTACAGGAGGTCAAGGAAGCTGCAACCGCGGTGCTGATCGGGTTAAACTTCAGAGCAATACCAAGGATGCTTCCAATCGTGGGAGCAACGTTGGAATCGTTGTGTTGAGTTGGAGAGACTATTGTGAAAGTCGATAATAAAATTTTGATCGTAACTTAATTTGCTTGTATTTATTGAGCTTAATTGCCACGCCTCGTATACATACTACAGATAATACATAGTGCTGTGGACTTTTCCCCATAAATATTTTTAAAAATACTTGACTTGCGCAGTTGGAGCAAGCCGTTTGTTCTGCTGTGGACGATTGTAAAACTGTATTTTTTTATGCGGAGCCTGCGTGCTTGCTGTATCCAGAGACACAAGTGTTAGGTGAAATAAGAAAGTCGTGTTGATAAAAAGATTAATCTTTATCTTTTTATTATGTAACTTCGGGTAATTTTTTGGATTTAATTGTGGTTTGTGCTGTGTTAATTTCATTACCGCTATTTAACGAGTTTGTTTATCTCGTAATTGTTCTTTTACACTTTCTTACTCATGTGTCTTGAATATATTTTTTACGTAAGTAATATATTATTAAAAGATATCTTATTATATTTAAAAGAGTTAAATACTGTATATTCTAATTGTATTATTATTATCGTATTGATTTAGTCTTAGTTATTTGATATAAATAATAAAGAAGGTTTTTAAAATTTCTAGTAAAAAAATTCTGTGACTTTGGTATATCAAGGGCATTTTTTGTTACATGTGGTTGCACATGCGTTAGAGTTTGTTTCGGTCTGTCAAGTATCGTTTGTTTATTTTGTTCTCTTGGGAGAAATTAAAAAGTTTCTTTGTAATTTATTATTTTTAATTTTGATCGGCTGTCACAAAGGTTTTTGATCGCATACAGCTGTCATTTCCATGCGTTATTTTTACCTTTATAAAATTGTTAAATGAGGCAATATTAATATTTATACTTTATAAAGATTTTTTTTTTATTTTTTTTTTTGTATTAAATTTTCATTTAAATTTTATTGTGTTTATTATTATTAAACCTTGCTTCAAGATTACAAGTAACTTAAAGAAATATAATTATAACATTTGTCAATACTCTTTTACTGGCGCATTATAAATTTGTAGAAGAGAAAAACCACGTTTTCCAATTGGAACCCTGAGATGAAAGCAGTCCCATTTTGAAAGTAAACCGACTGAATATCCTAGGTGGATAGATTTGTCGTGAATTGTGAATAAGCAAATTTCAAGTTCACAATTCATAGAAATATGTTCATTATTTATACAAATTATTACATGTTACATATTAACATATTCATAAGAAAAAACATAATTTGTTAAGCTTTTTTAAAGTATGGTACAATCTTTGTTTGTTTTAATTTTTTTAGCTTCGATTTAAAAACTACAGCTTGTAAGTAAAATTCGAGAAACATCCATAAAAATTTCACCATTGTTATTGCACAATAAATAACTCTATTTTTTCAAACACTTCGTTCCATATGTTTAAGCATTTTAGTATTGGCTAAATTTATGTTTTCTTCAGAATTTTCAAAATCACATTCACTGTAAATACAATAAATATTAATCAAAAAATTTCGATCATCAATTTGAAATTCGGAATTATCCCTTGATCTAAGGGCTAACAATGCGAAGTGGCGTTTGGCGGCAGGAAGATTAGTTCAACATTTTCTAATAGAACTTTAGAATGTGACGTGGCATTATCCAAGAAAAGAAGCACCTTTCTATTATGTTTTTTCATTTTATTGAAAAATTTATGCTGTCATCTTGTCATAATTTCTGTTGTCATCCGAGCCTTTTCTTAGGAACCCATTCTAAGGGTAATTTGCTACCTAATTACCCTTGAAACAGCGAGAATTTTTACTTTTTCCATTTATTAATGGATTTTATTTCTCATTTTCCATATTTGCACACAATAAAATAGCCAAACGTTGTTTTGCTGCCTTCTTCCCTGCAAATTTCTCATTTTTTAATGCAAATGTTTTATTTGGCATAGCGCGGTAATAAAGACCTGTTTCGTCAGCATTATAGACATCTCCAGCAGAATAATTCCTTAAAATCAACGGCAACTTGGTTTTCCAGACCTCTATGTCGTCCAAATTAACCTCTGCGAACTCATCATAAATATTTGAAAATTATTCTGGGTTACTGGCAGAAACTTTTCAACCATACATTTGATGCTGTGAAATCTTGCATCTTTAAACTGCTTGCTGCCTCCAGTGATTTTTGTTTAAGTAGCGGCCCAGAATTGCTTTACTTCTGACTTTGCAAAACCAATTATAGACGACCAGATCCACTACCAATCTTTCCTACTTCGGAAATTTTCGTTTTTGTTCCAAGTTAAAACCTTCCTTAACCACCTTCTTTCATTCAATTTCATTTTGCATAATATCGTTAATTTGTTCTTTTCCAACCCCATATTTTTTGGCCGACCATCGCGAACTTAACGAATACTTTTCACTTTCCGCGATTCTATTTTATTTTGTCTTGTAGCGACAAACGTTTTCTTTTTAGCGACATACTTAATTAAGAACCTTTCGAATATGGAGGCAACTTTAAACTTATCAGGTAACCGAGAGAACCTTTCGCATACGGAGAGAATTTTAAACTAACCAAGTAACTGATATACCACATTATGTGTAAACTTGTAGAAATGAAGGCGATCTCTATTTGATAAAACATAAACATGTACGTATTGCGCTGGCAATTTGTTTTCGGAGCGTGTTTGGGACTGAGATTGCATTCATTTCTACAAGTTTAATTTAATTATGTGTACATACTAGGAATATACAATTATGGGCAATTTCGCCCAAACACGAAATAATATTGGGTATTTCCATTAATAAAGATACATTATAAATAGTCCGGCCTATATCGGCAGGTAAATTTCTATGAAGATAGGCCTTAAAAATTTGGATTTACTTGGACGAGGTCGTTTTATAAGGGTGGCGGTAAATAACGGGTTTTCGTATATGAGAATCCTTATAGTAGCTTCGGGGAACTTTGAAGCTGTCCGTTACCTCAGGTGACCGCTGTAGGCAAGTTCCGTTAACAGAAGTTTCACTATGCCTTCATTTCGCATCTACGGCAAAGTTTTGCACGTCGAATCCACTGACGAACTTTCTCTACATCCGTATTATAATCATTACAATAAACAATTTTCAAACGCCCGTAAATTTCGATGCGCAGGAAACCTTCCAGCGTTAAAAATTCCATCACGCTTGCTTCGTACGCATCTCAGAAATCCAACTTATAATAAATGACAATGTTACTCAACGACGGAACACAAAACGACGGAAAAATCAAACTTCGTATGTTAATATGAGATACTCTAAATTACCCCGTGCAGGTTAGAACTTGTTTCTATCCTTACTACTCACAACATGGCGCTGTTGGAGACCGCAATCCTCCCCGTATCAAACACCTATATTATTTCACTAGACCCTTTTTATTTTGATTTTTCTTTTTTTGTAAACACAATAACTTTGTTTTAATAAATTCATAATAAACCCATCAAGAAATATTAACAAAATTAATATGGTAGTAGAGTTAATTAAAAATCGACAGATTACTTTCCCCTCCTCCCACAAATTTAATAAAGGGTCGAAATGGAAGAGAGGAAAAAATGAAATGTGTGTACATCACAGGATTAATTAAAACAATCTGTACAAACAAAATTAATTTTCGCTTTATTTTTTTATATTGTTTTTCTTATGTATTGTATAAATACGATATATTTTGAATTATTTTGGTTATTTTTTTGTTTGTGTTGATGAAAATTGATAGAAGTAAAACGAAATGATAGTCTCGTGTTACTTCAATTTTATTTCTCACTTTTATAGTAGAGGATTATATAGATTATATGCAAAATGCATATTAAGTGCATAAATGCTTATTTTCTCAATTTTCATAAATGCATATGCTAAATGAATTTTTGTATATTTAAGTTTTTGCTTCTTTAACCAGTTAATTTAATTATCTGTCATTTAGAAAATTGCCTTGAGTCCATAGAAAATATTCCATTCTTCTAGCGAGATCTTCTTCTTCAAAAATGTGTAAATATTTTGCCTTATACGGTTCGAATTTGTGACGATGGAGACATCTCAAAATTTTAGAGTGAAAGATATTTAAATTTCTAGCCATATCTCTTCTTCTGTTTTGGGTTGGACGCCAGCACGTTCAGGCACTTGAGCACACTGCTCTTTGTACTATCCCCAATAGATCTCTCAGTTCCACTCTGTTAGTCTTGTGTCCTCGATATAAGCCATTATCCTCCTCAGGGGAAGTTTCAGTACACTCGACTCGGAGGATCCAAAAGATCTCTTCTGAAATATTTTCGTATGAGTTTCTTCAGTTCCTCACACGTGCATATTACATGAAGGCTAGTTTCCTCCTGTTTTTGACATCTCTTACAACAGGGCTCGCTAACCAAGCCCATGCTGTACCGATGCTTCCTTAAACGACAATGTCCGGTTATTAAGCCGGTAATTACTTTAATTTCTTTTTTGTTACTACCAACTAGGTTGGCTAAAAACCTTCCGTCAAGCTCCCTTAGTAGTGTTTCAGTACGGAGTTGACCTTCCCTCAACCTCCATTTCTTTTTATGTTCCCTTTCTAGCCATAATCAGATCTCCCTTTTAGCAGCATCCTTAGCGATGCCACATACAGGTTCTAGTCCTATCAAGTTCCTATTAGTACCTTCTTCGGCCATTTCGTCGGCTACCTCATTACCTTTAATTCCCTCATGTCCTGGCACCCATATCGGCGACACAATATTATCTTGTGCCAGTTTATTGAGGAGGTGTTTACAATGTTTCGCCAGGGTAAATCTGGTAGATGGATTCATATTGGCTTTAATAGCTGCCTGACTATCAGACATTATGTTGATTTTTTTGTTTGCGCAGCCGACTCCCCGAATTTTCTCGGCGCAGGCTGGGACTGCAAACAATTCGGCCTGGAAAACCGTCGTATGTTTTCCCACACATTGATATCTTCCTTCTAGGGCACATTACGCATATGCCTGCACCTGTCCCCTGACTAGATTGTGATCCATTAGTGTACCAGGTGAAGGCACCATAATCGCTCGAGCGACTTTTTGCCTGTTCCCTGGTCGGTATAAATATGTTCAGTTTAGCTGTACATATAATCTCATATGCCATACTGTCCGCCGGCATTTGAAATATCGGCTCTTCCAGTATAGTTCTTGTGATATCTGTATGGCCCCCTACAACCTTATTAGGACACCATACGTCATTGGCCATCAGCCTCAGGATCGCAGCCATGGCCTCCACTCTTACAAATAGTTCCAGCGGAGGGAGACCCACGGCCTCCATGGAGGCGGTTCCAGTGCTGTTCATAGCTCTCGTGATTCCCAACAGAGCCTGTCGCTGGAGAGTCGTGAGGAGTCCCATCGACGATGTCCGCTCCGTCCTCCTCCACCAGACAACCGCTCCATAGGTAATAGTTGGTCTTATTACTACTGTGTACAACCAGTGTACCACATTTGTTTGTAGTCCCCAGGTCTTGCCAACAGTTCTTCTGCATCTCCAGAAGAACTGCGTCGCCCTGTCTACCATTTTGACCAGGTGTCTGCTCCAATTCAGTTTCACATCAAGTATTATGCCTAGATACTTCACTTCATTGGTTAGTTCTAACTGTTGTCCAAACAGCCTTACGCTGCCCAGATCATTTAGTTTCCTCATGTTAGTAAAGGCTGCCAACTTGGCTTTTTGAGGATTGACAGTTAATCGCTCCTCAAGGCACCATCTTTCCACAATTCGCAGGGCATTTCGCATGATACTCGCCACTATCCCTGGGAATTTCCCCTGGGGCACAATGACAATGTCATCGGCGAACCCCTGCGTCCATACTCCCTGGCCAATAAGATTATCCACTACTAGACTCCATAGTAGCGGTGACAATACGCCTCCTCGAGGATACCTTTTTGTTGTCCTCATGGAGATCGTTTTGTTTTGCATTTATGAATAAACTACTCTGCTACGCAGCATGTTATGAACCCAATTGCATATGGTGCTCTTTATTTTTCGATCTCTTAAAGATCGAATAATGGAAAACGTCGAGGTATTATCGAAAGCTCTCTCTACGTCTAAGAGGACTGCAAGCGCAATTTTCTTGTGGTGTAGGCTCGTTTCGAGCCCTCTCACCAGGCTATGCAGGGCAGCCTCACCTGATTTTCCCATCTGATATGCCTATTGCAGTGGATGTAGAGGAAATCTGTCCAGGACCCCTTCTCTAATATTTAAATATATAATTTTTTTCAGTCTTTAACATAAAAGAGGTAAGACTAATTGGTCTAAATGATTTTGGGTGGGTATATGTTCCTTATCCAGGTTTTGAAATAAACACTACTCTAGTTTATCTCCATGCCTTAGAGATATTACCCATGGCATGGCTAGGCCTGAATATCTCCGAGAGAGGACCCATAATTTCCGCAATTCCTCTTGAAGGAGCTTGGGAAGCATTCCGTCTGGTCCTGCGGATTTATATGGTTCAAACGATCCTATCGCCCATCTAATTAAATGGGGCTTGATGATCACATTTGATATTTCCCAATCATTCCTAGTCGCCCTCCAAGAGGTAACAAGATGATTGGTATCACAGTCATCCATACGCTCCGAACCTGGAAAGTATACCCCCAGAAGATACTCTAAAGTCTCTTCCACGGTACTGGTACACCTCCCGTCCGATTTTTGTATAGATCTAATTGTATTGTAAGGATTTCTTTGAAAATTCTGTCAATTCTGGCCATATCAGGGGCACCTTTTGTGTCCTCACAGAATTTTTTCCAGTCCTTTCTTTTGCACTCTTTGATTTTATCATTGTATTTATTGAGGAGAGCCTTGTAGGCTTCCCAATTACCTATTTTCTTCGCCTTACTAAATGACCGGCTAATTTCTTTTTTTAGATTGGTTAACTCTGTATTCCACCAGGCAGCCCGCCTAGCTGTACTGTGCTCCCTAAGGGGACAGTTATTTTCATAGCAGGAAAGAATGGTCCGTAGCCATATCTCGTAAATTCGTGTGAGTATTATTACGATACCCTGCTAATATTACTGCATCGAAATGGTGTTCTCGATTGTTCAATTCTCGTTGACGTAGTTTAGCAACATTTCCAGTAGTGTTGATTCCAGTAGTGTTATGCAAATATGCAACAGTTCGATGACGGATGGGTGGACGTTCAGCATGCCCCGTCTTACACCTCCTAGCAGCTTCTCGGGTAGAACGTACCTTATCACTTATCACCAACAATTTCAATAATTTCTACGTTTTGAGTAATACTTAAATGTCTATCGGCCATTACTAAGCAAAGTTCAATCGATGCAACTGAAGTAAACTGCTTAGTGAACGGACGTTTGACGTTTGAACTGATTTTCTTGCTTCATGGCACTCTTATTATCGCAATAACAAACTGTTATCTACAGATAGCATAAAAATCTAGAAGAATTTAAAAATCAAAAATGTTCAGCGAAATTTGGTATTAAGGGTTCTTGAGTGATTTATAAAAACTTTTACTAATAATTTTTTGGTCTATCTTAATCGTTAGTATGACATTACTTGCAACACGACTTTTTATTTTAATTATAGTTGGCTAGAAATTTATAAAATCTCTATTCATACAAAAAGGCACATTGTCGTGGCCTACACAACTGATATTGATTGCTTTTAAAGTAAAAAAAAAAATTTAGGTATACCCATGAATAGTGACTGAACATACTGTATATCCAAAATGTTTTCCCAAAATTTTCCTCTCATAAGCTAGAAAAAAGGACGAAATATATTTTTAAAAAAATTGTCAATCGACTGTGCAATCGACTATACTATAAGAGCCGATATCTTTAAAGTTTACGAACAATAACAAAAAAAGTAATTTTGTTATTGTTCATCTCGCTTTAAGTTTCGTTCAAAGATAGTTTAAAGATAGATTGTTACCAAATAGGACGTTAAATGCCCGTAGTGCACACATCTTACATCTTCTTTAAAAAATTAATCAAACCCTTAACATGCAAAGTTATCTACACAATGTTATCTTCTAGTTTTTATAAGCATAAACATTGCATTCAATAACGGTATTCTTTATAGATATTCCACTAGTACATTATTATGTTACTTCTCGTAACAAAAACAAAAATATTTACGTAATACACATTTTTTAACTTTTAATAGTTCACTTGAATGCATAAACAACTGACTTTGTACTTGGTCATCGACCTCAACATACAAAAATGTAATAGTTTTTATAACATCGACAGCTGTTAGATATGTAAACATACGTTGTGGCGTATGTGTGTATATAACTTCGATAGAGGTATTTACATTCTGAATATTTTGAATTTATAGACGCCACGCAATACAATTTTCAGGAAAGTTTTAATTTTGGGGTTCGCGTTGTAATTAACTCACAATATTTTGGATATATATTCTATATAATTGCATTTTTTTCATTTTTCATACCTTTTCTCTTTATCTCATGGACAGTCTGTATAATACAAGTTACAAAGTATGCGTAAATGATTTTAGAAAGAAAGAGTTATGACAATTACATGCTTGTGCCAGAAAGTAAATAAAGTTTTAAAAAATATTCTAAATATACTCAACTTAAAGTATTTTCTTCTTAATTTCCCGATTAACCTGGATCCAGTTCAAGTTACCACGTTAATATTTATGCAATTTGAAATTCAATGAGTATGAAATGATATTTTTGATAATATAAAATATTATTAAAAATCTGGTGTGAAGAACACAAATACAGGTTCACTATTAATACAAAACTGGTGGGGTTTACCTACTCATGTATGTTTCAATTATTCTGATAGTATGAAATGAGTTAATTATCTCTCCATTAGAACCGTTACATATTCAGATTCGATCTATATTGAAATCTTTTTCGCAACGAAATAAAATAGTTCGTCAGCTTTAATAAAATGCCACTACAAAATATGTTAAAGAAATAATTATCAGTTGTACGTCTTCATGATCATTCCGAATGTGAGATAAATTCATTAAGTTTAACGAATATTTTGTTTCAACAGTATTGAGGATTTCGTTTCACTCCACATACTCTTCCTGTAATTTTAGAGTTTTATATAAGAAATTTTTTTTACTATTAGCATTCTCGTCATAAAACTTGCCCTCTGTTTTGCATAAAGTCGTTTGTTTTAAAGCAGGAAAGACCGCACTTATGTATAGCAAACAATGTAGTAATGTAATTGTAAATATTCTTTCTACACTTTACGACGCTATTTTATTCGAATTTTTCATAGAAAAAAAATCTCCCTCAAGTAGGAATCGAACCCACGACCTCTGGCTTACATTACTCTTACATTACTTCGCGAAAACGCAATTAATTTGTATATCCGCCGTACTACGGGCAAGATATATCCATCTGTTTCCTTTGATGTAACTCAAAGCATCCCCATAAAAGTTGCTAATTCACGCCTCAACAGCTCAGTGGTAGAGCAATGATCCGGCCAGCCAGAGGTCGTGGGTTCGATTACTACTTGAGAGCGATTTTTTTTCTATGAAAAATTACAATAAAATAGGGTCGCAAAGTGTAGAAAGAATATTTACAATCTATTATGGCACATCCTTTTTTTAGTTTGGTTTGTGAAACACTCGTTTATCCTATAAATATTATTTACGAGGTGTTTTTCTTTGTTTATATATAAGCACACAGAATGGACTTTTTTTATGTGATACAATGTGTATCACTTTTATTAAATTTGAATCGCCCTGTAAATGGATTATTCTATTGGGTAAAAATTTATTATTATTTTTATTATTATTATTAAAAATATTTTAGATCGATGTTAACTAACATCAAATGGATCTGCATACGTACAATTAGATACACAACGCATATAGGGTTCGAACTATCAACGTCCGTGCACGTGTTTCGGGCTGCCTTGCCCTCATCAGGGATAGTTCGTCGCATTTATTAACTTTGTACGATTTTATAAGTGAGAAGAATATCTCAGGGCATTTGTTTGATGCAAGGCGTTGTTGCTCATAGTCGACAGACGCCTGGAGATACTTCTCTAATGAGTATATGAACCCATGGCATTATGACTTACATCGTACTCTGATGCCTGGTGTCCGAAATACAAGTCATATTGATTGTCTCCAATGCCAGCTTGGTATGCGCTGTGTATTCTTTTGTATGTACACAAATATGTTTTAAAATATATATATTATCGAAATTCTCATCACTGTTATTATTTCTATTATATATGTATATTGTGTTCTTCTCTATAAAACCAATAAACAGTGCTGAATTTTAAAATAAAAGTATGTATTGTCCACACAATAATAAATTACTAAAAGTGATTTAATATTACAATAATTTTATTAAAGTAAAGTTCGTGGCGGAAATAAAGTACTACAATATTGTTTTAAAACGAAAAATGTTTTTGGAATGATGTAACGAGCGATCATCAAAATTTTCACTCGTAGCTGGCCGTGTATATAAAAATTATGTCGTAGCTTTAGTCATTAAGATATATTTTAAAGTTTCATCAAAAGAAAAAGTAATGGCCTTTAATGATATGCATAAAGCGTTTATGGTAGAATGTTACTTCCTGACATCTCAAAAAATTGATAGTATTTGGCAGCATTCAATAGAAAATTGCCTTGCGGAGTTTGAAGAGAGATATCCAAATACAGTTCCTAGCTATAAAACTTTCCGTGATACGCTAATGCATTGTGTAAATCTTTTTCGTCAAACAGGCAGTATTTTAAGGAAAAAAGGAAGCGGTCCTCCTCTCAAGAGAAGTCGCGGCGTAATTGAAAATGTCAGACAAATTATTAACGAATCTCCTCAAACATCTATTCGCAGGTTTCGCAACAAGTAGGGCTTTCGTATGGAACATGTCAAAAAATTTTAAAAAAGGACTTGCACATGTATCCGTATAAATTAACTTCTGTACAAAATCTATTACCTACGGATTATGAAAAAAGAACACAATTTTGCCAATGGTTTATTCAAACAATGACAGACAATATTTTAAATCATACTTTTTTCACCGATGAAGCTTGGTTTTATTTGAAAGGTTATGTTAATTCGCAAAATACGCGTATGTGGTCCAGTGAAAATCCTCATTTCTACAAAGAAGTTCCTCTACATCCAAAAAAAAATAGGCGTATGGGTAGGTATGAGTCGTCACCGATTAATAGGACCAATATTCTTTGAGGGCACGATAACATCGGAGAAATATCGTAACGAAATTCTCAGTGTTTTTACTAATCAATTGACTAATGATGAACTCCAGGTCGGATAGGGCTACATCTCACGTTACACTTGAAAATATTCAGTTTTTGCAACAATTTTATGGCGATAGGATAATAAGTAGAAATACAGCGATTCCATATCCACCACGATCGTGTGATTTAACAGTCATGGATTTTTTTGTGTGGCCATAAATAAAGAATATTATTTATGAAACACCAATTAATAATCTACAAGAGTTAAGACATAAAATCATAGAAAAATGTGAACACATCAATAACTCACCGCAAATACTGATCAATGTTTTCAATGCTCTACGAAATAGAGTGCGATTATGCTTGGTGGAGATTGGTCATCATTTTGCACATTTTTTATAATATTCTATTACTTTGTATAAAAATTATAAATATATTTAATATAAAAGTCAGCATTTCAAATTATTTTTTAACAATCATCGTCATCACGTTTGAAATTATAATGACAGATCTCCTCTAATAACTTAAGTTATGAATGACATACTTTTTGTGTACATGGCTTACTTGAGCGAAAATTCTAATGATCACTCGTTATTTAGAGGAGTATTAAATATCGTTTAAGCTATTTCCCAGGGTGAAAGATTTAAAGTCTAAATACAGGATTATGCTTAACATAAATAGGAGGGTTATAAATTTTAAATAACCTTTTGCAAGCACATAATTTAATCCACCATAAATTATTCAGTGGACACATTTTTAAAATGACTTTCTTTCATACTTACACACATATTTTCAAAATTAAATAATGCATTTTTTAACTTTTGTTACGAGAATATCTAAATTTCTTACTCGCAGCTAAATTTAGTAGATAATTTAGAGGCTTTATTTAATGCACGATGCTTCTTCAAGTTTAAATGTTCAGATGTATTTTACCATTAGGTATTGTCTAGTGACGAATGTGCATAATTTATTGTGCGAATATAAACTATGTAGTTTAGAATGAGACGGTTTTCGCCGTAGGAAAGAGGAAAAAATTCGCCGGTGCCAACGCCGGTGAAAAGGGTGGATGATTAATCTCAACAACTCCTTCTTCCGCGAGAAATGCCCTTACAATTAATAAGGAATGTGACAGTGCATTGTCATGTAACCGAAACCAACTACCCTTTTCTCGATATTGTGGTCGCACTCGAGAAATGCGCTTCATCACTTCAAGGCGGTATGTACCAGTAACTAATTATTTTTCCGGTAAAAATTCTTTATAGATTCCACCCTGACTATCGAACAAAGTTGGGTGTTGGTGATTTTCTTCCAACCCACCGCATGCCCTAGCGCTTCGTCTAAGGATCGGACTGAAACACCCATGAATGACATCATCAGTGATAATGCATTAAGAAAATTTGCATCGTCGCGACAATTCTGAACAAAATCTTCGTACAATGCAACTCTTCTCTGTACACAAACCTTCCTTTTTTCCAAATCCCAATGCCCTAAAATCCTTAACCACAATATAAATTAATAAGCCCTAAATATGTATTTCGGAAACTAAGTTGGCATCTACTGAAGATGAAAACTTAGTTGCCGAAACACATTTTAGAGGTTTTTTAATTTATATTGTGGTAAAGGATTTTTCTTGTTTCTGTCTCTTTCAGATTTAAGCCACCGTATCCACTTAATCGGATATATGTATGTTCTTAATTTAAATACATTAAAATATAGATTTAAAGTAAGTGAAAGAAAAGCAAAATTTGTTAGGGGATCGATTTTTTGCACCGACGCGCATAAGGCCAAATAGCCAAATTACGACGACAAAAATAGGTTTAATAATTTTCTCCAAACTAATCAGAAATACTCTCAAAATGTTCTCTATAAATTGGTTCGCAATACACCGTAATAATTTATTTTGTGAACGCAACACAATAGCCTGGATACATGTCCAAAGTTGGGTTATTTTGCGCATGGTCAATGTTAGTTGCGTCTGAATTGAAGCGTTGGATATTGAAGCGTTAGGTATGTACTGTAATCTGCAATTATTGTTAACGTACAACTTCTACGTTAACCTAATACAGGTATAATATATGTTTGATGAAGTACTATTTTTATCTTAAACATGTATTGAAATATTTACTTTAGCTAGAGTAATAAAAAAAAGTTCCTTTTCTACTTCAAAAACACATCCTATAACTAATATGAAACAGGTAAACGCAACTCCCCTTGTTTCCCCTTTTGTTAAATGGAGCCTATTCTTTACAGGTGGTCAAGGGGATCTCGCTCTAGAGGAATTACGAAAGTATATATTGGACAAGTTTGGTGTTAGTGAACTTTCAGTACATTGTACAAAGCAAATAAAAATTGTAGTCAAAGTGTTTGTCACGAAGCTTTTGACAAAATAGCAATGTTGTAATTATATGTACGAGCGGTTTAATAAAAAGCACATAAAGTGGCTTGATGAAGGGATGAAACTTCCGGCGATACAGCCATCACAGCTTCCGCCATCAGCACCAAAACGTTCAAAACAAAATAGGCGAGGCAGGTCAAGAAAATTGCTCGAACAGAGTTCTGAACGCAGTTAGCAAAGAGTTATATCAGATCTCAGTTCAGAACAATTGTGGTCGTCTGCAAAATTAAGCTTAGTGAAATCATGCAAGAGAACCGCAGTCCAAGTTGTGAAACTAGCCACTCAATCTACGCCCAATAGATTTAAAAAAATGAAAGTGGTATATGATATATCATCCTCTGCTACATAAGGCAGTACAGTTCTGAAGAAGCTTTAGGTCTTATAGTGGATCTTGGATTTACAAAAGAAGATTACATAATGATAAGACTTGGAGGCAAAATAGAGGGCCTGATATTTACACGTCATATCATGCGATCACAGCGGCAAAGAGAAAGTAGTATCTTAAAAACA
Source organism: Melolontha melolontha (assembly GCA_935421215.2). NCBI lineage: Eukaryota > Metazoa > Arthropoda > Insecta > Coleoptera > Scarabaeidae > Melolontha > Melolontha melolontha. The sequence goes on from OW285239.1 coordinate 137,897,521, forward strand.
CTTAAGTAACTGAGAACGAGGCGAGGCAGTGGTGCCACTGCTGGATCTTCTTGTGCATACTACACAACGTCTGGCAAAAGTACAGGCTGATGTAATACTACAAAACATTTCGGAGAACTGCGATACTATCAAAGTTTATTATAAATGGTGCTTAGATGGCAGCGGTGTGCACAGTATTTATAAACAAAGTTTCGCGAATAATTCAGAATATGCTGATTCGAACATAATGTTATCTACGATTGTGCCACTATAAATGTGTGGATCTAATTATACGAGCAAAAATATATACAGGGTGTCCAGAAACTCTCCTGACAAACGAAGACCGGAGATTCCTCTGATAATTCTAAGACAATTAAACCCAAATTCACCTAGTCCGAAAATGCTTCCTAAGGGAGCTAGAGTTCTTTGAAGATGGCGCCTTGTATTTATTTTTTTTAAATTCCTCCAGAACGCTTCTATTTAGAAAAACAAAAACTGGTATGCTTATTTATCCTCCAGAAATGAATCGATTCCATCAATTGCGAATTTCTAGTACCGGTCATAGGCGTCCGTTTTGGGTAGGTCAACGGTTATTTTAAGGCATAACTTTTTTGTCTTTAACTTTTAAGCATTTGTGATACTAGATTATTAAATTCTCAGGTATTCCAGTACTAAAATGTACTCTTACTTTAAGTCGGTAGGATACACCGTTTTCTAGAAAAATCGATTTGTAAATTTTTCGTTTTTTCTTCATTAAAGTTCAATTTATTATGTACCTACTTATTTTTAGCGACGAAGTTGGCTTGGACTATCAAGGCATGGATGAAAATTAATTTAATAAATTAAAAACAAATTATTAATTACAATGGAACGAAACTAACAAAAAAAGAACAAGTATCAAAGGTAGATTGTTACAAAAGTTGCTCGATGTGATGACCATTAGTCTCTATGCATAAGTTTACCCTTTTGCTTAGAGAACGCCGAAATCTTGCAAAAATTCCAAAGTTATTTCTAAATTCGTTGCAAGCATCTTGTATCCTTAGCCAGAGTTGTGCGCGATTTTGTATCGGAACGGAATAAACAAATGCTTTTATGTATGCCCAAACACAATAATCGCAAGGATTCAAATCCGGCGACCTTGCTGGCCAAGCAACTGGACCGCCTCTTCAAATCCAATGGTCTTCGTAGTTATTATCTAGAAAGTCTCGTACATTCCTGCTAAAGTGGGCCAGACAGCCGTCCTGTAGAAACCATAAGTTTTGCCGAATATTTAAACGCACCTCATCTAACAAATCAGGTAAAATATTTTGCAGGAAATGTAAGTAATCAGCACCATTTAAACGAGCAGGTAATTCCACAGGTCCAAGTAGATAATCGTCAACTATTCCTATCCAGACGTTTATGCTAAACCTATGCTGATGCTTAAATTCTTGAACAACGTGGGGATTGTCACCAACGTACGAATAATAATGTGCATTATGTACATTAAAAATTCCATTTTTTGAGAATGTAGCTTCGTCACCAAACAAAATGTTCCTGAAGAAATCTTCATCTTCATTTTTCTGATTTTGTAACCATCTAGCGAATTCTACGCGAGCAGGAAAATCTCCTCCTAGCAGTGCTTGCACCTATGTAAAATGAAAAGGATATAAATTTTCTTTGTGTAAGATATTTCCTACGGAAGACTTTGAAATTGTGGGGTACATGGCAGATAGTTTTCGAACGCTAATTTCTGGATTTTCCTCAACTCCATTAAAATAACATCTTCATGTTCTGCTGTTACATCATTATGTCTCCCTGTTTCATTATTTTTTGGGACCACTGAACCTGTTTCTCTTAATCGTTGATGAAGAGCTGTAAATGTTGAGTGAGTGGGATGCTGACGATTGGGAAATTTTTCAGCGTATCTACGTTGCGCCGCTCGGGCGTTACATACACCTCATTTCGCCATAAACTAAATGCATATCGGCGTATTTCTCATTAGTAAAAGCCATTTTTTTTTAATTGAAATCGTTGTGTTTGAATAACACAAAGTAAAAAATGAAAAGATAAACTTCGCGAACTGACAACAATTTGACAATGAAAAACGTAGGTTTTACTTCTGTTGGCAGTTCAGAGCTAACTATTGCAAAAAATAAAAAATTGAACTTTAATGAAGAAAATACGAAAAATTTACAAATTGATTTTTCTAGAAAACGGTGTATCCTACCGACTTAAAGTAAGAGTACCTTTTAGTACTGGAATACCTGAAAATTTAATAATCTAGTGTCACAAATGCTTAAAAGTTAAAGACAAAAAAGTTATGCCTTAAAATAACCGTTGACCTACCCAAAACGGACGCCTATGATCGGTACTAAAAATTCGTAATTGATGGAATCGATTCATCTCTGGAGGATAAATAAGCATACCAGTTTTTGTTTTTCTAAATAGAAGCGTTCTGGAGGAATTTAAAAAAATATAAATACAAGGCGCCATTTTCAAAGAACTCTAGCTCCCTTAGGAAGCATTTTCGGACTAGGTGAATTTGGGTTTAATTGTCTTAAAATTATCTGAGGAAACTCCGGTCTTCGTTTGTCAGGAGCGTTTCTGGACACCCTGTATATAAATATAATATTTTCGTGACCTTGGCATGATATGGTAAACTCAATCAGTCGACGATTAAAGGTCTGGCCCATTACATCAAAGTATACATACCCAAAACAACCCTACATGTTTCGGCAATGATGCCTTTATCAAGGATACAAAAAATATAAATGACAGAATATAAATGTCAAGTAATTGAGTTGCTATGGTTTAAATTATTCAAAGATACATTCCAATAATAATAATAAATCATGCCTTAGTATTCCAAAAAATAGATAGCAAGGTGTGAATATATGTGTTGTTCGCTGCTAGCAACTTGTGTCTCTTTCTGGGTATGAACTTGTGTATTGGTTGCTGCTGGTAGCTTGCGTCTCTCTCTGGGTGCGAGGTTTTGTGTTTGCGTAAACGCGTAAGTGTAGGTCTTTGTATGTTGGCGCGCTCGTGCGTGTGTTTAGTGACCGGTGGCGTAAATTTAGAGAGATCGGATAACCAGCCGTTGCGTAGGGCCGCCAACCCTTTCCCGGCAACTTCTTTACTTTTCCGTGCAGTGCTTCGACGGCCCGGCCCTCGTCTAAACGAGGCAAGGCGCAGACCAGCGAAGCGCACCCTCCACGGGGTTGCTCATCGCCAACTGAGGGAACACTCTTAGTGGCTACCTTGGTCAACGACGGTCACACTTTGTGCCATCTTAACGTTTTCCGCAAAAGCGGGGGCAATGCACACACGTCGAACGTGTGTGTGCTGTTAATGGCGCAATGCACACACCACTAGGACCGGTCCTGGGCGGCAACCTGGCTAGGCTGCCGTTAACAGCACACACACGTTCGACGTGTGTGCATTGCCCCCGCTTTTGCGGAAAACGTTAAGATGGCACAAAGTGTGACCGTCGTTGACCAAGGTAGCCCTCGGTTGGCGATGAGCAACCCCGTGCAGGGTGCGCTTCGCTGGTCTGCGCCTTGCCTTGTTGGGGCCGGGGTCGGGCCGTCGAAGTACTGCACGGAAAAGTAAAGAAGTTGCCGGGAAAGGTTTGGCGGCCCTACGCAACGGCTGGTTATCCGATCTCTCTAAATTTACGCGACCGGTCACTAAACACACGCACGAGCGCGCCAACATACAAAGACCTACACTTACGCGTTTACACAAACACAAAACCTCGCACCCAGAGAGAGACGCAAGCTGCCATCAGCAACCAACACACAAGTTCATACCCAGAAAGAGACACAAGTTGCTAGCAGCGAACAACACATATATTCACACCTTGCTATCTATTTTTTGGAATACTAAGGCATGATTTATTATTATTATTGGAATGTATCTTTGAATAATTTAAACCATAGCAACTCAATTACTTGACATTTATATTCTGTCATTTATATTTTTTGTATCCTTGATTAAGGCATCATTGCCGAAACATGTAGGGTTGTTTTGGGTATGTATACTTTGAAGTAATGGGCCAGACCTTTAATCGCCGACTGATTGAGTTTACTATATATATATATATATATATATATATATATATAGTAAACTTAATAAGTCGGCGATTAAAGGTCTGGTTTATTACTTCAAAGTATATATTAATTGTTCATATTAATTGAATTATAGGAATTAATTATCTTGTATTTTAATTTTGGATAAACTAAGGAAAGGGTTTTAGATTTTTGTTGGCTATTTAGGATGTTATTGACAATATTTATAGAGTAACCATTGTTTAATGCTATTGTGTATATTCTATTTAGTTCAAGGTCGAAATTACTTTTGCTCATAGGTACATGAAGTAATCTGTATACCATTGATTGGTATGCTGATAATTTGTGCGTTATAGGATGAAAAGAATTAGCGTGTATTGTGGTATCTGTATGTGTTGGTTTATGGTATATAGCGAACTCGTGTTTATTAGTTTTGTGTGATATGGTTAAATCTAGAAAATTAATGCTTTTATTTATTTCTGTTTCTATAGTAAAATTTATTTTGGGGTAAATAGTGTTGATATAATTATGTAAAGTTTTTAATTGTCTATCTGAACAGTTAAAGCAAATTAATATGTCATCAACATACCTAAACCAATATACACAATTACCAATTCACATTTCACTTACTAAATTTACTCTCACTTAAACATGACATAAACATAAATATTTCAAGTGACGTAAAAATTATACACCACTTGACTGTAAATTAGGCAACATTACTCACCATACACATTTCCTGTATTATTGTTATGAACCATATTACTGAAAATAGTATATCCTCCTGACGTCCCACTGAAAACGGCTTGACAGAAATGCATGCAACTTTCCCTATGGATGAATTATGGTCCATTCTAAATAAGAATGGACCAGATGGCGCTGCAATCTGAGTGAAATTTACACAGGAATTTCAAACAAGAAAAACATATGGTTGCTGTTATATGTTGAGGTTATATACCTGATCATTTTTTTACATTTACGTTTGTTTGTTAACATATTTATTATTATGATATCTTAGATATACTTTAATAATTTTATTTAAGTAAGATGCGGCAAATATATATCGATGCAAGGTATTAGACAGATATATTTCTAATATTTGTCAAATAACGACGTGTCCATAAGATAATATCAATTCGTTCAATTAAAATCTTGTTTCGTGTGCGTTTAATAAAAGTGATAAAGTATTCTCGGATAATGAGTATTTCACTTTATGATCACTATAAAGACCTATTTTTAACGAATATTAATAATAAATAGCAAGATAAACAACTAATAGAGCACTGATAAAAGTATTGCTCAGTACTGACAGTAAAAGAAGATTTGATAGAATAAAATAAACTTAATTTTGCGTAAATTTGGGCCTTCCTTTTAACCATTCACTAGCTTTTATTTAAAGCCCTATCTTTCCCAACGGTCCATCCTTATTTGGAATGGGCAAAAGCTTAAATTATTTTTTTTAGATTTTTAGAGGAAATGCTTTTTGAAAAAATTTTTGTTCATTTTAATGGACATCGGAGCGTAGTCAAGTCAAAATTTATGATGTAGGTAAATTAAAAAGAATTCAGTATTAGTTAATAGTTACTAATTATATACAGAGACAAGGTAATCATAAAAATAATTACTTTCGGCGATAATACATAGATAAGCGTTACATGTTTCGCAAAAAAGTTTTGTTTTTTTGTGGCAATTGGTAAATTTGCACTTGAATTTTTAACTTTACTTGATTTCGATAAATGCTTCATTACTTACAAATGAAACAGACATGCAATATACATATCTGTAACTGTACACATGGACAATACACCTCGTATTTTCAGCATTTACTTCTGCTTAAGACACGTGTTTCCGCCATCTATAGGCGTCGTCAGTCAAGCTAGTGAAGCAATGTATCTATACAAATGATCCAAATCTTTTAAGAACAGATTTGTATCTGTATATACATTTCACTGAAATCGCCTACAAGATATAGCAAATTTCGTCCTATAAGGTGTCACTAATTTAATAAGTGACATCTGACGGACGAAAGAGACTATGGCGAAAAAGGCGACCTTTCGCTTGACTAGCTATGCTAGTACAAAAGCGAAAAAATACGTGTAGTCCATTAACACGAGCCAGATGGCGGTAAATATACAAAAAGGTTTTAAGTATATCAATACGTTATATGCACGTATTATGCATTTGTTACAAATGAAACAGACATGCAATATACATATCTGTAACTGTACACATGGACAATACAATACAATATACAGATACAAATCTGTTCTTAAAAGATTTGTATCATTTGTATACATTGCTTCACTAGCTTGACTGACGACGCCTATAGATGGCAGAAACACGTGTCTTAAGTAGAAGTAAATGCTGAAAATACGAGGTGTATTGTCCATGTGTAGAGTTACAGATATGTATATTGCATGTCCGTTTCATTTGTAACAAATGCGTAATACGTGCATATAACGTATTGATATACTTAAAACCTTTTTGTATGCTTCATTACTTGTTTTGTTGGGGTTGATCGTGGCGATGGAGTATCCTCCAGGATTATTTCTTGTTGTTAACCGCAACTTCAAAATATTTTCGTCATTTTCGTCGTTACGATTTTTTCCTCAAGGAAGTAGTCTGCCACTTGAATTTTAAAATCAAGGAATTTTAAGATGTCCGATTTCTTGTCACCTAGTTTTTTCCTGTCCCCGCGATATAAAATTCGCAAATCAATTAAATGCAAAATGGTTTTCACCGTCCATTTCTTTGTTCTAACAGACATCCTGTAGAAACTTATCATGCTGTCTATTAAATCAATTCCCCCCATGGAGTCATTGTAACTCTTTATTATGTTCAGGCGAGGCTTAAAGTCTTTTTAGACCATCTCTTGCAATGATCTGCAGGTTGCTCCCTTAAGCATGTTGAGGTTATTAAAATGAGTTTTTGATCAAAGCATTGCACGATGTTGATTTGCCCGTCGCTGCTAACAGTTTGTTCTGTAAAACCCCTAGCAAATGTTTTAATTATATTTTCTGCAGTTAAATATGCTGCCGCTGGTATCCTAGACTTTATTATTGTTCCCGTACACACGATTTTCTTATTCAATAAATATTCCAAAAGTGTAATTGTTGTAAAAAAACGATCTACAAATACCTGGGTACCAGGAAGAAACGACCTCATCAAACGTACTACAGCAGTTGGTCAAACTCCTAAATCTACATCGCAAACTTCGAGTAATGTCCTTTACCATGGTAAATTTCAAAATCCAAAACTAATCCTTCTGGTGTGGCAGATACGAAATTCTTTAAGCCCTCAGGGTTTGGTTTGCCCCTTACAAAACTGTTTAACGTTGTATACACCTGTAAAAGGGATCATCTTCTCATCAACAGCTACTATCGGGCGGCGATCTAAAGATAAACAACCATTTCGAATTTTGTTTGCAAGCGGTGTGATCTTCCATAGTATATCATTTTCCTTGTATCCTCCAGTATGTCATTATCTACGACAACTTTCAAATGACTTCTAATAGCGAAAAACCTATTGCGAGCTATACTAGTGACGATACGCCCCACTCGCGGTGAGGCGGCCCAATATATATTCTAATCTGACGAAACTTGAGACAAGACATCAAGATGTAAATTCCAAGGAATTTCCTGGATTCATCTGTCGACAAATTCATGGGTTCATCGTGCTCAAAAAGATATTTTAAATTGGTACAGGCGCAAATATTTTCCACATCAGAATCTTGAAAATACATTGCGGTGTAGTCTGAGATTTTCCAGTATTTTCGCTCCAAGTGTAGTTTTCGCTCCAGTAAGAGCTGGTGTATTAAATTGTGATCCATTCAATCTGCCAGATTTTTTCCAGGAGTTTCTTCCACAACGAGCTTTCAAATTAATTAGAGGAATGTTAAATTCTTGATCTGAATCCGAACTTGAGTCGACAGATGCTTCCTATTCTGAACTTTTTTAAGGTTATTAATCTGAATTTTCTTAAGGTTTCATCGTCCTCGCATCCCTCGATATCGGAATTTTCCAAACATGGCAGCAATTCTGCATCATGTTCTCCAGTTCGAAGGTGAGTTCTATTGCCAAATATTTCTAAATAAAAAAAATATTGATTTGTACGTTTGGAAAATAATGTTGGCTGAAAGATTCCGAGTACAATTAAATGTATAGCAAGCGCCAATTAAGTTGGCGCGGGGAGGGAGTGCGCAGAAGCCGTTTTTAAAAACGTCCACCCCCACTACTCAAGTAATTGTCAGAATACATTTGTCATTGACGTTTGACGGAACATAATGTCTTTGCTAGGGGATCATAAAGTGATACACGCTCAGAGGTTAGAATTATCTGACATTTGATGTAAAATCAAATACAAATCTCCCCACTACTTTTAATCCTGCGCGAACTTATCCCTCCTCGCGCCAACTTAATTGGCGTTTACTATACATGGATTAATTCCGACTGTAGGGTATGTAAATCGTTGTAAACTGAATAGAAATACATTGTAAGAGTAAGGTTAAACCTTTCTGGCTCTGCATCGAAAGGTTTGCTTTCGTATATTCGAAAATATGTCTAAAACTAACCATCTAAGGTTGCCTTGCCGAACGCATTCATTTTCGTCACACTTTTAACAACACTAGTTACAAGTATCCCCACTTGGTCGATACACCGATAGATGGCACCTTGTGCACGTCTATTTCAATGGACTGGTGAGTTTTAGTCCGACAGAAACGAATTTGACTCTAAAATGTCTCAAAACTAATATGTCCGTTTTAATGGACGTTGGGCCTCAGGAGAATATGTAAATCTCCATTTACGAAAATGTTAATTCATTAAGACAATATTTAGTCTTACTCATAAGTCTTTTATTTCTCTATAAAATATTAATGAACAAGCATTAATTATCTCATGGCTTTGCTATACTTGCTCAGAGATCCTAAGCTCGATTATTTAAAATTCTTTGACTTCAACGTGTTAACCATATCAATATTTATTTATTATTGCGCAACTTTGTGTAATCTTTCGTAATGTTCTCAAAGGTTATTAAACTATACTTTAGGTTTAGCTTGTGGGTTTCCGCTGTTGTTCTTCATGATTGCTTCTGGTAATTCTCGGTCACCTTTCATCCAGTGTTGCTAAATTGAAACTGTCTTACATACCTGCTTGCAACAGTGGACGAAACCCCCGCTAAGGAAGAAGCAGTCCCAAGGACGCGGTTTCAGCTCAGAATCTCAGAATCAGTACCAGACATCAGATTTGAAATCCATCTAAAAGTGTGTAATGAATTTTCCTTGCTGACCGGTGTATAATAATATTTTTTTGGTGATAGTAAACTATAAAATACACCAATATAAAATAAATTAATAATCAATAGGTACATCTTCGGCTAAGCTTCACGGCTATCTAATCCTCCAGATGTACCTAAAACAAGACATTTTCCATCTAAAACATACATGACAACAGAACAAAGTATCCAGTAATTGTAAATAAAAATATTTTTTAATAATGAGAGGAAGAATTAATAAAAAAAAGAAAATATTTCACAAAGTAATATTTATTGCAAAATCACTCATCAATTTCTTCCACAATTTCAATTTAAAAACCTAATGTCGATAGTTTGTAACTAGCCAGAAGATTATCCACAGCAATCGCACAATTCCAACTGAAACTTTTTTTAAATCAGTAGTAAAATTACGGAGAGTACCTGTGAAATCTGTTTTAAATACTAATGTTATGTACGAAGCCTAAGTGGATTTATTAAATATGAAGTCATACGGTACAAGCATGTTTTACAGAATAAGCAAGTTAAGAGTGTAAGCGCCTTCGCTTTCCATATTTAAACAAGGGCACTGAATTAATTTGTGAGTTAGTCTGACCCCTTCTGATGCCGAAAACAAAAAGTAAACACGAGTTTTGGGGTAGCTAAATTCGCCGGCGATCTAGACTGCATAAATAAACGTGGTTCGTATATATAATCACAGAAACTAAAATGGGATAACGTCAAAGTATTAGTTAAGAAAATTTTCTTAGAAATGTGTGTAAATATTCAAAGTATACCTATGTAAATACAATATCTTTCTTTATACTGCAATATGACGTAGTCCATTATTAATATGTCTTTTATTGATTAAATTTTCGTGTATTAACCTCAGATATAACCTATCGATAGTTAAGTGGTAAATCACTGGCTTTGATTGTAAAAATTACAACTACTAAATTCACAATAGAAATAAAACTACGGTTTTAATCTTCACTTTTAATCATTACTCGTAAAACGACAATTGTTTCGCCAACACAGTGGCTTCCTCAGGTGTTTACATCTAAACAGTACGTTACAAACTAAATAAAAAATAAATAATATATCTATAAAATCAAGAAGGATGGTATTTAAAATATTTTTAAAGAAAACTATGAATTAAATGTATTGTCGGTAGTGAAAGAATGTCTGGTCGGCCCTAACTGTATATTATAGGGTACTAAACGTGTTTACGCATAAATTTGTTTAATAACCTACATATACATTTGTATTATCGTCTAAACAGATTTTAAGTAAATAAATTTAATAAAGGCGAGTTATTTAAATTTAATTTATCATTTAATAAAATTTGTGACTGTTTTAATTTATTGATTTCTAAACTTTCCAGTAAATTTAATTTCTTGCCTTTATTTTATAAATGCAGAATTTGAAAATCTTTATCGAAAGTGTGGTTTTCTTCTAATAGATGATTCGCAAAAGTAGAATCTTGTTTTTTATTTTTAAACGAAGAACAATGCTCTGCAATGCGTTTTTCAAACGATCTTCCTGTTTGACCGACATATATCTTACCGCATCCACACATTAACTTATAGACTCCGGATTTCTTATTTTTGTCTGTTTTATCTTTATTGTTTTTGATGTGCTTGGATAACTTATTATTAGTTTTGAAAACCATGTTAATATTAAGTTTTTTTAAATCACTTGAAATATGCTTATTAGGTGTCCCAATGTATGTTTGTAATCTAAATTTTGAATTTTCTTTATCCTTTATTGCAGGGTATACCATAGAGATTGCTTTTTTGAAAAGTTTTTTTGTCAGCATATTTTCAATTAAACTATCTGTGTAGCCGTTATTGATAGCTATTTGTTTGACTAAATTTAATTCTTTTTCATAATTTTCTTTAGATAGTGGATAATTAATTAATCTGTGTAAAGAACAATGGAAACTCGCTAATTTGTGTTGTATGGGATGTGTTGATGAATTATGTATAGTTATGTCAGTATGAGATTCTTTATGGTAAATATCAAACTCTAATTTATTGTTTATTTTTTTAATAGTTAGGTCCAAAAAATTAATACTATTGTTTACTTGTTGTTCCATAGTAAATTCCATATTTTTATGAATAGAATTGACGAATTCTAATAGCAAGTTTAATTGTCTTTGTGTTCCAGTGAAACAAAGTACAATATCGTCTACATATCTATGCCAAAAGAAAACATGCTGTCTTAGGGGATTATTAAAAATGATGGATTCTAAGTGGTTCATGAAAATTTCTGAAAATAACGGACTTAAGGGGCTACCCATAATTAGTCCTTCCTTACAAGTGTATATTGAATTATTAAATTGGAAATAATTTTGTTTCAGAACTATATTTAACAAATCTAAAATTTCAGCTTTGATTACCGGGTACACTACTTAGCTACAAGTAAATTTTCAATTAAATTAACGGTTTCGGCTGGAGGGACACTCGGGAATAAGTTTTTAACGTCAAAAGATACCAATTTTGCATTATGAGGTATTGAAATATTTTTGATTTTATTAATTAATTCGTATGAATTTTTTATGCTGTACTGTGGCTTAAAGTTAGTGTATTTAGTAATGATATCAATAAGTATTTTTGATACTTTAACATAAGGTGCAGTAACATAAGAAACAACTGGTCTAATGGGATCGTTTTGTTTATGTAATTTAATTAAAGAGTATAATTTAGGTGGTTGAGGGTTCATAATTACTAAACTTCTTTTCTCTTTTTCGTTAATAACAACATTTATAGTTTTTAGAGTGTTTTTAATGGCTAATTGGTATGAGTTTGTAGGGTCTTTGTTAAGTAAGACATACTTATCTGAGTCCAAAAAGTCGTATGTCTTAGATAGTTTTCTTTAAAAATATTTTAAATACCATCCTTCTTGATTTTATAGATATATCATTTATTTTTTATTTAGTTTGTAACGTACTGTTTAGATGTAAACACCTGTAAGACATACTTAAAATCGGGTCTAAAATCTCCAGCACCAAAATGGTTGTAGGCCAGTGTAATGTAAGAAGGAATCAGTAGCCAGAGACAAGGTGTGGATCTAACAGTACCGGTCACAATCCTCATTGTATCGTTGAGTTATCTTATCTTACATATTATGTTGGTGGGAGAATTTCGATATCAGACAGCAGAACAGTATTCAGTAGAAGAGTAAGCCACTGCAATGGCTACCGATCGCTAGGTCTACGCATAATTTTATAGAGTATGTCTGAATGTCCAGAAAGCGGTCTAACGTTACGGTCAGATATTTAGGGTTGGAGTTGTGGTTTATCCGACCTCCACAAAATTCAACATTCAGCTCCCTGTTGGTTTCCTTCTTACGCAAATGAACGACATAGGGATTTCGAAGCGTTAAATTGCAAGTGCATTTCGTATAATAATCGTCTGAAGCTTGTAGATTTTCAGCAAGTTGTAATTCTTCATCCTCTAAATTCTTGCAGAAAGAGATGATCTTTTATCAAGTTTATTATTTATTTATTTATTTGAAAATACCGTTTAATATATTTTTGTATTTCCTCTTCGAATAATTATAGACCTCTCTGTATACTCAAGAGTTCCTCAGCAATGAAAGAGGACAGAAATAGTACTAGCACATAAAATAAGTGACCTTGCATTATTGTCGGACTAACTTCTGTAAGTTGACGTAATTTATGCGGATCTGCCAAAAGCATTTGACATAATAAATTATTAAACTCCCTAAGTAACTGAAGTCTTTATCGTCTTGTTCCATCTTTCGTCAATCTACTTCAATCATACTCATATCAAAGGAAATATTATTTGACTAGCGTGGCTTCGACTCTGTTAAGTTTGGTCACTCATCTGATGCCCCAAAAGGTTTAAATTTGGGCCCACTACTATTCGTTCTGTACAATATGAAACAAACATGTAAATAATTTACATATCTGTAACTATGCACATGGACAATACACCTTGTATTTTCAGCAATTACTTCTGCTTAATACATATGTTTCTGCCAATATAGGCGTCCTCAGCTAAGCTAGTGAAGCAATTTATACAAATTAATACAAACCTGTTATAAACAACTGGTTTGTATCTGTATTTAAATTTACTGAAATAGCCCGCAAAGATCAAGCAAGTTCCGTCCTATAAGAAGACAACTATTTAATAATTGACATCTTACGGGCGAAAGATACATTGTCCGGAGGGCTACCTATCGTTCGAACAGCTATGCTGCTACGGGAAACGATAAAATACGTATGTAGATGTAGTCCATTAACAACCTGCCAGATGGCGGTATATACGAAAAGGTTTTGTTTAAGTATAACAATACGTTAAGCACGTATAAAGCGTTTGTACAATATGAAACAAACATGTAAATAATTTACATATCTGTAACTATGCACATGGACAATACACCTCGTATTTTCAGCAATTACTTCTGCTTAATACATATGTTTCTGCCAATATAGGCGTCCTCAGCTAAGCTAGTGAAGCAATTTATACAAATTAATACAAACCTGTTATAAACAACTGGTTTGTATCTGTATTTAAATTTACTGAAATAGCCCGCAAAGATCAAGCAAGTTCCGTCCTATAAGAAGACAACTATTTAATAATTGACATCTTACGGGCGAAAGATACATTGTCCGGAGGGCTACCTATCGTTCGAACAGCTATGCTGCTACGGGAAACGATAAAATACGTATGTAGATGTAGTCCATTAACAACCTGCCAGATGGCGGTATATACGAAAAGGTTTTGTTTAAGTATAACAATACGTTAAGCACGTATAAAGCGTTTGTACAATATGAAACAAACATGTAAATAATTTACATATCTGTAACTATGCACATGGACAATACACCTCGTATTTTCAGCAATTACTTCTGCTTAATACATATGTTTCTGCCAATATAGGCGTCCTCAGCTAAGCTAGTGAAGCAATTTATACAAATTAATACAAACCTGTTATAAACAACTGGTTTGTATCTGTATTTAAATTTACTGAAATAGCCCGCAAAGATCAAGCAAGTTCCGTCCTATAAGAAGACAACTATTTAATAATTGACATCTTACGGGCGAAAGATACATTGTCCGGAGGGCTACCTATCGTTCGAACAGCTATGCTGCTACGGGAAACGATAAAATACGTATGTAGATGTAGTCCATTAACAACCTGCCAGATGGCGGTATATACGAAAAGGTTTTGTTTAAGTATAACAATACGTTAAGCACGTATAAAGCGTTTGTACAATATGAAACAAACATGTAAATAATTTACATATCTGTAACTATGCACATGGACAATACACCTCGTATTTTCAGCAATTACTTCTGCTTAATACATATGTTTCTGCCAATATAGGCGTCCTCAGCTAAGCTAGTGAAGCAATTTATACAAATTAATACAAACCTGTTATAAACAACTGGTTTGTATCTGTATTTAAATTTACTGAAATAGCCCGCAAAGATCAAGCAAGTTCCGTCCTATAAGAAGACAACTATTTAATAATTGACATCTTACGGGCGAAAGATACATTGTCCGGAGGGCTACCTATCGTTCGAACAGCTATGCTGCTACGGGAAACGATAAAATACGTATGTAGATGTAGTCCATTAACAACCTGCCAGATGGCGGTATATACGAAAAGGTTTTGTTTAAGTATAACAATACGTTAAGCACGTATAAAGCGTTTGTACAATATGAAACAAACATGTAAATAATTTACATATCTGTAACTATGCACATGGACAATACACCTCGTATTTTCAGCAATTACTTCTGCTTAATACATATGTTTCTGCCAATATAGGCGTCCTCAGCTAAGCTAGTGAAGCAATTTATACAAATTAATACAAACCTGTTATAAACAACTGGTTTGTATCTGTATTTAAATTTACTGAAATAGCCCGCAAAGATCAAGCAAGTTCCGTCCTATAAGAAGACAACTATTTAATAATTGACATCTTACGGGCGAAAGATACATTGTCCGGAGGGCTACCTATCGTTCGAACAGCTATGCTGCTACGGGAAACGATAAAATACGTATGTAGATGTAGTCCATTAACAACCTGCCAGATGGCGGTATATACGAAAAGGTTTTGTTTAAGTATAACAATACGTTAAGCACGTATAAAGCGTTTGTACAATATGAAACAAACATGTAAATAATTTACATATCTGTAACTATGCACATGGACAATACACCTCGTATTTTCAGCAATTACTTCTGCTTAATACATATGTTTCTGCCAATATAGGCGTCCTCAGCTAAGCTAGTGAAGCAATTTATACAAATTAATACAAACCTGTTATAAACAACTGGTTTGTATCTGTATTTAAATTTACTGAAATAGCCCGCAAAGATCAAGCAAGTTCCGTCCTATAAGAAGACAACTATTTAATAATTGACATCTTACGGGCGAAAGATACATTGTCCGGAGGGCTACCTATCGTTCGAACAGCTATGCTGCTACGGGAAACGATAAAATACGTATGTAGATGTAGTCCATTAACAACCTGCCAGATGGCGGTATATACGAAAAGGTTTTGTTTAAGTATAACAATACGTTAAGCACGTATAAAGCGTTTGTACAATATGAAACAAACATGTAAATAATTTACATATCTGTAACTATGCACATGGACAATACACCTCGTATTTTCAGCAATTACTTCTGCTTAATACATATGTTTCTGCCAATATAGGCGTCCTCAGCTAAGCTAGTGAAGCAATTTATACAAATTAATACAAACCTGTTATAAACAACTGGTTTGTATCTGTATTTAAATTTACTGAAATAGCCCGCAAAGATCAAGCAAGTTCCGTCCTATAAGAAGACAACTATTTAATAATTGACATCTTACGGGCGAAAGATACATTGTCCGGAGGGCTACCTATCGTTCGAACAGCTATGCTGCTACGGGAAACGATAAAATACGTATGTAGATGTAGTCCATTAACAACCTGCCAGATGGCGGTATATACGAAAAGGTTTTGTTTAAGTATAACAATACGTTAAGCACGTATAAAGCGTTTGTACAATATGAAACAAACATGTAAATAATTTACATATCTGTAACTATGCACATGGACAATACACCTCGTATTTTCAGCAATTACTTCTGCTTAATACATATGTTTCTGCCAATATAGGCGTCCTCAGCTAAGCTAGTGAAGCAATTTATACAAATTAATACAAACCTGTTATAAACAACTGGTTTGTATCTGTATTTAAATTTACTGAAATAGCCCGCAAAGATCAAGCAAGTTCCGTCCTATAAGAAGACAACTATTTAATAATTGACATCTTACGGGCGAAAGATACATTGTCCGGAGGGCTACCTATCGTTCGAACAGCTATGCTGCTACGGGAAACGATAAAATACGTATGTAGATGTAGTCCATTAACAACCTGCCAGATGGCGGTATATACGAAAAGGTTTTGTTTAAGTATAACAATACGTTAAGCACGTATAAAGCGTTTGTACAATATGAAACAAACATGTAAATAATTTACATATCTGTAACTATGCACATGGACAATACACCTCGTATTTTCAGCAATTACTTCTGCTTAATACATATGTTTCTGCCAATATAGGCGTCCTCAGCTAAGCTAGTGAAGCAATTTATACAAATTAATACAAACCTGTTATAAACAACTGGTTTGTATCTGTATTTAAATTTACTGAAATAGCCCGCAAAGATCAAGCAAGTTCCGTCCTATAAGAAGACAACTATTTAATAATTGACATCTTACGGGCGAAAGATACATTGTCCGGAGGGCTACCTATCGTTCGAACAGCTATGCTGCTACGGGAAACGATAAAATACGTATGTAGATGTAGTCCATTAACAACCTGCCAGATGGCGGTATATACGAAAAGGTTTTGTTTAAGTATAACAATACGTTAAGCACGTATAAAGCGTTTGTACAATATGAAACAAACATGTAAATAATTTACATATCTGTAACTATGCACATGGACAATACACCTCGTATTTTCAGCAATTACTTCTGCTTAATACATATGTTTCTGCCAATATAGGCGTCCTCAGCTAAGCTAGTGAAGCAATTTATACAAATTAATACAAACCTGTTATAAACAACTGGTTTGTATCTGTATTTAAATTTACTGAAATAGCCCGCAAAGATCAAGCAAGTTCCGTCCTATAAGAAGACAACTATTTAATAATTGACATCTTACGGGCGAAAGATACATTGTCCGGAGGGCTACCTATCGTTCGAACAGCTATGCTGCTACGGGAAACGATAAAATACGTATGTAGATGTAGTCCATTAACAACCTGCCAGATGGCGGTATATACGAAAAGGTTTTGTTTAAGTATAACAATACGTTAAGCACGTATAAAGCGTTTGTACAATATGAAACAAACATGTAAATAATTTACATATCTGTAACTATGCACATGGACAATACACCTCGTATTTTCAGCAATTACTTCTGCTTAATACATATGTTTCTGCCAATATAGGCGTCCTCAGCTAAGCTAGTGAAGCAATTTATACAAATTAATACAAACCTGTTATAAACAACTGGTTTGTATCTGTATTTAAATTTACTGAAATAGCCCGCAAAGATCAAGCAAGTTCCGTCCTATAAGAAGACAACTATTTAATAATTGACATCTTACGGGCGAAAGATACATTGTCCGGAGGGCTACCTATCGTTCGAACAGCTATGCTGCTACGGGAAACGATAAAATACGTATGTAGATGTAGTCCATTAACAACCTGCCAGATGGCGGTATATACGAAAAGGTTTTGTTTAAGTATAACAATACGTTAAGCACGTATAAAGCGTTTGTACAATATGAAACAAACATGTAAATAATTTACATATCTGTAACTATGCACATGGACAATACACCTCGTATTTTCAGCAATTACTTCTGCTTAATACATATGTTTCTGCCAATATAGGCGTCCTCAGCTAAGCTAGTGAAGCAATTTATACAAATTAATACAAACCTGTTATAAACAACTGGTTTGTATCTGTATTTAAATTTACTGAAATAGCCCGCAAAGATCAAGCAAGTTCCGTCCTATAAGAAGACAACTATTTAATAATTGACATCTTACGGGCGAAAGATACATTGTCCGGAGGGCTACCTATCGTTCGAACAGCTATGCTGCTACGGGAAACGATAAAATACGTATGTAGATGTAGTCCATTAACAACCTGCCAGATGGCGGTATATACGAAAAGGTTTTGTTTAAGTATGACAATACGTTAAGCACGTATAAAGCGTTTGTACAATATGAAACAAACATGTAAATAATTTACATATCTGTAACTATGCACATGGACAATACACCTCGTATTTTCAGCATTTACTTCTGCTTAATACATATGTTTCTGCCAATATAGGCGTCCTCAGTTGTTCGAACGATAGGTAGCCCTCCGGACAATGTATCTTTCGCCCGTAAGATGTCAATTATTAAATAGTTGTCTTCTTATAGGACGGAACTTGCTTGATCTTTGCGGGCTATTTCAGTAAATTTAAATACAGATACAAACCAGTTGTTTATAACAGGTTTGTATTAATTTGTATAAATTGCTTCACTAGCTTAGCTGAGGACGCCTATATTGGCAGAAACATATGTATTAAGCAGAAGTAATTGCTGAAAATACGAGGTGTATTGTCCATGTGCATAGTTACAGATATGTAAATTATTTACATGTTTGTTTCATATTGTACAAACGCTTTATACGTGCTTAACGTATTGTTATACTTAAACAAAACCTTTTCGTATATACCGCCATCTGGCAGGTTGTTAATGGACTACATCTACATACGTATTTTATCGTTTCCCGTAGCAGCATAGCTGTTCGAACGATAGGTAGCCCTCCGGACAATGTATCTTTCGCCCGTAAGATGTCAATTATTAAATAGTTGTCTTCTTATAGGACGGAACTTGCTTGATCTTTGCGGGCTATTTCAGTAAATTTAAATACAGATACAAACCAGTTGTTTATAACAGGTTTGTATTAATTTGTATAAATTGCTTCACTAGCTTAGCTGAGGACGCCTATATTGGCAGAAACATATGTATTAAGCAGAAGTAATTGCTGTAAATACGAGGTGTATTGTCCATGTGCATAGTTACAGATATGTAAATTATTTACATGTTTGTTTCATATTGTACAAACGCTTTATACGTGCTTAACGTATTGTTATACTTAAACAAAACCTTTTCGTATATACCGCCATCTGGCAGGTTGTTAATGGACTACATCTACATACGTATTTTATCGTTTCCCGTAGCAGCATAGCTGTTCGAACGATAGGTAGCCCTCCGGACAATGTATCTTTCGCCCGTAAGATGTCAATTATTAAATAGTTGTCTTCTTATAGGACGGAACTTGCTTGATCTTTGCGGGCTATTTCAGTAAATTTAAATACAGATACAAACCAGTTGTTTATAACAGGTTTGTATTAATTTGTATAAATTGCTTCACTAGCTTAGCTGAGGACGCCTATATTGGCAGAAACATATGTATTAAGCAGAAGTAATTGCTGAAAATACGAGGTGTATTGTCCATGTGCATAGTTACAGATATGTAAATTATTTACATGTTTGTTTCATATTGTACAAACGCTTTATACGTGCTTAACGTATTGTTATACTTAAACAAAACCTTTTCGTATATACCGCCATCTGGCAGGTTGTTAATGGACTACATCTACATACGTATTTTATCGTTTCCCGTAGCAGCATAGCTGTTCGAACGATAGGTAGCCCTCCGGACAATGTATCTTTCGCCCGTAAGATGTCAATTATTAAATAGTTGTCTTCTTATAGGACGGAACTTGCTTGATCTTTGCGGGCTATTTCAGTAAATTTAAATACAGATACAAACCAGTTGTTTATAACAGGTTTGTATTAATTTGTATAAATTGCTTCACTAGCTTAGCTGAGGACGCCTATATTGGCAGAAACATATGTATTAAGCAGAAGTAATTGCTGAAAATACGAGGTGTATTGTCCATGTGCATAGTTACAGATATGTAAATTATTTACATGTTTGTTTCATATTGTACAAACGCTTTATACGTGCTTAACGTATTGTTATACTTAAACAAAACCTTTTCGTATATACCGCCATCTGGCAGGTTGTTAATGGACTACATCTACATACGTATTTTATCGTTTCCCGTAGCAGCATAGCTGTTCGAACGATAGGTAGCCCTCCGGACAATGTATCTTTCGCCCGTAAGATGTCAATTATTAAATAGTTGTCTTCTTATAGGACGGAACTTGCTTGATCTTTGCGGGCTATTTCAGTAAATTTAAATACAGATACAAACCAGTTGTTTATAACAGGTTTGTATTAATTTGTATAAATTGCTTCACTAGCTTAGCTGAGGACGCCTATATTGGCAGAAACATATGTATTAAGCAGAAGTAATTGCTGAAAATACGAGGTGTATTGTCCATGTGCATAGTTACAGATATGTAAATTATTTACATGTTTGTTTCATATTGTACAAACGCTTTATACGTGCTTAACGTATTGTTATACTTAAACAAAACCTTTTCGTATATACCGCCATCTGGCAGGTTGTTAATGGACTACATCTACATACGTATTTTATCGTTTCCCGTAGCAGCATAGCTGTTCGAACGATAGGTAGCCCTCCGGACAATGTATCTTTCGCCCGTAAGATGTCAATTATTAAATAGTTGTCTTCTTATAGGACGGAACTTGCTTGATCTTTGCGGGCTATTTCAGTAAATTTAAATACAGATACAAACCAGTTGTTTATAACAGGTTTGTATTAATTTGTATAAATTGCTTCACTAGCTTAGCTGAGGACGCCTATATTGGCAGAAACATATGTATTAAGCAGAAGTAATTGCTGAAAATACGAGGTGTATTGTCCATGTGCATAGTTACAGATATGTAAATTATTTACATGTTTGTTTCATATTGTACAAACGCTTTATACGTGCTTAACGTATTGTTATACTTAAACAAAACCTTTTCGTATATACCGCCATCTGGCAGGTTGTTAATGGACTACATCTACATACGTATTTTATCGTTTCCCGTAGCAGCATAGCTGTTCGAACGATAGGTAGCCCTCCGGACAATGTATCTTTCGCCCGTAAGATGTCAATTATTAAATAGTTGTCTTCTTATAGGACGGAACTTGCTTGATCTTTGCGGGCTATTTCAGTAAATTTAAATACAGATACAAACCAGTTGTTTATAACAGGTTTGTATTAATTTGTATAAATTGCTTCACTAGCTTAGCTGAGGACGCCTATATTGGCAGAAACATATGTATTAAGCAGAAGTAATTGCTGAAAATACGAGGTGTATTGTCCATGTGCATAGTTACAGATATGTAAATTATTTACATGTTTGTTTCATATTGTACAAACGCTTTATACGTGCTTAACGTATTGTTATACTTAAACAAAACCTTTTCGTATATACCGCCATCTGGCAGGTTGTTAATGGACTACATCTACATACGTATTTTATCGTTTCCCGTAGCAGCATAGCTGTTCGAACGATAGGTAGCCCTCCGGACAATGTATCTTTCGCCCGTAAGATGTCAATTATTAAATAGTTGTCTTCTTATAGGACGGAACTTGCTTGATCTTTGCGGGCTATTTCAGTAAATTTAAATACAGATACAAACCAGTTGTTTATAACAGGTTTGTATTAATTTGTATAAATTGCTTCACTAGCTTAGCTGAGGACGCCTATATTGGCAGAAACATATGTATTAAGCAGAAGTAATTGCTGAAAATACGAGGTGTATTGTCCATGTGCATAGTTACAGATATGTAAATTATTTACATGTTTGTTTCATATTGTACAAACGCTTTATACGTGCTTAACGTATTGTTATACTTAAACAAAACCTTTTCGTATATACCGCCATCTGGCAGGTTGTTAATGGACTACATCTACATACGTATTTTATCGTTTCCCGTAGCAGCATAGCTGTTCGAACGATAGGTAGCCCTCCGGACAATGTATCTTTCGCCCGTAAGATGTCAATTATTAAATAGTTGTCTTCTTATAGGACGGAACTTGCTTGATCTTTGCGGGCTATTTCAGTAAATTTAAATACAGATACAAACCAGTTGTTTATAACAGGTTTGTATTAATTTGTATAAATTGCTTCACTAGCTTAGCTGAGGACGCCTATATTGGCAGAAACATATGTATTAAGCAGAAGTAATTGCTGAAAATACGAGGTGTATTGTCCATGTGCATAGTTACAGATATGTAAATTATTTACATGTTTGTTTCATATTGTACAAACGCTTTATACGTGCTTAACGTATTGTTATACTTAAACAAAACCTTTTCGTATATACCGCCATCTGGCAGGTTGTTAATGGACTACATCTACATACGTATTTTATCGTTTCCCGTAGCAGCATAGCTGTTCGAACGATAGGTAGCCCTCCGGACAATGTATCTTTCGCCCGTAAGATGTCAATTATTAAATAGTTGTCTTCTTATAGGACGGAACTTGCTTGATCTTTGCGGGCTATTTCAGTAAATTTAAATACAGATACAAACCAGTTGTTTATAACAGGTTTGTATTAATTTGTATAAATTGCTTCACTAGCTTAGCTGAGGACGCCTATATTGGCAGAAACATATGTATTAAGCAGAAGTAATTGCTGAAAATACGAGGTGTATTGTCCATGTGCATAGTTACAGATATGTAAATTATTTACATGTTTGTTTCATATTGTACAAACGCTTTATACGTGCTTAACGTATTGTTATACTTAAACAAAACCTTTTCGTATATACCGCCATCTGGCAGGTTGTTAATGGACTACATCTACATACGTATTTTATCGTTTCCCGTAGCAGCATAGCTGTTCGAACGATAGGTAGCCCTTCGGACAATGTATCTTTCGCCCGTAAGATGTCAATTATTAAATAGTTGTCTTCTTATAGGACGGAACTTGCTTGATCTTTGCGGGCTATTTCAGTAAATTTAAATACAGATACAAACCAGTTGTTTATAACAGGTTTGTATTAATTTGTATAAATTGCTTCACTAGCTTAGCTGAGGACGCCTATATTGGCAGAAACATATGTATTAAGCAGAAGTAATTGCTGAAAATACGAGGTGTATTGTCCATGTGCATAGTTACAGATATGTAAATTATTTACATGTTTGTTTCATATTGTACAAACGCTTTATACGTGCTTAACGTATTGTTATACTTAAACAAAACCTTTTCGTACTATTCGTTCTATTTATCAATGACATTCTTTTTCGAATTAATTATTCTACCGTTCTCGGATATGCTGACGATATTAAAATATATTCTGAAATCTCTTCTACTAGTGCAAGCTGTCTGGTGTCAATTTAAAATGTTTTTCATTGAGTATAATTTCTTCGAAATTACGTAGATTCTTCTCAACAACTAGAATTTAAGGATTTGTGAGTACCTTTGAATCTCTCGTATAAAAGCTTTTAAAGTCGTCTCTGAGGTTTGTTATACGTGTGTTTAACAGCTTCAGTGATACAGTTTTTATGCCTCAATGTTGGCCAATAAACAAATGAGGATGCTTTCGCTTAAGGACGATTTGACCAAATGGATTTGTATTTTCTTATGTACGAGGTGCTGGCCAGAATTTCCCACAATGTGAGAAGAAAACAATAAATTCTTTTTAGAACTTATTCGCTACCATCTCTTTCAATGTAGTCTGCTTCTTTATGAATATACCGATATCAGCGACTTGTCCATGACTGGGAGAATTGCTGGAAGTCTTTATCTGTCAGCGTATCCAACACTGTCTGCGATTTGGTACTGATCTCTTTAATCATGTCAAAATGGTGCTCCTTGAAATTCGGTTTCAACTTCGGAAACAAAAAGAAGTCACAAGGGACAAGATCTGGGGAGTGGTGAGGATAGGATAGTACTGCCGTCACTGAGGCTAGAAACTGACGCACAACAAACGACGTGTGAGTTGGTGCATTGCCATGGTGTAGAATCCGCAAATTGTTCCGCCACTTGGCAGGCCGTTTGCGTTGAATATTTTGTCTTGGTCGCCGAAGAACATTACAATAAAATCGTCCATTAACTGTTTCACCTGTTGGGAGAATTTATTTGTGCATGATGCCATCAGCGCCAAAGAAGCAAGTCAAAATCGACTTGACGTTGCTTTGAACTTGCCGTGCTTTCTTCGGTCGTTGTGAGGATGGCGTCTTCCAGTGCGATCACTGCTGTTTTATTTCCAGATCATACCAAAACACCCATGATTCATCGCCAGTTATGATTTTGATACTGAAATTCGCAGCCCTTTTGGAGCTCTGTGTACACATGAACACGGTGTTGTTTTTATTCAATTCTGAGTAACCTTGCCGCAAAGTTCGCAGCAATACACTGTATGTTGAGTTTGTCGGACAGAATACGCTGACAAACACCATACGACATATCGACAATGTTATAAATGTCATGAATTGTTCTCATTCGATTTTGCAGGATAGCATCACACGTTTTGTGGTGTATTTTCCTTCGATTGACAACTGGAGCGCTTATCATCATCAACCGACACACGTTCAATTTTAAATCGGTTTTACAACTCAGTTTACGTCTGGCCTAAATCATCCTCGCCAAACGGCTTGTTTACGCATTTTCAGAGTTTTCGCTGCCGTTTTACAAAGTTTGTAGCGTAATTTGATGCACGTTCTTTGTTCTTTCGCATCAGATATTATAGCCTCGCAGAATAACAAACATAACTCAACAAATATAGACACAGCAACTATTTGTCACCACCTAGCAAAGTACTGTTCGGTAGACTGACTTAGTATAGATGTAGCTCACACCATCTAACGCTATAGAGCGGTACTAGCACCCTTTCGCGCGTCACATTCAAATTCCGGGAATTTCTGGACAGCACCTCCTATCATAGGATGACATTCGTAAGTTATGATTGTATTGTCTTTTGTTTTTCTCTCTTAAAAAATCTAAAAAATGTATTATTTTATTTTGTTAAATATTAATAAAATACATTTTGTGTATACGCAATTGCTATTGGATGTTGCCTCTTGGGCAACAAAAGTTATTATTATTATTAATAATCTTAATACGTAATATACATATCTATAGATAAGCATTTTATTGAATTCATGCTTCACGCGTAAATATTAATTACATACACTTGCCTACCGCTACAATGTTCCCTTGAGAATTTCTTGATTGCCCTGCAGGTGGATCTGTTTCCGAGTGAACTCATTCTTCTATGATATTAAATAGTCCAATAATAATAGTCTATCGACATCGCTAAATAATATCTTCGAGAAACTCCTGTTATCCAAGTCTAATGAAAATATGTTAGAATATAATTTGCTTTTATAAATATTAATAGTACATCGAACATCGTTAGGATATATGTAAATTGACTGGAATTGAATCGACCAAACGCTACAATTGCCTATTTTTGATACTCGTTAATTTAAACAATAGAAAAATATGGCACACAACGATATCGGCTATAGAAAACAAATTAATAATTTAAAAACCAATCCGGGACTTCGAAGTTGGAAATATTTGTTATAATCAAGCGAAAACGTTTTTTATGGTTTCTCATTAAAAAAAATTTAACGAAAGAATATAATCCGAAAAATTAGGAAGAGATGTACAACCAACAATTTTATTATTTATATGCACTTTGTACTTTCTTTGCTCAGAAACATTTTAGTTTTAAATTTGGAAACTCGATCTGATTTGAATTCTGTTTTTTTTATTGTTGAGAGGATTTTTGAAGAAACCTTGATTTAAATAAGTTAAGTTACTTTAAACATATTGTTTTAATTATAGTGGAAAGTACGTTGTAGCATGAAGGCATTCATTCACGCTGCAACAACTACAAGAAGAAGACTTAGAAAATGATGAGTGAGATTTCGTCGAAACGTCAGTCAACAATCCTTCTCAAGACCATCCCCTTACACCGAGAGTTAACTGAGAATTCACAGTATACTTCACCAACGAGAATATACGATCTAACACACACACATAAGAATTGAATAATATGGCTTCACACAGCACACACGCAACGCAACACATCGAGGCGTGAGCAGAAAGCCATGCCTCCTATAACGATGCTTTAAAGAGTGTACACCGTGTTTTCTTAGTAGCGAATTGTAATCAATATCGCGCTCTGGATATACCTAATCAATTTTAAATAATAAACACTTAAAAAAAACGACGTATCTTTTCAATGGGCAGCTGAAATAAGTATAAGGGACCAAACAGGAGAAACATACTTTAATTTGCGAAGGATAAAATTATGATACATGGTCCTGAACAGAGACAAAGAATTAAAGAATTCCCGGGTACGCAAAACAAACGTATTTTCAGGCAATGACACAAATAGGAATCAAACAAAATGCCAAGGTTCTTTATGCTCCGGAATTTATCGATAATGAAACTACATATTAAGTATAGGATTTTTTCAACCTTTACTTGATGAAATTCCATTATAACTACTATCGGCATAAAATAAAACACATTTTAATAAATTTCACTACTTTTTACACTGGAAGCGACCACAGGATCGTCAGAGCAAGCATTAACATAAACACGACTGCAGAACGAAATAAACTCTTCAAAAAACAACGTTACCCAACTGGAGATGTTCTAAAACTAAATAGGGAACAATATCAAAATGATCTAGAACAGAGACTACCACCAGCGGATACTTTGCAGAGACTAAATACGGACCAACTTACAGACACAATCATTCATGCCATAAAGACATCGACTAAAAAAGTATGTTCGCACATGAGAAGACCACAGGTTTCGAAATTCAGCGCTGATACTCTGAGACTGATGGATGAAAGAAGAAATAGGGTGGATAGAACATCAGACAGTTTCAAGGAACTCAACAAAAGGGTTAAGAAAGAAATTCGAAAGGATAGAAGAAACCAAAATACAAAACTCATAGAAGAAACCATTAGGGATGGTTGTAAAATGAAAATACTACGTTCAGAGCTCGCGAGGGGGAAAACAAAAATGACAAAAATAAAAAACGAAAATAATGTGCTAGTACAAGACAAAAAAGATATCATAAACGCCCTAGAGAAATTCTACACGAGGCTTTACTCATCTGACTCACCACGCCCACAAACACGTACGCTCGTCTTGAATACAGGATCCGAAGAAATGCCGGAAATTACAACAGATGAAGTAGATACAACTTTAAGACAAATGGAAATAAATAAATGTCCAGGCGAGGATCAAATAACAACAGAAATGCTGAAATTAGGGGGACAAACTATAAAAGAAGCAATAACAATACTGCTCAACAAATGCCTACATGATGGAAAAATCCCAAAGGGGTGGTGTACTTCTGAAGTTATACTGATGTTTAAGAAAGGCGACAATACAAATATCAAAAACTATCGCCCAATATCTCTTCTATCGCACCTATATAAGCTATTCACTAAAATCTTAACAAGTCGTCTATCAAGGAAACTGGACTTTTATCAACCAGTGGAACAGGCCGGCTTTAGGAGGGGTTACAGTACGATAGACTATATCCCTACAATACGTACTCTGGTAGAGAAATGTACGGAATACAATGTACCAATGCACCTGGCCTTCATTGACTTTCAGAAAGCGTTTGACACCATCGATATTACGGCAATATTAAACTCACTAGAAAGCGCACGAATAGACTCTAGATATATACAAATAATCCAAAACATCTATGAGGAAGCATCAATACATATTAAAATTGATGAAACCACGAAAACAGACAAAATACCACTACAAAGAGGAGTACGCCAGGGAGATGTCATTTCACCGAAACTATTCACGTTGGCCCTGAAAGATGTTTTTAAACGGCTAGATTGGCACAACAAAGGTATCAACGTTAATGGTTCTAGACTAAACCACCTTAGGTTTGCTGATGATATAGTCTTGATAGCAGACAGCATTGAAGAACTAAATGAAATGCTACAACAATTGGGGCGAACATCTGCAGACATAGGTCTAAAAATGAATTACAGCAAGACGAAAATACTAAGCCCTGATGATGCCAACATATACATAAACAATAACCATATTGAATGCGTAGAGGAATATATATATCTGGGTCACGTTATTAAGCTTGGAAAAGAAAACCAGCATGCAGAAATCACTAGACGAATCAGGCTCGCCTGGATAGCTTTCGGCAAGTTGGGACGCGTACTTAGAAATAAGAAAATTCCAATAAACCTAAAAACTAAAGTATACAACACATGTGTTCTGCCAGTCCAAACTTACGGACTTGAAACTATAAGCCTGACCAAGGCTTCCGCCAATAAACTCAGAACATCACAAAGAGCCATGGAAAGGAGCATGCTTGGTATTTCACTAAGAGATAGGATCAGGTGCGAAGATATCAGAAAAAGAACGAAGATAAGAGACGTTATATGGGAAATAGCAAAAATGAAATGGGCGTGGGCCGGACACATAGCTAGACAAACCGAGGATAGATGGCCACACAAAATCACGGAATGGAGACCAAGACAAACAAAAAGAGGTGTGGGACGCCCTGCTAAGAGATGGGTGGATGATATCAGAAGCGTAGCGGGAAGGCGATGGGTCCATACTGCACAAGATAGAGACGAGTGGAAAAGATTGAGAGAGACCTACGTCCAGGAGTGGACGGATACAGGTTGAGAAAGAAGAAGAAGAAGAAGAAGACTTTTTACTTTACGAAGTAACGATCGTTTCGTTCCACACACATCTGACGAAGCTCCTGTTGAGCGAAACGATCGTTATTTTGTAAAGTAAAAAGTAGTGAAATTCATTAAAATTTGTTTTATTTTATCCCGATAATACTTATTAAATAACTGGAGTTTATAAAATGAACTTTATTCGAGCGAAAGACAACATTTGTTGATACTTTATCTGAATTTACAAGCACAGCGTCTTCCCAAATTAGTTATAGAAAAGTATATCATTACAGCTATAGAACCGGTTATAGTAGCAAGGTCTAATAACTTTTAATAGTTCCGCCATATCGTATAAGTACACAAAACGCCTGCTAGAGTACGCGTGCATCACGCTACTACACACTACTATATCGTCATTTGGTCAGTCATCATGTAGTCGTATTCAGGTGCGAAACCCGCTCATTGTTGTTTGTTGTTTCATGAATTGCGATCAACTACTTCTGTTCAACAGAAATTTAGGACTAAATATCTCAACGACCGAAAATTATTGCATGGTATAATCAGTTTATTGAAACTCATTGTGTAGGGTATGAGATAACAGGTGAAGGTAAGCCTCGAATTACAGAAGAGAGAATCGAACAAGTGCGGGAGACCTACGAGCAAATGTGACAAACTGTTATCAAATTTAAAATTTAATAATGATTTTATCTTCCGTAATGTGGTTATTATAGGAAATGATATTGTATGAATATGTCTTTGCTCCCTTACCCTGGAGCAGAGTTTATTAAGGCGTCGTAGCGATGTATGGCCTCTACATATACAGCACGATACACGCAAATTCGCAAATACACGAAAGTTGTAGGGTAAGGGTTGGTTTTTGGGCTTAATCTAGAGACATAGTAAGCAACGCCAATTGATCAATAATTTCCCTGTCAAGCGGGCCCCTTTTATATCCGCCGAACTAAACGAAAAACGCGGACGCTCGTTCGGGGAAAATATACATAGAAGACGATGCGAACATAGATGAGGGTTACTGCATAATACAGCGAGATACGAGTCAATCTAAAATACAATACAAAAAAGGTTACATCATCTTAAGCATATAAAATATACAAAAATATACACGTATCTACAAAAATTGTAATTAACATTTTTTACGATTATCATTTTGAGTCATAAGGCACACAGAATACTTTCAAATCCATAAGTTGAGGGTGAGGTTTGTCACAAAGATCATAACCCAAAGAAATAATTTGCACCATTTGCATAACACCATTTAGCAAGAACGTTCAAATTATGTTGCAGATGTAACACATCATCCCAAGTTCTAATGGATAAATATATTTTTAGGTTGTCAGCATAGGCTAGTAGTAGACAAAACAAAGACGTTAATAGATCGTTGAGAAACAAGATAAACAGGAAAGAGCTTAAATATGAACCTTGTGGGAGTTCATATAGAGAAGAGAACTAGAAGAATTTATAGCCATTATAGAAATCAAAGCTAGGTAAATCTGTAGAAGAAGTAATAGGAAACGACTTAACCTAAACGTAGATAACTTAGTAAGTAAAATTCCATGGTGAATTACATCAAAGGCACTACCAAAATTCGTCTATATTACGTCAACTTGCCCACGAATTTCAAGCTGTTGGCTAATAAATTGGCAAAGAGTTACAAGATTTTTCACTGTTGATCTACCTTTCGAAAAGTCATGTTGAAATGTAGAAATCTGGAATTTGGTGTTACGGTACAAACAGAAATAAATTACACTTTCAAATACTTTAGTAAAAATCGATAATATTGTAGATATGTGTGTGGATAACATAAAAATACCAACAAGCCTAGCTACTTTTAACAGATGGCAAATAGTAATTATTGTATTTATCTACATTTTCTCGTATTGATGGAATAGCCGATATCAAACGAAAATTACAGCTCTTTTTTTGCTCACGATAGTAATACATTTATACTGTCGGTTAGATGTAATAAATTTCTTCTTCAATCGTCCAGTAATTCGTTTAATAGGATATGTTTCTCTTTACACAATATATAAAGGAATATCAAAGGTATTTGTTATTCCAAGGTATTATGTCTCGCCTAATACTTCCGTATGCTTGCTAATTATAATTTTACAACTACGGCTAGAAGTAGTTGATAAATATTTAGAATATAATTGCAGGAAGTTACACTGAGATCCTTGTTACTTAGTTTAATACTTAAAGTGGTTTTGAAATTTACCCGAAAATTTAAATGTGTTTTGATATAAACTAACCAGTAAGTATTAAAACGTGGAAATTCCGGGACCCAATATTCTGTTGAGGTTTGCAAATGCACGTTTAATAATAAAGTAGTTTATGCATCAAAATATTTACTACTTATGCTTTAACTACTGTCACTTTAAAAAAAAAGATTGTCTCACAACTGGTCATGAAATTTTCAAGTACTTTGTCTTCAACTCAATTACAAAATTAGACTGTTGTCAAGTAACTGTCAGCTTAATTTATAGGTGTAATAAATTACCAAAGAATTATCTAAATTAAAAGTTAAATTTTAATTTTTTGTGGTTATTTGAATTGAAATAATGATTTGAATGCGTCCAATTAAATTTCGCCACTCTATACTGACCTAGAAGCAACTTGCAAATGTACAGTTTGGTGGTAATTTAAGTCTGCAGGTTCAAACAAGTCTTTCTTTGGAGAGTGTGATTAACTAAAAACTTAAGAAAGCTATAAAGCTCCTTGCCACAATTAATAATAATAAACTAAGTATGTGGACGCCTTAGAAAGTGTTTCGCGATTCATTGTGTTACGAGGTATGCTGAAAAGTAATGCACGCATGACTGTACAGCGCGAACAAAAACGAATAGCAAGATCGGGCAAAAAGTACATGAAAGTACAATTCTAAAGCTTGAAAATAATATACCGCCTCATTCTGAGCAAACGCAACGATCCGAATGTATGAATATTTCTCCCGCTCCGAATAAAAATCCCCTGAACGCTTTTGGCCAATCACAAAACAGTCTGTCGCGCAACCATTTGACAATTAATGTCACAAATTGGTGTCACCACTGTCACCCTATATGGAGTCTCTTAAGCGTTTGAATAGTGATCATGCCGCGTTATACGCTAGAAGAGAAAGCCGAAGTGATGAAATGATATCACGCTGATAATTCTTATCAAAGAGTATGTGACTTATTTGCCGGAAGGTATGCCGACAGGCCCATCCCGAACAAAGCTACAATTTGTAGACTTAAAAAGAAAATAGACATTACTGGTTCTTTACAAAATTTAAAACCATTATTCCCAAATCGCAGAGTTCCTAATGATACGTCCATTTTAGTATGCGCTGCAATAGAACTAAATTGAAATTTGACACTTAGCGATATTTCCAATGATTTAGGCATATGCTGCTCTTCCGTTAACCGCATACTAAAATTAAATGGTTTTCGTAATTATAAATATTCCAAACATCATCAATTATTTTACGGCGATGAGTTTAAACGGATTTTCCGTTATTATATAATTAATTTCTCATTATGAACAATTTATTTTATTATTTGTAAGAGTAAATTTTTCTTTACATTACTAGAATTTAATTTAGTTTTTATTAGTTCTGAAATTTATTTAGTATACTATGAATAGTTTTTGTGACCTTTATTATTAAAATTTAATTTATTAAATCTCTTGATGCCTTATTTGCAATTTTCTTGATCGCTTATTAATAATATCATTACGCTTTGTGTAACCATCGTCAGTATAACGTATTGCAATTTACTAATTACCATAACACAGGACTAAACAATTTATAGTCCTTTAATAGTAATTTGGTAATCAGATAATTTTTCTTACGCGGCTCCATAATATGTAAGTATGTATGACATATGACATCGATTGCACATTCGGATCGTTGCGTTTGCTCAGAATGAGACAGACTGTATTGTGATTGGCTAAACGCGTTCAGGGGATTTGTATTTGGAGCGGGAGAAATATTCATACATTCGGATCGTTGCGTTTGCTCAGAATGAGGCGGTATTTATTTTTCTACATAATCACCGTTAAGATCAACACATTTTTCCCAACGTGTAACAAGTTTTTTCATTCCGTAACTGAAAAATTCCTCCAACTTTTCTCGAATCCAAGACTTGACAGCTGCATTCACATCATCGTCCGAGATTTAATGATTACCCTTGTGGTCTCTGTTTGCACTCATCTAGGACACGGCGTGATACCCATCGTGCACAGATTTTACGGTATCCCAATTGTTCAATAATGAAGCTGACACGTTTCTTGGATAATTCAATATGGTTTGCGATACGCTTTTGAGTGATTCGCCGGTCATTTTTAATCAAATCTTTAACAAGATTGCAATGTTTATCGCCTATGGCAGTGATCGGACGTCCGCTGCATGTCTTATCAACCATTTTGAATTTTCCAGGTTCGCAATCACGAAATTTTATTACCCATCGATTTACAGTAGACCTATCAACAGCATCGTCACCATAAACATCCATTAAACGACGATTAATCTCACTAGGAGTCACTTTTCCAGCAGTCAAAAATTCGATACCAGAATACTGTTTAACTCGTGTTGACATAGCACTAGAACACGTCTCCATACTTCCGCTTCCCAAAATACGCTGTATGAATTCAACGATCTCAAACCTAAACACGCGTATAGAGAAGGAATTCACTTCCATATTCCACCTGGTGCGCTTCTGAAGATCATTTCGTTCGCGCTGTACAAGCATATGTGCATTACTTTTCAGTCTACCCTCGCAGTTTTACTGTGTTCCATGTTCAACACTGTTAATAGTGGTTTTTACCTACTGAGGATGACAACTTAGTTGTCGAAATACGTATTATTATCGATTACACAGGCCTGCATTTTTCAAATCTTTGAATGTTGATTTAAAAATTTTAACTGTTTTCTAGTAATTGGGTAGCGCTGATTTCAAATCTGCTTTCCTTTTTTTTTGTATCACATAAGGTTATTTTTCAAACCAGTAAAATCAAAAAATATAGAAAAAACACGATTTATTTCATTTATAAGCTAGTTTTATATTATATTAAAAAAATACAAAAATATACACATAGAAGCTATTAGAAATTGTTATTTATTCTTTATGCTTCTTAAAAAAACGTTTTCGTTTTTCAGAAAAGCTTCGTTTGGTTGTTTTTCTGTCATATTCAGCTAAAGGAAGCTCTGAAGGTAGTTTCTGGGGCAAGCAAATTTTTTTGTTTCAACCTAGACCCCAGTACTTCAGAAAGATCTTTTGAAAGTCCCAAATTTACTAAATCATTCAGTTCGGCTTGTGAAAATAGCTGAGGTTGGTTTTGACCTGAGGTTGATGGTTCAAAATCACTATCCATCTGTACGGAGTCGGAAGTTGAAGAGGTTTCAATATCTTCTTCTAGTACTTTGGGGGGTATAGGTATAGGTACATGATCACTGTGAGGAACTGGTCTTATAGCTGATTTAATATTGTTTGGGTACAAAATATGTTTCAAAGTTTTTCTATTATACCCCTTAATATCACAAAGACAAAAGTAGCAATCTTCATGATGATTTTGCGGTTCTCTCCAAACCATCGGTATTCCAAAAGGAAGGGTTTTTCTATTCCCTTTGGTCCAATGTCTTAAACCTTCTTCACATACCTTACAAACAACGTGCGGTGCCCAATCTTTATCTTGATCTCCTAATTTGATTTTGATATAAGCATAATATGCATTTTTCACAAATTCACCAATTGGTCTCTTAAACTTTTTCAAGACGAAATATCCACAAATATAACAGAAATCATCTGGTTTGTTTTTGCAACACCGGCTAGACATATTTTTAAGCAATGTTTATTTATCAAATACCACGCACAACACTAAAGACAAATTAATTTTACTTGTTTACTGATCGACACTCAGACCTATAATGAAGTAAATGACATTAAAATATACATTTTGTTTGGAGTGATAAACTTGAAATCCTTCTTCGCAGTACTAATAAAGTGAAAGCATAATAAATAGGATTTAGCAGGTAAAAATTCCCGGAAATCTTGTCCAAAATTAATACATGTAAAAAAAGATTTACATCAGGTAATGAGAGCCTATTTAACAAATTTCTTTAAAACCACAACAGAAAATCATTTTTGGGTTAATACCTAGAATTTTAAGTAGTACATTCATGTTAAAATGTATTAAAACGCCTATTATAAGATTTTTTTTATATTTTTTTCTTTTTCTTTTGTGCAAAAAAAATCTGTGGGTGGTAGAGATCAACTGTATTTTAATTAGTTATTGCTATATAAAAACTGAGCTTAACAAACAAAAAACACGTCATCGCAAATTTTATGCAGGCCTGTGTAATCAGCGTACGCATGAAATACGGCATTGCTAGGAATTTCTACAAACAGATCCATCGCAAAAGCATCGCAAATCTTTTCTGGAAGTAAATATGTCAAAGCAAATGTTATTTTGAGCCAAATTTGAATCTTGTTAATTTCATTATTGTGATAATGACTACCTAATCCAAATTGTTGTATTTTCCTATACCATGTTTGACCCAGATGAAATCTGCAGCCAATTATTTCAGCATTCGGCCAAATTGCTTTTCTAACAACATAAATCGCTATTTCAAAGTCAAATACAACTTTCTTGAGTTCGAGAGTCACTTTAAATTTCTCAAAACATTGTTCTTAGGTTCAATATCAACATTACAAATTACTATTTTAGTAACAATATAATACAATAGTCATGACATTCTAACCATTAACTTAATGTCGTATTCCAGGATAATGAGTAGAGTGCAAGAGTGCATTTTACCTGTGGGAAATGGGCACCGCATTTATAACTAAAGATTAAGCGGATTAAATAGCGTGCAAATTACCTGTGCCCGCTTTAAGAATAATTGATAATTTGATCAATTTTTAATTCATATTCGAGATAAATAAACGATAAAACATAGAAAATACAGCTAAATGGAATAACATTACAAAGTCGTGCTACACTCTTGCGACCAAAACAAAATACAGCAGGCAATAACGAAGTTGCGGGATGTTCTGCAGGATCTCCCCCTCTGGCCCGAACCTACCTGATGATGGTCGTCCCGAGGATAATACTCTGCCGGCTAGCTCTATCGTATTGGAGAGTGTCGCGAGTTCCAAGGTCGCTAGATGGAGAAGGTGACGCCACCGTATTCAACCCGCAAAGTACCCCCGTAACACGGAAGCGGGTGGGACTCTGGTAGCTTCGAAAAAAATCCAAAGAGAAAGCCCCTTTATTACTTGCTACAGATATAATTAAATTTTTGCTTCACACAAACACTTGTGGGAAAGGGATCAAATAAACACACGTAGTCAGCAATAACAAAATTTAATAACAACACGTAGTAGGTTCAAAATATAAAAGTCTAAATTTCAGTTAACGATATTCACAATAATCAAACATTGACAAGAGTGAATTAAGAAAGCAAATTTCAAAAATTAAGGAAATATCATTACATTTCCTAAGCACCAAGGCTGTAATTAAGCTTAGTAATAATTTTGTAAATAAAAATAGTTACAAGTCTCGCAGAATATTTTTTTTTCAAATATAAATACTAAAGTAACGCTCCAGGCGTAATACAGTGAACTCTTTACAACAAATTCACTCGACGGATTAACACCCTGTATATTCAGGTAGAAGTACAGTGATTAAATTGAATTATCTGAGACACAACCTCAACATGAGATTAGCAGAACACAAATTAGGTATACGTAATTTTCGGTTCTTTACAATATGGTTAGTCAGATAATAAACATAAGAAATATTATTAGAAACGTTCCCCCAAGTTATTGAAAATTGATGGGACTCTATCACATATAATAGTACTATAATTTCTACAACTGTCAGCCAGTGAAGCTGGACCAACAGTTGATTAATAAAATTATAAATAAATGCTAGAAAACAGGTGTTCTAGCCTCTATCTACTAAAATGAAATGTATATTGCCTTGCTTGCTATCAATGATTTACAATCAATATCTATATAGTGTCTCAGAATAGCAAACAGAAGTTGTAAAGAAGGTAATGTAAAAAGTTACAGAATACAAATTAAATCACGATCAAGCAAAAATTAATCCCAACAGAAACTAACCCGATTACAACAATCAGGATTCTACGATACTATTATAAATGAAGTGAATACTTTACAACGTCTGTCTCCGACAGAGAGCACAGCTTTTCTAAAGCCTTACTTAAGTGAAATCAAAGTAAAAAAAACAAGTTAATTAAATTTGCAAAAGTTTTAATATAAAGAAAAAAACAAGACATAGAATATCAACACCTACTTCACTCTTTGTTTCCAAAATCGTCCTTAAAACAGACTTATATAGGAAAGCCTTTCACAGGAGTGCACGAACTATCCAATTCCAAAATATAATTGGGCAATCTAATTCCTGCCATTCACGCCGCCATTATGTCTGAGTACGCCATCACGCTTGAGTACGCATTTTGGACGCCGTGAAAATTTTGATTCTAAATCCTAGATAAAAGGATGCCTCGCCGATTCCAATTTCGCTGACGGGAGTGGATTGTGGATTTTTTCACGGTTTTCCTCCAATTATTCGATATTTTAAGATGCTCAGCTGCGTAGAAAATTGTGTTTGCTAGATCAGCCTTCCACGTGGTGTAGACTTCGAAGAGATACAGAAGTAAAATCGGATTAATCCCTAAATTAATTGTGCGGTAGCACTAAAGTATATCCTATAAAGGATAAAAGAGACGCATAAGTAAAAATTCAATAGATAATGATATCTCTTACCGCAACGACTAGGTTCACACACAAAATTAAAACACAACCAAATACGGCAAAGCTCTGGAACAAAGTGCCGTTCCATCGAGATGAACGGAAAAACGGTCGAGGCCCGATATACGTCACACACAAGATCGTTGGATGGAAAATTTGAAAGAAAAGAAAATAATTTCCCAAAAACCCTAACAAGGTTTAAATGTGATCGACTAAGCTATCAAGCGAAAATTCGGTAATTAATACGCCGCAATTAAGGATAATTAACCAATTAAATATCTTACCAAACGTCAAGCGAACTGTAATCGGAAGAACACAAAATGTCGAGAAGATGGCGCAACAAGCGAAAGAAATGGAGTTCGCAAAATTACGTTAAAAAGGGTTAAACAATCAAATTAAGCACCCTAATAGATTCACAAAATTCTAATAAAGATAACCACAAAATAAGAATTGATTAAAGAGAAACAAAAATTGAAATAAAAGTAAAAATATACGTAGCATGACAACGCATAAAAAATTTCCAAAATGTCGACCTGCGTTGAGGTATAGAAGAATAGCCGGTTAAGAATATGGATATAGTGACATCCAGAAGATTTGAACATATGAAAATTATATGAAAATAATACAGTTTGAAGAAGCCTAAGTTGATCGATAATTAATAACAAAATTAAATAGAATTATAATAAACGAAAATATTGAATTATGAAAGCCTATGATAACTTAACGTAAGCAAATAATGTTATTAATTCATTAAAAATTCCCAAAAGGTCTCAGGATAATTTTTCGAGCGTAACAGTCGATTTGTTGAATTAAGTGAAGACATACAGTTTGACTTCTCGCGAAATTAAGGCTTAATAGAAGCAGTATACAATATATAAAATCATTATTTTGTTATTTTTACATTTTTGTCAGTCAATCTCATATTTATGGAGGGGTCTATTGCGTTGTAATTGAGATGTATGGACGTCTAATATAAATGTTTTTTCTCTCCCTGTTGGCAAAGCTAAACTATACTATTTTTTAAGCGCTTTACTCTCTTTCACGTCGGAAGATTGAAAGAGAGCCTTTGTAAATAAATAATGACAACATAAATAAACCCATTTAGAGGAAAGGAAGCCACCTAAATGTTTTAAAGCTACAAAGATCTTTAAACGTTTTGTGAAAAAGAAGAAACTAGGTGAAGAAGGTGCGATGCAGCAATATAAACTTACATTTGTCTAGAATACTCTTCCCATTAGACTTGGAAAATTGTGTCTGCTGAGAATATTGAATATTCTGTCAATATATACAGTCACAAAAGTTTACATACACCTTTCTTAATTGTTCAAAATCTGTTAAACTATAAGGAAGTATAGATAGAGATTAGAAATACTCGTGAAACTTGAGTACATCAATACGTTAAGCACGCATTATGCATTTGTTACAAATGAATCAGCATTACACACATCTGTATCTGTACACATAAACATACACCTTGTATTTTCCAAAATTTACTTCTGCCAAAGACACGTGTTTCTGTCACACAATAGACTTCGTCAGTTTGGCTAGTGAAGTAAAGTTTGATGGAATACCTCATAGGTATAGCAAATACTATCAGGTAAAACATATGATCTGGTGACATCTGACGGACAAAAGAGACTATGCCAAAAATAGCGATTTTCTCTCGTCTAGCTATGCCGGTACAGAAGGAGAAAAAATACGTATATAAGTGTAAGTCCAGTAACACGATGCCAAATGGCAGCAAATATACCAAAGAAATTTGAATATATCAATACGTTAAGCACGCATTGCGCATTTGTTACAAATGAAACAGATATGCATTACACATATCTGTATCTGTACACATGGACATACGCGGAAGTTCCTATGGTTTCATCCATTAGTTCTCTTACGTCATCGATTCTCGTGTACATATTTTTGGTCGACCACTTTCTTGCTTACGCTCTACACTACCTGTCTCTCTAAAGAGATTAATGCAGCGCCAAAGAGTGTGTTGAAATTCGTTGTAATTGAAAAGTAGGGCCGGCAATTTAAGTTTAAATTCCACCAAATAATCGTTAACGGAGTTCTGCCACTGGCCGTTAATTTTCGGTCCACTTCATAAATATGATTCAACCATAGAAATTCTATGATTTTTTGTAAAAACCATTTCAAAACTAAATAACTACATCAAAAAATTATTGAATTTTACAATCGCTGAAATACATTTAAAGTAATTTGAAATATCAGCGTTGACAAGCAAATGTCAAATTGCATTCTTCGGCATAAGTAATCTTGTCAGGTTATAGAACAAATGCAACAAATTAAGTGACAATTGCATGTGTGATCAATTCTCATATGCAATAAGTTCAATATAATTCCTATATATGCACGAAAGTATGTAAATGAAAATCATGAAAATCTGTGTCCAAATTTCGTGTACTGATGATCTGTAACGACAGTGAAATATCGATAACTGCACGTTTCATGGTTATCATACAGTCTTCATTATTCGCACAACCTGGATGATTGACGTCGCGACGAGTTGCCTCTATATTCTTCGGCAAAAGTAATCTTGCCAGATTTTAGAACCAACGCAAAAAATTAAGCGGCAATCGCATGTTAGATGAGTTTTGAATAACTATCAATTCTCACATGCAATAAGTCAAAATGTCAAATATTGACATCGACAAATATGTATGCCTGTATGTTGATATTAGAAATGCTTAAATACGTTTTCTTATGCTCAACCTACTTCAACCGCGGATTTATTTGATGGCTCGTCATAATAAATAAATATTATAACAAAAGTAATTTTATATTCAATTATTAGTCAGTCCATTAAAAAGTCCCATTGTATATTTGTACTATATATATATAGTCTTTGGGTGGGACTCGAACCCACGACCTTTAGTTCTGTTTACAACGACCGTTGTAATTTGTAGATAGCAATATTTACATTTTCCCATTACTTCGCGAAATAACATCCTAATTAAATATTTAATATATAGCCGAATTTACAAGATTTATTAAATGATATATATTAATTGTACGAATAAGAAATATATTATTATCAAATAGCTAATGGATGAAAAATTTAGCAAATTTCCATCGACGACAGAATATTAATATCTGTTCCTTAATAAGTAACTGAAGGTATTTCTAACAATACTCGAACGCAAGAGCCTTGGTAGCGCAGTGGATAGAGCGTTAGTCTAGAGAACTAAAGGTCGTGGGTTCGAGTCCCACCTAAAGACGAAATTTTTCAAAAAAATTGCGTTAATTAGCGTTGTAATTTGTAGATAGAAATATTTACATTTACACATTACTTCGTGAAATAACATCCTAATTAAATATTTAATATATAGCCGAATATATACATATATATATATATATATATATATATATATATATATATATATATATAACAATTGATAAATTATTGGAGTTTTTCAGCTTTTTATATGAAATATTTACAAATATCAAGTTAGTATGTATGTAATTGCAAAGTAAGGGGGGGTGTAAACATTGCTGTCTACAAATTACAAAGCAAATCATACTAAATTTTTTTTAATTGAAAAAATTGTATATTTTGGGACTCGAACCCAAGTCTACAGTTTGCCGGACTGTCGGTTTAACCACTCACCCACAATAGACCTAGGTTCAAGCTATTTAGAAATGCATTATAAAGTAACAGTGTTAATGAATCAGATGTCAGTTATTGAATGTAGATGTCAAGTTGAAAGCAGAAGTCAGTTTTGAAAGCTCATGTCAGTTTTGATAGCAGATGTCAGTTAGTGAAAGCAAATGTCAGTAATTGAAAGCAGATGTCAGTTTTGAAAGCAGGTGTCAGTTATGAAAGCAAATGTCAGATTCGAAAGCAGATGCCTATTTTGAAATTAGATATCAGTTATTGGAAGCAGATGTCAGTATTTAGAGAGCAGATGTCAGATTTGAATGTTTGAAAATGCTAATTATTACTCCATAGCTATATGAGTGTTTAGATAATTTCTTAGCCGTTTATTAAATATAACAATTGATAAATTATTGGAGTTTTTGGGTTTTATATGAAATATTTACAAATATCAAATTAGAATGTATGTAATTGCAGACTAAGTGGGGATGTAAACATTGCTGTCTGCAAATTACAAAGCAAATCATACGAAATTTTTGTAATAAAAACAGTGTATAACAGGTCCTAAGCTGGGCTGACAAATGATATATAACAAACCTATAAGGCCTTACAGTTGTGCATATAATTAAAGTTAATATAATAATTAAATTTGCCCAAAAATAGAATATATGTGAATATCCACGTACGGAGTTATAGAAGTGATTTATAGATGGCGTTACAGTTATATTTTTACAGTTGACATAGGTGTAACTTATATGAACTTGAATACAATAATAAACACAGTTTATACTTATCTTCTTTTCTGCCTCCTTTACGTGCTAAAGTTATTACTGAGTATTTTATGGGTATCTTAATCACAATGTAGCTAGCTCAGATTATCGTGAACAAGATTAACGTTGATGCAGGTTCGGTGTATTGATAGAAAATAGTTATTCGTTTAAACTGAGTTATGCTAAGTGAATGATTTTCCAAAGTTGTTAAAAGAATAAAACAAGGGTATGAATGGTAAATATCACTAGTTTAATTAGATTCTCAAAGCATAAAGGTAAGTTAAAATACCATATAGTATTACATTTGCATGAAAAGTCACGTGATTCGATATATTATAAAAGTAAGGTTAAATGTTATTATGAAATCTTTATAACTCAAATATTTAAATTAACACAAATTCAAAGTAAGAAGAACTGTATTTTTCGGTATTAAACTGTATAGTGATCAAATGCTAACATTTTTGGAATTTAAATGAAATATAAACGATCTTTTTCGCAATGTAACTAATAAAATTTTATATTTTAGGAGATTATTAAATAAATACTCAATTTTGATGCTGGTCGTTTTTCTGTATGGATGTTGGATGTTCGAGTCTTGGTACACAGGAAAAACGGGTTCAGGTGCAGGAGAAAAGCTGGTTTTGTTCCAAATTCGGGTTGGCGTCCTTTAGAAATAGGAGTTTTGGTTATCGGTGCTCAGCGGGTTCAGGTGCAGGTAACCTTCCGTAAAAACGATGCTAGTAGATCGGGAACTTATAGGATATCTTCTTGGTAAGGTTTCGCTAATTTATTTTAGGTTTATATCACTTTATTCCTTCATACACTTTTTATAAAAATTAGACGCGTTGAACCATTTTTAATTACACAAGCTAACTCTCTATTGTTTTTGTTAATTCTCCAGGCATCTTATTCTGAATGTTGTTCATACTTATTTAATCTCGACAATAAATTACTCAAAATAAAATAAATTACTAGAACCAATCGTTTTGACATTTCATCTAAATTATTGTATTAATTTTACAATGGATAAAAGTTTATTTTAAATGTTCAATTTCCGCTAATTACCTATTTTCATTTTGGGATAATTCCCGCCTTATTTGATTTTAAAATAGGTACAGCTATGACCATAATATGTGACATATAATTCCAATCAATTAAGTTAAATATCTTCGGGAAAATTAAAATGTAAATGAAAATGACTAAAGTGAATGGTTACAAGAAATACAATAATTATGTGATACAAATTTGATAAATAAAAAACGCGGCATTAACTTTATTGATATGGCATGTGAAAAATGCAGTTCTACCAAAAACTTATCCTAAATTAACAATTTTAAATATTAATACTGTATTTTTGCTCTAGGCCCCTCATGTACATGGGTAGCCTCATCACAATATATATATATATATATATATATATATATATATATATATATAGATATATATATATATATATAAATATAATAACTTCGTGACCTTGGTATGATATGGTAAACCTAATCAGTAGGCGATTATAGGTCTGTATACTACTTCAAAATATATGTATTTAAAAAACTCTACATTCATATTTTGTATTCTCTTGATAAAGGCGTATACTGCCGAAACATGTAGAGTTTTTTAAATACATATATTTTGAAGTAGTATACAGACCTTTAATCGCCTACTGATTAGGTTTACCATATATATATATATATATATATATATATATATATATATATATATAGATATTTATATATATATATATATATATATATTTATATATATATATATATATATATATATAAGGTAAACTTAATAAGTCGGCGATTAAAGGTCTGGTTCATTACTTCAAAGTATATATATTTAAAACAACCCTACATGTTTCGGCAATGATGCCTTTGTCAAGGGAATAAAAAATATAAATGACAGAATATAAATGTCAAATAATTGAGTTGCTATGGTTTAAATTATTCAAAGATACATTCCAATAATAATAATAATAAGTCATGCCTTAGTATTCCTTTGCATTTTTATTATTATTGGAATGTATCTTTAAATAATTTAACCATAGCAACCCAATTATTTGACATTTATATTCTGTCAATTATATTTTTTATTCCCTTGACATAGGCATCATTGCCGAAACATGTAGGGTTGTTTTAAATATATATACTTTGAAGTAATGAACCAGACCTTTAATCGCCGACTTATTAAGTTTACCTTATCATACCAAGGTCACGAAAATATTATATTTATATATATATATACATATATATATATATATATATATATATATATATATACATATATATATATATATATCTGCGTGAGTGCGAAAGCATTTTGACCGAACTCGTTTCTATTATATTTTCACT
This sequence comes from Melolontha melolontha, assembly GCA_935421215.2. Taxonomy (NCBI): domain Eukaryota; kingdom Metazoa; phylum Arthropoda; class Insecta; order Coleoptera; family Scarabaeidae; genus Melolontha; species Melolontha melolontha. The sequence goes on from OW285239.1 coordinate 137,941,985, forward strand.
TAATACTCGGCTACAGAAGATATATGAAAAGGATATTTCATTTTATTTGATATATGAGTATTTACAAACACATGCATAAATTTTTCGGTATAAACTTACATTCAGGGCATGTCTATATGCATATATGCATGTATGTATGTGTTCTGTGCGTGACGTTTTTCTTCCGCAGGAGATTGTGTCATATTGTAATGAATATAAATATTTTCGCCTAGCAAATTGCCTCGCATTGACACTAATACTACTATGTTTATATTTCGCTTTGATTGCAGGTGAAAAATAAATATATTACGTCATTATGGTATGATAAACATATTGAAAGATTTATTTTCAAGTAGAGTTTGTATTTATGCCAACCTTCATACGACTCCTAACTAAAATGAACTAAAGTTTTTTTAAGCATTTTTAACCTCATACATTCTATGAAAAGAAAATATACAAAACGGGCATGGTTGTCCACTATTATCTATTAACCAATTTAATTATTTTAAATTAATTCTTTTTTGTGAATGTATCTGAAGATATCCTTTCTCCAGCAGGGGCGTACCGATGAGCCTGTAGAAAGGCGAAATACGTATCTGGGTCTCTGGGGAGGGATATGTTCGGACGCGTTCACAAAAATAGTAATAGTGATCCTGTATTTGTGTTCTTCACACCAGATTTTTAATAATATTTTATATTATTAAGAATACCTTTGTATTATACAAAACTGGTGGGGCTTACCTACTCCTGTATGTTTCAATTATTCTGTTAAATTAATGGCTTACACTCTTTGTCTTTGACAACAAAATCTTGTAAAAAAAAGGAAATTATTATACGTAATTATTATTTTATTATCTTGTAATGTGCAATTGATGCAACAATTTTTTTCCATTATTTTGATTTACAAACGAGTAATACTCTACTTCCATTCTATGCATTAGCCCGTAAATTTACATATTCGTGATATGCTTAAGGTTGAATCCGATACTACAAAAATGGAAAATATGAAGTTCACGACGTCGTGATAAATCTCGTACGTGGCTTATTGCTGTTATTACGTTTTCTTTAATGAAATCGTTATTTGAAGATACTCTCTAATATTACTTCGACCCAAGAAGTCGAGGAAAAGTAGATTGTGTTATGATTTATAATGTGTTACATTATAAGTACGTAATACGAATTTATTTACCAAAAGAAAATCTCTGTAATCTAGATTTGTTATAATCTTTATGCCATTATTAAAAAGATATATTTAAATCTCTTCGACAATGTCATAACAGCCGAAACATATTGCTGAAAAGTTTAACTCAAATATGTTGGGCTACAAATTTTAATTTGTGAGCATATATCTCTTTTTATTCTTTGAAATTGTGTGTAAGTCTCGGAGTTTTGCTTTCGGGTTCTACGTAACTAAGCCTAGCATTCAATGTAAATTCAAGGAATAATACATTAAGATGTTAATAATAATTCATTTATTGTTTAATCTTTAAATATTTTTACAAATCATGTTTTTTAAAAGTATAATAAATCGATTAACCTAAATCAAATTACCATTATACAATTTTACGAGAAAAATCGGGAATACACATATAACTTGAAGTCTTTCACAGATTTTTAATAAATTTTTAAATCAGCAAACTTATGTATTTCAATTCTTTAGTATATCCATACTCTCCAAACGCTAAGTTATGACTCAAGGTCCTTGGTTCGACACTTTAAAAATGCAAGCTTCTATAGACCTCTTGATTTTACTAATATTTGGTCAAGGAAAATATATTATCGAACGCTCGTTGAGTGGAAGTCGCTACAGAACGAAACGTCTATTTCCACATGATATAAACTTTAATCTGATCCCTAATTTGTGAATCCTCGGTTATTAAATTTTTATACGAAGATATCTTAGGATCGTTTGTGGTAGTCTGTACCTACGCATTAACCTAGATATCCTGCCTAAATATTCGGCTACAATGCTTAATTAATAGTTAATTAAATTCTTAAAACTAATGATTCATATACGCTTGAAATATTTAATGTAATTTGTTACCAACTTCAAATTATTATTCCCCGTGTTACTCACACGGTTATATATAACCTTTGTTCCTCATACAAGTTATCAAACTCTTCATGATACATTTTTAATTTTATTAAATTAAAGATTATAATCTCAAATTGAAAAAAAAACAAATTAACATAAAATATAATATATTCTAAACAAACTGACTAAAACTTGGAAATGCTTTAAAACTAATAATTATATGTAAATTGTACCGCTTAAATGTGAAAATAAATTTTATGACAATTCGATAACGTTGTTCGCGTTAGAATCTTCTTTTGTTCGGTTTTATCTTCTTTTATTACCTCGGGGACGCTTATAGTTTTTCAAACGTAGAAAAAAATTCTATAATCCCGTTTTTTCTTTTGTACACTTGCTTTTAAAATTTTATGTTTATAACCAATCACATTTAGCTAGCAACAAGATGCTTATTATACAGATCCTTGATTGGTAATCGACCGTCGCATGTTCAGTAAAAACCTTGTATTTTTATTGTCCTTCTACGTTCTTTGTCTTGCGTACAATTTTCTGTATCTTCTTTATGTTTCTAATGTATTTGAAATCTCGGAGATCAGATAAACTCACATTTAAAAATAGGTTATCGTTGTTCTCTCTCTTTCATACTGTTTTTCACATTTTCCATTATTACTAACAAGCGCTCTAGTTCGGCTGTGGTTGCTAACAATAACGGGAATGATTTAAAATAAATAATTGGTGGTTCTGGTGAAGTTGCATCAAAGGTCCAGGACGTGTGTGATGTGTGTTAAGATAAATATACTACAACTTACTAACTAAATAAAACAACGTTGTCCTTAAAGTTTGTATTTATTATTTACAAGAAAGAAATTGAACGTTGATATATTTATAAGTAAATAAATTAAAGTAATATACACAAGAAACGGTAAATAAGTAAGTAAAAAATAACACACAAAAAGATACTGTAAAAAACGTTAAATTAAGCAGTAAATTAAATGTGAATTAAGTGTGATTAATATAAATAACCTCTGTATCGAACAATACAGAGTTACCTGTGAGTTGCGAAGATGTTCGTCGGCCACGAGGTGTGCGAAGATACACTTGAACAAATATGGAGGGCGTTGCTTGGCCGGAGTACGAAGAAATTAATTAGTTAAATCAATTAAATTAATGTGGATTAAATAAGGAATAATATATATCGAACAATACAGATTACCTTGGAAGTGATGGAGGCCGGACGGCGTGCTCCATCGTGCTGGACAGCACGTGAAGTAAGATCTGTATCTTACGGATGATCAGAACAGAAGACGGATTTGTGTCGAAGTAACACCGGTCTAGGAAAAAGGTTTTTATTAACCTAACTCGAGGAAGGGTAAATCGAAGTTGCCGATGTCTGAACTAATGAATTAATCACAAGCGCGAGCTAAGAGGTCGTGATGTCGATGACATAAATATCATTAAAATATCCTTTGTGAGACAAGTTTTCAAATGATATGCGACACACTATATTAGTAAGAGATGAGTACGTAATTAAATTAATAACGAAATGTATAAAGAAATTCAAACAAGCGTTAGATGCTTGCTTGACAAGTTAGGTAGATGTCGAAGGGTCTATCGACTAGCGAGAATAAAAGAAAGGCTTTCTACTTGCAAACGAATTTACAGAAAAATATCTAAGTGAAGTTTAATATTTTAAAATGCGGAATATTTAAAGAAATAAATACCGGGTGTCTCAGTTATGTTGTTCCAATGGCGTATCTCCGTCATCTAGTAAAATAAGAACTTGAAACTTGGTACATCTGATACACACCTAATATTCTTTAAATTGAGCTTAATATTTATATTCTTTAACTTCCGGTTTAACCGGAAACGACCCTAACTTTTTTATTTTAAATAGCACTCTGTATATTTTCCTCAAAATTTTAATTCTACTGAAAATTATATTTCCCATGAAGTATTACACTTTTTATTTAGACTTAAAAACAGAGGTGAAATTGCATTTAAATATTCAAAAATTGGGATCCTAGAAACCAAAGCGATCTATGGAAACTAAGGCAAAATTTGACGTTATTTTTATTTAACATTGACAGTTCATAAAGTGTTTAATTATTAATTGTAATTGTGTAATTAATTAAAATTTGTTTCAAAGTTGCTTCTAACAAAGTTGTAATTAAAATGAATAACGACTATTTTACAAATGAGGGAAAATTGGATATGATCCTCATTTATGTGGGATTGTAGGAAAAACAGGTTTGATGTCTTAAGTGTTTACATAGAGCGGTATCCTGACAGAGATATTCCAAGCGCTATGTATTTTACACGTCTGGCTTCAAATTTAGAGACATGTGGTGCCTTTTCAAAGAAAAAAACCCGCTCACAATTCTAGAATTGTGCCTGATTATGTTAATCCGATTTTTCCTAATAAGTGGATAGGCACACATGGACCAATATGGCCTGCAAGATCACCCGATCTAACGCCGATAGATTATTTTCTATGGGGATATTTGAAGAATAGGATAAACCACACGCCTTTTCCAGATTTGAAAGATATAAATAGAATTAGGAATGAATGCGCAGCTCTTAATATCGAGGTATTAAAAAATGTTATCTTTGGTGAACGTTTGCATCGAGCCGAATGTTGCATTGAAGCAAATGGACATTTGCTTCAATGTAGCATTTTTAACATTTTCTTTAGAATATTTTTTGGCGCTCATGGTTCAAGTTTGGAGCCACTACGAGATTAATTAATACCGTTCTTGTATAAATAAAATTAATCACAGTATCACATTTTTTGTGATTCATTTAACATTATTTTTCTGTGATTTGATTTTCAATTAAATGTTTGTAAACCACTCATGTCTAAATGAATATTCTTTCTAACAGAGATATTAAAAATTAATTTTTGGGAAATATATTTTTGCTAAATTCAAATACGAATTAATGAACATACTTTTCATAATTTTCTACAATCCCAATTTTTTAATATTTAAAATGCGATTTCACCTCTGCTTTGAAGTCTAAATACAATAGAATTCAAATTTTGAGGAAAATATACAGGGTGCTATTTAAAATAAAAAAGTTAGGGCCGTTTCCGGTTAAACCGGAAGTGAAAGAATATTAATATTAAGCTCAATTTAAAGAACATTAGGTGTATATCAGATATCCCAAATTTAAAATTTTTATTTTACTAAATAACGGAGATACGTCATTGGAACAACATAACTGAGACACCCGGTATAATTTAAAAATAGAATTAAACATTCTTATATATGCGAAGCGTAACACCATATATGTTTTTTAAGTTGAATATTTCTAACCACTAAATACAAAAGAAGCGGCTGTCATTTTACTTTGTCGACAAAATATACATTTCTTCTTTACGGATATCATGTAAAATTTAATGGGTTATTAATAGAGTGGACCAATTCGGAGCGAAAGCAGAGGCGTGACTAACGTATTGGTTCCCGCGTTCCCCAACGCACATACGATTACTTAGTATGTTGTTCACGTTCATCGTGTGTACTCGTACAATAGCAACAGGAAAGTGTATTCTGTGTATTTAATAATGTTGAAGGAGCGTACAGTAAAAAAACCGCTATCATCAAAGTTAGTCAATAGGTTTATTGAGAACCATCCTAGTTTATCTTACAATGGGGTAAATGTAAAATGTTTAGTGTGCAATACATATATATATATATATATATATATATATATATATATATATATATTAAAAATAATAGAATTTTTATTGGTTCAGCGACCTTTTATTGAATTATGATGTTTTATTCTACGTTTCGACTTTTATTATTTTTCAGTCTTTTTCAAGTAACTAGAAACAAGAATTAATACAATGAGAACATGAGAACTGTGTTTGCTTTTGTGAGATTGAATTAACAATTAAATTAACAATTAAAATTAAAATTAGATTAAAGACTGAATTACCAATTAGATTAACAATTAAAGTTAAAATTTAAAATTAGATTAATAATGAGTAAGGACAATTAAAGTGATTACATCTGTATAAATGAATAGAAAATTTGAATTAAACTACAATACAGTAAGGTAACTAGAAACAAGAATTACTACAATGAAAACGTGAGAGCTGTGTTTGCTTTTGTGAGACTGAATTAACAATTAAATTAACAATTAGAATTAAAATTAGATTAAAGACTGAATTACCAATTAAATTAACAATTAAAGTTAAAATTTAAAATTAGGTTAATAATGAGTAAGGAAAAATTACAGTGGTTAAATCTGTATAATTGAATGAGATGTTAAACTTTTTATGTTAAACTACATTACAGTAAGAAACAATGAATGAACAATGAATGACAAAACTCACCGTTTCTTTTGGTTTTCAAAATCACGCATTCTGTGTAACATGTGTATCGGGGGCCCGAGACCTTTTTTTGTAACGAACCGATCGCACTGGTTGGAATATTGTAAGTGTTTGTGGCTTTGTTAAGAGAGGTTAATTTCTGTTCTATTTTGGAATTTAGCAAATTGGTCAGGACCGTGTTTAGGGGTATGTAGTAAAAGTATTTACAAATGGGAACTGATAAAAAGTTTTTTTGTTTTTTTGGTTTGTGTTTGTGTGTGCGGGGGGGGGTGATTTTATCTATTGCTTAATGAGTGGGTAATAGAGTTTAGACAGTCCATCAATTTCGTTTCTGTCGTTGATTGTTCTGCTGTTTTTGAAAATGTGGATCATTTCTAAGACCTCCCTAGCTTTTGTATTCTTTTTCTGTGTTATTACTTTGGTGTTATCAAAATCAAAATTATGTTTTAGTGTCAATTGCTTTAAAAAAACACCAATTGACACTAAAACATAATTTTGATTTTGATAACACCAAAGTAATAACACAGAAAAAGAATACAAAAGCTAGGGAGAAATGATCCACATTCTCAAAAACAGCAGAACAATCAACGACAGAAACGAAATTGATGGGATGTCTAAACTCTACTACCCACTCATTAAGCAATAGATAAAATCTACCCCCCCCCCCCGCACACACAAACACAAACCAAAAAAACAAAAAAAACTTTTTATCAGTTCCCATTTGTAAATACTTTTACTACATACCCCTAAACACGGTCCTGATCAATTTGCTAAATTCCAAAATAGAACAGAAATTAACCTCTCTTAACAAAGCCACAAACACTTAACAATATTCCAACCAGTGCGATCGGTTCGTTACAAAAAAAGGTCTCGGGCCCCCGATACACATGTTACACAGAATGCGTGATTTTGAAAACCAAAAGAAACGGTGAGTTTTGTCATTCATTGTTCATTCATTGTTTCTTACTGTAATGTAGTTTAACATAAAAAGTTTAACATCTCATTCATTTATACAGATTTAACCACTGTAATTTTTCCTTACTCATTATTAACCTAATTTTAAATTTTAACTTTAATTGTTAATTTAATTGGTAATTCAGTCTTTAATCTAATTTTAATTCTAATTGCTAATTTAATTGTTAATTCAGTCTCACAAAAGCAAACACAGCTCTCACGTTTTCATTGTAGTAATTCTTGTTTCTAGTTACCTTACTGTATTGTAGTTTAATTCAAATTTTCTATTCATTTATACAGATGTAATCACTTTAATTGTCCTTACTCATTATTAATCTAATTTTAAATTTTAACTTTAATTGTTAATCTAATTGGTAATTCAGTCTTTAATCTAATTTTAATTTTAATTGTTAATTTAATTGTTAATTCAATCTCACAAAAGCAAACACAGTTCTCATGTTCTCATTGTATTAATTCTTGTTTCTAGTTACTTGAAAAAGACTGAAAAATAATAAAAGTCGAAACGTCGTAGAATAAAACATCATAATTCAATAAAAGGTCGCTAAACCAATAAAAAGTCTATTATTTTTAATATTAAGACACGGCCAATAAAATAAATAAGAAAAATAAAATTCTTATAAACACTAAATATATATATATATATATATATATATATATATATATATATATATATATATATATATATATATAAACCATTTAACAAAATCAAATTTGCAACGCCACGTGCATAGCGCAAGACATAACGATAGAGACACTGGTGCCGATACAAAATACGAGTGTTCTTATTTGATTTGTGTACAATGATGGTTGTGTGTAATTTACCGTTTACTTTGTTACGCAATGATTCGTTTATTTCATTTCTTGAAAAATATGGCAATGTAGAATTACCGAGCTGCACCCACTTACGACGTTATTTAAAATCTGTTCGTGTACATTTAGAAAATAAAATTAAGGCTGATCTGAAAAATAAAAAAGTGTGGTTGAGTGTGGATGAAACAACTGATAGCAAGAAAGATCTGTACTTAATGTTATGGTGCGTAAAATGGAACCAAATCAATCGCCATCCTCAATTTTATTAGCTAGCAGACAAATAGAATAATGTACTGCTCGGGTAATTTCAAAAGTGGTGTACAAAATTCTTCGCTATCGTTACAGGAATCAGTGCTAGTTGTGAAAGATACACACGCACAGCTATGTTCGATAGAAGACGCAAGAAATGAGTGTATTTTAAGTAAGTTTGAATGTGTTTTAGATAAAGATTTAGATTTTGCCAGACTTAGACAAATTTGTGAAGGTTCGTCTACAGATGTGTTAAGTTGTTTCAAAGATTATTTTAATTATGCAAACATCACATCACTAGATGTGGAGCGATCGTTTTCTTTATACAAGCACATATTTTCCTCACGGCGGACGCGTTTTCGAGAAATAACTTTGGAGTCGCACCTTATGATTTTCAAGTCACGGAAAAAGCAATAAAGACGGTAAGTTTTTTTTTAATCATCTAATTACATACATTTTAGATTTTATTTTTTATACGTATCATCGAGAACGTTTCATAATCTAGAAAAGCCGTCTTACATTTTTTTTTGTATCTAACATAATAACAGCACCGTTCGTGATAGTATATCTCTAGATATTAATAATGTTTCGCATGCGGGAACCAATGCGTTAGTCACGCCTCTGCTTTCACTCCGAATTAGTCCACTCTAGTTATTAATCATTGTAATGTCCTTTCGAAGCTTGTTAAAATTATTGATTTATTTTCGATAACTTGTTGAATCTGCTTTCTTAAGATTTATACTATGTAGAGAGTATTATTTATATTTACGGACGTAAGAAAATTCTATTGTGATCAAAACTCTTTTCAAACATTGTTTGTATTTGCTACAGGTGTTCATTATTTTCAGATTACACAATAAATGTAACATGAAAGTGTCCACCATTTGCACATATACAAGAATTTACACGACAAAGAACATTAAAATGTACTTTTTGCATAACTTCTTCACATTTCTCATTTTCATTAAATGTTCGAAACCACTTAAATCAACAGTACGAAAACAAATATAGGTAGAGTTAATAATGTCTGTATAAATTAGCAACTACGTTCACCAGCTTAACCCCAATGGATTATTATTTTTTGTGAGGACATCTTAAGCCCACAGTTTACATGCCACATTATAGATAATAGAGAATCACTGTGTCAACGTATTCAAGATACAATAAATAATGTTAAAGCTGATGAAGTTATGCAATAAGTACATTTTAATTTTATTTGTCATGTAAATATTTGTATCCGTGTAAATGGTGAATACTTTCAACAATTTCTATGACATCTTTATATTTTTTTTTGCATGTTTTAGTAACACAATTTTTCTGTTAATTGTTACTTTGAATTATTAAAATACAAATTCCACAATAACCGTAACAGTAATCTTACAAGGAGGCCTTCTCTGTAGTAAATAAGTTACACAATCTAAATTTTATACTTAAGCCCCTTTTCTTCCATTGGCGTAGAAATTTGAAATGCGCAATTATTAAAAAACCCAAGTTCTACGCTTATGGAATGATGTTGCCCAAAATTTTGATATGAGATTTGTGTCTCATAAAATTATGTCAACGTACCAAATTTCAACAAAATCGAATGAGCCGTTTTATAGTTATAATAAAAAACACCATTTCAGAAGCGTAACTTCAGCGCCCTATAGCGTCCAAACTAAGCAACTTTGTACTAAGGTAAGTTGTCTTCAATCGACTCATTTTGGTTGGTAGGTTTTTGTAAAGACCTTTTACAGACACCTTGTATTTTATGTCTATTAAATATATATCTTTTATATACCGGTCTCTTTTTTTATCATTACAAATACATCGCCCTATGTGTAGAGCTAAAAAAATTAAATTTAATGCATTGATGGCATAATAGGCAACCAGTTATACACCAGTGACGTATTTCTCCAATTGTCAAATATTTCTGATTTTTCATTCATACCTAAATCTTAAATTAAATACATTTTATTGAAAAATAGATAATTTATTTAAGACATTTAATTCAACAAATTCAAAGATGGTTGTTTTCTAAATTTCCACACAAGAAAAATAAAACCAATCACGTGTTAACAGAACACATAAAATAGAATATCCCGTGTTATGAAGAAAAACGGTCTGTAGGATCACTTTTAAATGTATCCAGGCATTTTGAAGTATCGTATAGTTCGGTGAAAGGATTCAAATATAAGCCATACAAGATATAAAACCGGCAAAAACTTTTCGAGGAAGATAAAGTAAAACAAACTGATTTTTGTAATATAATATTTAATTTGTTAAATGAAAACAAAGAAATTTTAGTTTCTTAATAGATTTAAAGAGTTTCATTTACATTCTGTATGGCAATCTAAATAATTTCCCTTTGAATGTTTAATCTTTAATAGTTAGAAAGCATAGTAAGATGAAACACATTGAATTAGTTTTTAGCTAATAGGATAAGTTTGGGTGTAATTTTAATAAAATAAATAATTAGGCCAGTTATTAATATTTTTTAAATTTTTATTTAGGTACATTATTATATTAACATTTTTAAGTTTTGGTCTTGCACACCTTTGTTCTATTACTAAACGAGCTATACTAAACACTCTTTCACTTTCTGCTGAACTTGTTGGAATACAGAAGTATTTCCTAGAACATTATTCTAAGGGTTTCAGCTCCATTTCTGTTACCTAAAAGAATATCCAAATAAAAAATGCAATTACCGTTCCTTTTTAAACTTACCTTCCAAAATAAAAGAGGATCTACGTCCTGCTTTGAATCTGGCCCTTCGTTAGTTATTATTACATCAACTGTAATTGATTTTACCTCCTCTTATTCTTTCTTGCAAAAATCCAAATAATGGAAGTAACTTTTGATGTAGACTAATGTCTGTTTCGTCTATAGCCATTCGTTCTTTATTTTCAGGATCTATTTTCTTCATAATATTAAATATTTCTAGTTCTAGAAAAGAAGCAGCCCCAGTAGCATTTTCAGTAGTACGGATACCTTCTCTTTTAAATCGAGATTCAAAAACAGTTGTTACTTTAATAACTGATCGTCCTTCATATGAAAATAGCAAAATTGCCATCGATTTTAATGGTTAGACCAGGGATTGAACTCGGTTCATCATATTCGTAGTTTAATGACCTACCGACTATACCAACACAGTCTCTAGTAATTTAATAATGTAGGGAATATTTTATAGAGAGCAATTGCTTCAAAATTGTCTTGACAGCTTCTTCACTTCCAAACCATCGAATTGCTTCAAGAGTGGAATGGAAATGTATTTTGTTTATTAAGAAATTCAAACTTATGCACCAACTTAATAATTGTCATCGTCTAAGTTTATAAATTTTAAAATATTCCGGTTAAAGATTCCTGGTGGGAAAGTAAAAATAACGAACTCTTAGTTGGAATAAATCTTTATTTTGTAAAAGTAATACTGAACTAAATTTTAACATTGTAATATAACGAACGTCAGCTAGTCACATGTAATTTATACGTATTTTTTTCATTCTTCAAAATAGGAATGAATATAGAATAATTATTGTAATAAAGAGAGTATGCTATATTTAAATTTAAAATGCCTCATTACAATTAATCAAAATTAAATTATACAGTACGTATTAAAAACTTTCACATATAAACAGTTCAGAATGATATACAAACAAGATGTAACTTCTTTTAGTTGTTTTTCAATTAGTTTTGGGAAAAGAAAAAGTTAAGACTTTATAAAAACATTTACTTAAATAAATATTTATTCACTTATGATATCCATCGAACATATTAGCAGACGTTCCAAGGCCATTATCACTATGTTCCAAAGCCACTGTTGAAGCTGACTCTGCTGCTTGAGCAGCATTAGATTGAGCTAAATAGGCGGCAGTTACCGCTCTCTCAGTAGCTTCTTGTGTTGCGACTAATTCTATTTCAGCGGCACGAAGTTGATGGGTCAAGGATGTAAGCCTCTCATTAGCTGAACCCACCATAGCTTGTTGAGAACCTAATTCTGCATTGGATTTTTCCGCAGCTTCTTGAGCGTGCACTGCTATTCTTTGGGCTGTATTTGCGGCAATACCAATAACAATTACTGCCTGTTGAGCTTGATTGGCTGTCTGCTGTGCAGCTATCGCAAATCTTTCGGCTTGTCTCAGTTGTAGTATTTCCCCTTGAAGGTCTTGATGTGCTTCATTGGCATCACGTTCCAACTTTTCTACGAGAATGTATTTACCAATCAAGGCCGTTTGTGCAGTTGCCGCTGACTGGAATGTATAAGAATTATTGTTAACGATTTAAATTTAAGTTAAATTAGATTAAATTTATGTTGATTGGTTGAGTAACAAATAGAAAAATATACATTACCGTTCGATAAAGAAAATTATGTAATTGACGAAAGGATATAAATAAACGAAACTAAAAAATTAAATTTCAAAAAATAAACTAAAAAAATAATCTAAAATTGTAAGAGACAAAAGTTAAACGGTCAAGTATCTCGGGAGCGGTTAGAGATATCTTAATGAAATTTTGTTCGCAAAAATAAGGAAATTAGAATTGTATTTTCATGTTCTTGCTTCTTCTTCTTCTCTGTTTTGGGTTGGACGCCACCACGTCCAGGCACTTGAGCACACTGCTCTTTGTACTATCGCCAATAGGTCTCCCAATTCCACTCTGTTAGTCTTGTGTTCTCGATAAAAGCCACTATTCTCCTCAGGGGAAGTTTGAGTACACTCGAAGGATCCAATAGATCTCTCCCGAAATATTTCTGTCCTTCAGTTCCTCACACGTGCATATTACATGAAGGCTAGTTTCCTCCTGTTTTTCACTTCTACACCAGGGCTCGCTAACCAAGCCCATGGTGTACAAATGCTTCCTTAAAGGACAATGTCCGGTTATTAACCCGGTAATTATTTTAATTTCTCTTTTGGTACTACGAATTAGGTTGGCTGAAAACTTTCCGTCCAACCCCCTTAGTAGTGTTTTGGTATGGAGTTGACCTTCCGTTAACCTCCATTTATTTTTATGTTCTTTTTCTAGCCATAACCAGATCTCCCTTTTAGCGGAATCCTTAGTGATTCCACATACAGGTTCTGGTCCTATGAAGTTCCTATTAGTACCTTCTTTGGCCAGTTTGTCGGCTACCTCATTAGCTTTAATTCCCTCATGTCTTAGCACCCATATCTCACCCATATCTCATTGCCTTTAATTCCCTCATGTCCTGGCACCCATGTCAGCGACACTCTATTGTCTTGTGTCAGGCTATTGAGGACCTGTTTACAATATTTCACTAGCTTAGACCTGGTAGATGGGTTCATAATGGCTTTAATAGCCGCCTGACTATCAGTCATTATGTTAATTTTTTTGCTTGCGCAGCCGGTTTCCCGAATTTCATCGGCGCAGGCTGCGACTGCTAACAATTCGGCCTGGAAAACCGTAGTATGTTTCCCCAGACATATCGATATCTTCCTTCTAGGGCACATTCCGCATATGCCTGCACTTGCCCCCTGACTAGATTGTGATCCATCAGTGTACCAGGTGCCGGCACCACAATCGATCGAGCGGCTTTTTGCCTGTTCCCTGGTCGGTATAAGTATGTTCAGCTTAGCTTTAAACATAATTTTAGGTGCCATACTGTCCACCGGCATTTGAAATATCGGCTCTTCCAGTATAGTTCCTGTGATATCTGTATGGCTCCCTACAACCTTATTAGGACATCATACGTCATTGGCCTACAGCCTCAGTATCGCAGCCATTGCCTCCGCCCTTATAAATAGTTCCAGCGGAGGGAGACCCACGATGGCCTCATTTGGTTTTAGCCCCCGGTCTTGCCAACAGCTCTTCTGCATCTCCAGAAGAGCTGCGCCGCCCTGTCTGCCACTTTGGCTTGGTGTCTGCTCCAATTCAGTTTCGCATCAAGTGTTATGCCTAGATACTTCACTTCATTGGTTAGTTCTAACTCTTGTCCAAACAGCTTTACGCTACCCAGATCATTTAGTTTTCTCATGTTGGTGAAGGCTACCAACTTGTTTTTTTGAGGATTGACAGCTAATCCCTCCTCAAGGCACCATCTTTCTACAATTCGCAGAGCATTTTGCATGATGCTCGCCACTGTCCCCGGGAATTTCCCCTGGGACACTATGACAATGTCATCGGCGAACCCCTGCGTCCATATTCCCAGGTCATTTAATGTCCTGAGGAGATTATCCACTACTAGACTCCATAGTAGTGGTGACAATACGCCTCCTTGAGGGCACCCTTTTGTTGTCCTCATGGAGATCGTTTTGATTTGCATTTGGGCATGAACTACTCTGCTACGCAGCATGTTATGAACCCAGTTGCATGTGGTGCTTTTTATTTTTCGATCTCTTAAAGATCGAAAAATAGAAGACATCGAGGTGTTATCGAAAGCTCCCTCTATGTCTAAGAAGACTGCAAGTGCAATTTCCTTGTAGTGTAGGCTCCTTTTGAGCCCTCTCACCAGGCTATGCAGGGTCCCTCACCTGATTTTCCCTTCTGGTATGCCCATTGCAGTGGGTGTAGAGGAGATCTATCCAGAGCCCCTTGTTTAATATTTAAATATATCATTTTTTTTGCTTGTCGCATATTTGAAATCCAAGGCTAACTTATTTTTTTTTTATCGCAACAGTGCTTAAATTTGGCATCGTTGGAAAGATCATTTTTTTTCAAATTCAGCCATGTAAACATAGTAAGTCTATTTTCCAAAATAGTTTAAAAGAAAACGGATTAAATATTTCGGTCTCTTTTGGGATAACAACAATAAAAAAACATATATTAAAAAAGAAACTATTTAGAAAAGGTGTTCAAAGAGTCCACGATTAACTTTCTGGTAGTAATAGATACGTCGAATGAAGCCGCGAATTGCGTTTTCCCACCAAATCAGAGGTATATCAGAAATTTCTTGCAGATTTCGTAATTTGAGATCCTCAAGATTTTCTGAACTATTAACGTAAACCCGATTTTTTAAACACCCCTACAAAAAAAATTAGTTAGGGCCGAGTCTGATGACCTTGCCTGCCATTCGATAGTTCCTCGTCGGCCATCGGTTTGTGAAAGTAGCGTTAAGAAAATTTCTAATGTCTATGGCATAGTGTGCTAGTACACCATCTTGCTGGAACAATATTTTCCGGTATTGATTAAGTTGAGGGATGATGTTTTCTTCCAATAGTTCTAAATACTTCTGCTGTCAAGCTGACATCGATAAAAAAAAGTCCTACAATACTGTTGCTACTAAATCCCATTCTAATATTTAATTTTTGAGGATATTTTATATGAACCTGGTCCACCCTATGCGGTTAGAACAAGTCCAGTATCTACAGTTGTATCTGTTAACATGACCATTTAAACAAAATGTTGCTTTATCCATGAAAATTATATTGGTATTGGTATTCATTTTTTCCGTTATAACTTCGCAAAATTCAATCCTACGATCAAAATCATCTCCACTTAATTCTTGCAGTAATTGTCTTTGGTAATGATATGATTTCTTTTATTAATCTTCGAACTGAGCGTCTACACATTTTATGGTTTAAAGCTACATCAATAAAGAAAGACAAATTCAATGAATTTTTGTTAACGCTGCCTTTATCCATATATATTTTCACCGTTTTTGAAACTGTTGATTTATTGATGTTTCTATTTATAACAAGTGTTCATTTGAAAAGTCAATCTAGTAGCATGTGATTTACTGAGAACATTTTGAAGTACATGGTAAATTAAAATTTACTACTTAACCTACGAAGTCGTATATTTTGACAGTTTCATACATATAAATAAATAACAAATAATAGGTATTTATTGAAAACTATAACAAATGTTGAACATGTTGTCCTTCAAGATCAATGCACTTTAAAATCCTCCGTTCAAAATTTCTGATGATATTCTGCAACATTACTGGATTGTTATTAATTTCCATGTATTTCTGTTCGATTTTCTGTAGCATATCATTCAAATTCAATATAGGTGTTCGAAATATGTTATTTTTTAGATAAGGCCACAAAAAGAAGTTGCAAGGTGTTAAATCGCATGAACGTGCAGGCCAGGCAATTTCAGTATTTCGACTAATTATACGCTCATCAAAAAATTCTCTTAAATAATCCAAAGATTATGCAGTACAGTGACAAGGTGCTCCGTCTTGTTGGAAATATGCATTTTGTAGTTCATCACCATGCAACTGATTGACAAATGGTTGTAAAATTTCCGTAAGGTACCTTTGAGCAGTTAACGTTCCCTGAAAAAATATTGGTCCAATGATTCGCCTTTGGCTTATCGCTGCCCAAACACCAATTTTCTCTGGATGTAACGATTCTTCATTAATTACATGTGGATTTTCACTACTCCAAATTCTTGTATTTTGTGAATTTAGGTATTCCGTTTTTTAAAACCATGCTTCATCAGTAAAGATGACTCTTTGCGAAAGTTCTCCATAATTGTTCATATTTACAAACCAATTACAAAACTGTAGTCTACGTGGATAATCAATTTCTAACAATTCTTGTACTGCTGTGACACGGTATGGATAAAGTTGCATATCTTTTTTTAATAACTTGTGAGTTGTACCAACAGAAAGGTTTATTTGTTGACTCAAATGTCGAACAGATGTTTGTGGTTCATTTTCCATTATTTCTTCAAAACGATTGACAACTCGAGGTGTACGTTTCTTAACTGCTCCGCTGCCTGATTTTCTTAAGAGACTACCAGTTTCAGAAAAAAGTTTGAAAGTTCTATCCAAAGTGTTCTTAAATTATATATAATCTATTACAAAATGTGGAAACTCAACTTGAAATTCTACCATGCAATCTTGAACTGAATAAACCCATAAACCATCAATTTTATTACCACTTCGAAAATAAGCCTGGACAAAAAAAATTTTATGTTCTAAGGTGAAAGCCATTTTAGAACTGAGAAGCAATTTATTTAAACCAGAATCGACGCACGATTATTTTATGCACTAACTGATATTTGTGATTGACATTATCCAATGTCATTTGAATTTACGTTTACGGAACAACAAACACATATTAATATATTTGGGTCTTATTCTATCAAAATTTCAAAGTAACCTAGATTGACTTTTCAAATGAACACACGTTACTTCATTAAATAATCGATAAACTTGAGCATAAGTGTGTTTTCTGTAACCGTATCCAACCATTCCTATTGTTAAAACTCTTTTGCTTTCACTTAAATACATCTGAAATCCGTGTGATAATTGAAACAAATCTAAAACCTACATATGGACGTTAACGGTTGGCAAGTGTAATTAAATACTTGATAGGTCACCCGTAGTTTCATAGCCAACTAAAGGAAAAGTGCATTTACCCCAAAAGAAACCTAAATACTTATCCATTTTTTTTAAACTATTTTGAAAAAAAGATGAGGAACCCCAACATTTTCTCAGAGCTAGCTCAATGACTTGGTTAGAGATCTATGACTTTTAAAAGATGCTGCCGAATTGTTGGGGTCAAGATTAAAAAATGAAACCTGCTATCACCCGAACCCTCATTTTCGTAGTATAAGAAACGAGAGAAAGAATTCACTAAGTGGAAGCATGTTTGAAGAAGTACCAAAAAGAAGGAGAAACGATTTTGTAGGCAAAAAGAATGAACGCGGAAGGTTAAGTATATTTGGGTTGAATTATTTAGTTCATTGTTATAAAATAGTGTTTTTTTCACTAGTGTTATGTTTTAGTAAACATCTTGTATTTTGCAAAAAAAAATTGTACATGAGAAAGAAATGGGAATCATTTTTGGATTCAACAGACAATATATAACAACAAAAAGTATTCATAAACTTGTAAATAAAAATGCAAATTTAGTATAAATAGCAATGTAGTTAAGGTAAAGTTATTATTCCAGCCAAATAACTCAAAACATGTTCAATAATTAATCACGAAATTTGCAAATATTAACAAGACAGCTTGTTATAGTGAACTTTACAAATATATTGGATGTATTACGGAAATGATGTATGTACCACCCGGAGGGGCGGTAAAAGGTGTAACAAGGGAAGATCAAGTCTAAAACCGAAGAATCAGTGAGTATTTGGTAGTCAAAGCAGATTTGTAATCAATAGAAAAAAAATATTAGGATGGTGGGGGAATTGACGAAGATTACACAAGGACAGACTAGTAAAGAAAGTATGAGGGACTAAGAGGTAGGTAAGACCCCTAGGGAGACATTGAACGATGTTATTACAAAAACATACTAATTGAAATTAAGTAACAAAGTTCATGTACAAAATACAGATTCAAGTCTCTACACCAAGTGGTAAAAAGTATAAGGTATTATAGAAGGCCATTCAGAGAGATTTACACTTTTATTTTATCTATAGTTTTAAAGTCTGTTGGGATATAATTGCCTGATTTTTTACAATGAATAAAGCAAGCGTTGGAAATTTACACAATGGAACGGTTTGATCCCCATCAACGTACGTTCTGTGTGCGTAGTTTTTATGAATTAAATCATTCTTACATTGTAGTTCGGCGTCGATTTCATGTTCGTTATGCTCTTAACAACGTCAGTGAAGCACCTATTATTAGTGCAACCCAAGTTTGTGCACTAATAAAAACATTGACTGTTTCGTGGTGTAGTGGCACAAGACCCATGCCGATCACTGCGAAAACAGGTTTCGGTTGTGCAATTACATAAGTCTTTATAAAAGAAAGGTATTTTTAATAATATAAAATATTGTTAAAAATCTGGTGTGAAGAACACAAATACAGCTTCACTATTAATATTTTTGTGAACGTGTCCGAACATATCCCTCCCCAGAGACGTAGATACGTATTTCGCCTTTCTACAGGCTCATCGGTATGCCCCTGCTGGAGAAAAGATATATTCAAACACATTCACAAAAAAGAACCACATCGCCACATCACAGAAATTATCCAGACCGAGCGTAGAAGTAAATTCAGCGCTGCCTGTTGTCAGACAGTCGAAGTACCTCGCCCCGTCCACATAACCAATGTGAAGTAACGACGCCCTTCCAAAGATGTCACAGCCATCTCTCTAGAAACTGCATTTTGTTTGTGTCTTCACTCATACTACGGACTAACCGCATGTGTAATATATCAGAATAATTGAAACATACATGAGTAGGTAAACCCCACCAGTTCTGTATAATACAAAGGTATTTTTAATAATATAAAATATTATCAAAAATCTGGTGTGAAGAGCACAAATACAGGTTCACTATTAATATTTTTGCAAAAATTTTTGCGAATGAATTGGTGCGAATATAAATTTTATTTACATTTATTTGGTAGTTATCGGAGCTAAGAAGGTTGAAAATCGTTGGACTAGCGATTTATAATTCTAAAATAATTTTAATAAAGTTTCATTTTAATGCCAAAACTAAATTTTAATATTGTCGTGTTAAAAGTTTTCTCCAATTAAAACTCATATTTGTTCGAGATCACCCAACTGCATTTCTCACTATCATATTTCAACTGATTCTTGAATTGCATTTAATCGTAACTCTCAATTCCATAGTAATCATCTCCAGTATAATTGTTACTAGATTAGACAGAGAGCGACGTATTGCAAATTGCTTAAAAGTTAAACTTACGCCAGCCGCAGCTTGCGCCAGGGAGCGTTTAGCGGCAAAGGCAGCTTGTCTGGCAGCAGCATGTTGATTTGCAACAGCATTATTCGCTTGTTCAGCCGATCCCTGCGCAATCGTTTTCAACCCGCTGCCCGCACTAAATCCACTTTCTCCTCCACCATATCCACCTCCATGACCGACATCGACCAACGCCACTGACGAGACGTGCTCGGTTTCCGATACTTCATAGCCGTTTGGGGACGTTCGCTGCTTTATCGCCAGACCAGAGGCCGCAACATCTGTACAAAGACGATTAATTAATTAAATCGTTCGTTTAGATAGGATAAATGTTAAGAGCATGTTGTATAAATGTATATACTTACAGGCGCAAGCTATCACTATGAAAAATCGGAGCATTTCGGTCGCTGTAATGAAAAACAATTAACTTATCTAAAGCTTATGTTAGAAGAAAATACGAGGGTGGGTTGACGCGTGATCATCTACAGTAGGCCGTGAAATAAAAAAATACACATCACATTTTGACAATTTGACGAAGAAAATTTTATTTTGCAACAATTATTTATTAAATTAAAAACATAGGCGGCTCAAAAATACTTAGATATTTAAAACAAAATTATAATAAAAAATTATAAAAAATGTTCAAACATCATTTTCCAAACATAAATAGGATCTACGAATAGTAGATTTAACAACTTTATGTATAATACGCCTTAAAATAGCTCGACATTCATGAACCACGCTTTCACGAAGTTCATTTACGTTATTGTAGTTGCAGGCATACACTTTGTCTTTAATGTATCCCACAAATAGAAGTCGAGCGTCAGATCAGGAGATCTTGGTGGCCATGCAACTGGTCCACGAGTTTCGATCCACCTGTTACCAAACCGCTGTCTGAGGAAATTGGTTACAATTCTGGAATTATGTGCTGGAGCATCATTCTGATGAAGCCAACAATTATGAGCCTCTTGTAAAGGTAATTCGCGCAGCAAGTCTTCGATATTATTTTGCAGTAAATGCAGTAAATAAATGTCGAACGTTAGTGTTTCATTAAAAATTATTGGACCAATTAATAATGACCCTAGTATGCCACACCAGACATTAAATCTAAAAAGCACTTTATGTCGAGCAGGTCTGATTACATGAGGGTTTTCTGTAGATTGTCTATTGAATAAATAATTTTTTGTGAATCTAACTTCATCGAATTCATCGAATATTTGAGGAGAAAAATTATCATTACCATCGCATTGCCTAGTGTATCATTCACAAAATTCTCTTCGTCTTTCATTATACCCTGATCTTAAAGATTGACATACATTCTATTTATATGGATGATATTTGTGGGAGGCAAAAATCTTAAGAGCAGTAGATTTGGGAACGCCGGTGTTGAATTTCCCGAACTGATGTGTTTGGATTTTCAACAACTGCTTATAAAACATTAGTTTTAGTTTTACTACTTATGGGCTGCGGTTTTGTATATGGCTTAGTAAATTATCCGTGATGTATTAAATTTACCTTTAAATTTCTGTAAGTAGAAAGATGGGATTGTCTGCGTTCTGGATACTGGTTTATGTACATTTCGGCAGCTTCCGTCGAATTTTTGTGAAAGAGAATGTAATAAGACAACATGTAAAATTTATCACTATTACTAAACGGCTCCATGACAGCAAAATTATTTAATAATAATCACTAAATTTAGTCTTTAAATGGTACTTTATATTTTATTATGCTAGGTATTTATTTTGCTATTCGAATTGTACATTTCACAGAACATAAACTAAATGTCAACTATAAACAAATAGATTGTTTTATGTTTCCAAGGTTTCCTATTGTTAAATGTCACAACCGCCCTAACCTGTTAATGTAAGAATATGTAGTTTTTTTTAATTTTTGAAATTAGGTTTGGTATCAGGTATAACAAATTATACATTTTTGGAAAGGGAAAGAAAAATTCTTTTCGATGGTGTCATAGCCAACTAGCACCCCCCTAAGAAAAATGAAACTTGACCATTGTAGATCAACTACTATAGCAGTATTCAAAAATCTAAATACACCACCAGATTCCTATTAAAAAAGTGAAGGAAGTGCAAATTAAATTTGTATTACTTTAAAAATAAACGAGTTATTAAAGAAAATCGAAAAAGCAAAAATTCGCTTTTTTTGAGAAAATTAATACTGGTAGCAGTAACTTTGTGGTAATTCATTTTGAAAATAATAAAATAAAATAACCATCATAGATAAATTTAAAACTTTTTTTGTATATTTACCGCCATCTGGCTCGTTTTTGAAGGACTACCCGTATTGTTTCGTTTCGTACCAGCTTAGCTGGTCAAATGAAAGATCGCTTTTTTCGGTAAAGTCTCTTTCGTCCGTCAGATGTCACTTATTAAATAATTGCCACCTGATAGGATGAGGTTTGCTTTATCTAATAGGCGGTTTCGGCTAAATGTCATATACAGATACAGATCTATTTGTAAAGATTTGTATCATTTGTATACATTGCTTCATTAGCTTAACTGACGACGCCTATAGATGGCAGAAACATATGTCTTAAGCAGAAGTAAATGCTGAAAATACGAGGTATTGTCCAAGTATACAGTTACAGATATGTAAATTATTTACATGTCTGTTTCATAATTAAACAAAAGCATTATACGTGCGTATTAACGTATAGATATATTTAAAACCTTCTTTGTATATTTATGTAGTACTTTATATTCTAAACTTTACCGTCGGATTTGTTTTGATTACAATAAACATAAAATGTGAAATTCAATGGCACGGATATAGAAGAGACTTATAAACGAATTATTAGGTTATCCATCTCGTGGTTTCAAAACTGTAGGGCTGTCATTTGACAGCTGTCAAATATGTATGGAAACGGAAGCTTCAAATTTTTAGTTAAATGTTTGCCATTTACGAAAATGCATCACATAATAACAGACAAACGTGTTAAAATTGTTAAACCCTACTACAAACGTGGGGCTCAAACGTAGCCACGTTTCGAGTTCTTCGTTAAAATTGTCAGATGCCCACGTGTCTAATATCTGTGTATGTGTTTGCGATGCTAAGTGACGTTTTACGTGCGATTTCTTGGAATTTTTTAACGATATTTTATAGACTTTGCAATAAATTTCGGAATCACTGGTAATGGACATACAATCAGTATGATCCTTAATCCAACTCACCATTGTTTCACGATGCCATTCACGACGTTGTTCCATATCGTATCTGAGAAAGTAACTTAAACAATGTTCTAGATCTAAATAAATTAAAAATGTATGCGTAAGTTATTGAAACTTAACGAAATTCACTATGTAATTAACAGTTAAAACAATGAAAAAAGGAAACTAACTCACCGTACTTTAATTATCTCACGAAATATAAACTAATAAATAAAACAATTTTTAAAAACTGCTCGGTAACTACGGCTATGAAGAAAGGAATTTGACTCTAAAATTGAAGTTATTGCGTCGCAATTTAACGACAAAAAATAAATGTGCAGTTAACCGAATGAATAGTGCTATTCAATAACTGCGTGTTGTACTTAGCGATATACGAGTATAACAGTGTGGTCATAAAGTTTGGAACCAAGCTTATAACCGCATTATTTTACATTTTTAGGAAAAACGCTCGGACAGGTAAATTCCATCTTTTGACATTAAATTTTTTTCTATGACGTCATTGGTTTTCGAGTGATGACGTTATCAACACTTTCTTTAAATAGCAATCTTATTATTTTTTTCTCGTTTTTGGTAGATCTTTATATCCACCAAATAGTGACATAAAACAATTGGTATGTTGCATCACAGTTTTTTTGAAAAAATGATATAAATTTAGAAAAAAATGCGAAAATTTTATTTTTGTACAAAATTAAATTAAAAAAATACATCTGAACTTAAATTTATTGTAACAGTTAACGTAAATTTTCAAAATTGACCCCACCAACCAACTGACACTGTCCCAGCCGAGTGTAAACACTTCGTATACTCGCCTCAATTATGTCTGGGGATATTTGTGTAAGTTCTACGCGAATTCGTTCTTTTAAATCTTCTAAATTGTTCGGTTTGTTAAAATACACTTTCGATTTCAAACAACCCCACAAAAAGAGCCTAACGGAGTCAGGTCAGGAGAACGAGTTGGCCATTCTACGGCGCCTCTCCGTCCAATCCATTTATTGGGAAATATTTCGTCAAGATAGTGGCGAACCTTTACACCATAATGGGGAGGCGTCCCATCTTGTTGAAACCAAATATTTGGATGGGGGGATCAATTTTTTTGAAAAAATGATATAAATTTAGAAAAAAATGCGAAAATTTTATTTTTGTACAAAATTAAAATTAAATTAAAAAAATACATCTGAACTTAAATTTATTGTAACAGTTAACGTAAATTTTCAAAATGGACCGCACCAACCAACTGACACTGTCCTAGCCGTGTGTAAATGTTTTGGGATCAATAGTAATCTGCGTTATTCGCTCCAGGTCAAAAGAAATTCGTCTTCCCAATCGGCCAATTACTTATTAAAAAATCTTATTTAACATTAAATAGTTTCACAAAAAAGGGCCAAAGAAGTTTAATTTATTTAAAAAATTGACATGATGTGGCAGACCATTTCTTAATTAAAATTATCGCCCAAAAATTGATATGTAGGTAAGTTTTTTTCACACTTCTGTCTTGTGTGAGGACTGAAATATTCTTCTTGAACAAACTGGATCGTCAAAAGCACATGTACTCATGTTACTATGCAAAAAATTTACAAAAACAAAAACACGCACTTTTTTGCAAGATATTTCTTTATGACATTCTTGCTTCTTTTTATACAATTTATGTACAAAAATTTTAGTTTGAAATTGTTTCTATGGCGACAACATTGTTGAATTATTTACTTCTATTTTTGACGTTAAATTTTTAAGATATTGCGTAAAAATTGTTCATTTTCGCTAATATAAAAAATGGCACATTTATCTGAGCGAGAAAGAATCGAAATTTTAATTATGGTTGGGTATGGGGACAGACAAAGAACGCATGCAGAAGCATGCGAATTGTTTAACCATGAACACCCTGATAGACCTCCAATTACCAGGTCTACGGTGACAAAACTAGTTGGAAAGTTTACCGAAACTGGATCCGTAAAAGATCGACCACGGCAAGGTAGACCTCAAGTAGGAGCAGATGTGAAATTAAATGTGCTTCTAGAAGCAGAAGAAAGGCATCATATTTCCACCAGACAACTTGCGTTAGCCAATTAGGTGGCTCACTCATTTGTCGTCAACTTATTTAAAAAAGAACACTATCGTCCTGACAAAGTTCAACTTGTACAGGAATTACATGAGGATGACGAAGATCGTCGACTGCAGTACTGTGAAGACGTAATAGTACGTTGTGACCAAAATCCAAATTTCTTGGAAAACATCGTCTTCTCAGATGAAGCTACGTTCTGCCTAAATGGATCTGTTCACCGCCATAATTGTAGATATTGGTCGCAGAACAATCCGCATTGGACTCACGCGTGTCATACTCAGCGCAGAGGAAAAGTTAACGTATGGGTTGGAATGATTGGACGACGCATTTTAGGACCATATTTTTTTGAAGGAATTTTGACTGCTGTGCAATATTTAGAATTTTTAAGATTTGAACTGGTTCCAGCGCTCGCTGTTATTTTCCCAAATCACGAGGATGGTGATGTACCCCATCCAAATATTTTTCCTAAAAATGTAAAATAATGCGGTTATAAGCTTGGTTCCAAACTTTATGACCACACTGTATACAAAAATAAAGTTTGTTTATTTAAATTATTTCTTTATTTCTGTACAATCGCACGAATTAATCATTCCACCCTCGTATATTTTACAATTTCCAATAAAGTTTTGAGAAATTATATACCACCATTATTTCGAAATTTTAACAGCTTTTGAATTATGTAGAAAAATGATTTTGGGTTCTTTGCTCTTGAAACACTTAGTTAATTTTAAAATTAACATCAAGCACGTCAACGTAAAAAAGAAATTCAAATCTAAAGTGTCACTTCTCATTTAGTTTCATTAAGAAACATGTTTTCATTCACCATTTTGTAAATTGGATTAGGTACTTTAAGTAAGATAATTTCATATTCAACAATGCTAAAAGCAAACAAAAATTTCCATGCCTTTTCTCTTTTTATACATTTAAACGTTCAATTTGAAAAACATTATTAAATTACACGGCTACAAGAAAATTAAAAAAGCACCCAAGTCATTTTGAATTAAAAAAAGATTAGAATTAGTTGTTATAATCCTTTTGCTAATATTTTAAAAAAGTTCAAATATTCAGTGCCGTCTTCCATTTCGCATATTAGTTAATAAAACATCCTGCTAGAAGTTTTAAAATGAACATACACAAGGTGTGTATAAAATGGCGTACCAACTATACATGACGGCTTCAGCAACTCACTAGTAATGCTCTTTACTTCTTACCTTACTGATAGAAAGAATTTTGTATACTATAATGACTACAAATCTAGGACGTATCTTTCTACTTCCGGAGTGCCCCAGGGTTCAAATCTTGGACCCTTATTATTTAACATCTTTGTTAACGATTTAATAAGTTCTATTAATTGTCGTGTTTTGGCTTATGCGGACGATTTAAAAGTTTTTCATAGAATTGGCAGTGCTCAAGATGCTGAGAACATGGATCGTGTGCTCTTTAAACAAATTAAATTTAAACTACAACACATTCTGTTTCATATCTTTCACCAGAAGACCCAATAAATATATTTCCGATTATTCTATTGACAATCAACCGAAAAACGCATGTCAATGATCTTGGAGTTACTTTTGATGAAAAGCTAACCTTCGCTGATCATGTTTCCCAAGTCACGACGTCAGCATATCGACATCCATTTTTTTTGCTCTTAGTAAACACGTGAGGGATTCGCACATTTAGGTTTGAAACATGGCCAACTTATATAATATGTCGATAAGCCGTCGTTTGTCACAGCTCCAGCTTTCAGAAACTACTCAGTTGATATTTATGTCTATTATACAGAGTTTTTCAAGTAACCCTTCGTCAGAAGTTTTCTATGTTAACGCCTTAGGACACTTTTGAAAATGTGGGGCATGTAATCTTGATGCTTGTTGTGTTAAAATAAACTAGTTTTATTGGCATTAGTTTATTTCTTGTTCATATAAGATAAACTAGGATGGTTCTCAATAAACCTATTGACTAACTTTGATGATAGCGGTTTTTTTACTGTACGCTCCTTCAACATTATTAAATACACAGAATACACTTTCCTGCTGCTATTATACGTGTACACACGATGACCGTGAACAACATACTAAGTAATCGTATTTGCGATGGGGCACGCGGGAACTAATTCGTTAGTCACGCCTCTGCTTTCGCTCCGAATTGGTACACTCTAATTATAAGTAACTTAGTGTCAAAAGTAATAATCTTTGAGCCTATTAAAAGTTCCATACTACTTACAAATTAATAAATTTGTTTATTGAGTTTCAAATTTTTTTAAGCCCCCATATATCAAAAAGATGTTTTATTACTTAGACCATTGTTGCACTATACGCCTCAAGTAATAATAACGATAAACCAGAACAGTAAAAATAAATGCACACTTTCTCTCTGGTTGTGGGTCTTATTTAACTATTTATATTCTACTATTTTTGTGTGAGTTGTTTTGTTAAAAAAATAATAATAAGTAAGGAGATTGTCGGGTTATTGCTTATACACAGCTCACGAATAGAGCGAAGCAACTTTCCACACATGTGTGATTCAGCTTAAGATGTACAGCGGGCGAGACCGCAATGTGTCTAGGGAATTACAAAAAATATATTTTTACATTCTTGATATGAATCTTCACATCTCAGTTGATTTTATTTTCTTATATTTTAAGAGTTGCCTCCAAAACGTAGATTATTAATGGTATGAATATTATTTGATATTCAGCAGGCGATTTACGTTTCCGTTTTTATTATATTGTTTCTGCCAGGGCACGACATTTCAAAGATATACATATTTTTTTCTACGTAATCTAATAGTATCATATCCGGTTTGTTAGCATACTATTGTTGAATGTACGATTGTATTTCTTTAAAATTTTGCAGTTTTTATTTTACATAATACTATGAATATCTGTCATGTTACAAGAAGGTATAAAGTTAATGGTCTATTATCTGCTATCTAATTTAGGATTAAATGAAGACTAGTTTTTGTTTTCAATTAGATATTGCCATGGGAGAACTAATTATGTATTTTATAATGGATTTGTTCACCTAAATCTATTTCACTTTCTAGAGTTCCTCATGGTTCGAGCTAAAGATTTTTCTGTTTTCTGTTATTAATTATTGATTCCCTTTAATTGTTTATACGAGAGATATTTTTTGGGTTTTTGTGGATGAGAGTGAGAAATACGCGCGATCGCCATAGTGCGCATACGCGTTTAATCCCAACATGCTTTGCGCGCGTTTAAACACCATTTTCAGCGGTATCGTCTCTCTGTGCTGAGCTGTAGAAGTTTAATGTTTAACCCTATATCGCGCAATTTTTTTATTGGTCTCAAAAAAAAATCCTGAATATTATGTTATGTTCAGAACTCGGAAAAAATATAAAAAAAAATATATTCTATTCTAAAACGTTTTTATTTTGTAAAATATAGTTGTAGCAGATTTGATACAAGGGGGTTATTGTATAACAAAGTATAGTATAAGCTTAACTGGTATGAAATTTTAGGAAACAATTATTATTTTTATTTAAACAGAAAAATAAGCTGCATTTGTTGCATTTAATGTACGAAAATTGTTTGCATGTAGGTAATTTGCACCTTTGCCTTGTTTCAGTGTATATTGGCCAATGATTCCACCCATCTAATCTTACATCCTTTGGAGGAATGTAAGAAGCCGTTGCCGAGCGTTGTCTCTTTGCTTGTATAAACTTTTCTGTATCAGATGGTCTGCCTCTTTTACTGATAGTGCTACTTCCACTTTTGCACAAACAATAAGCTACTTCTGTTCTAAAGTCGGCTAGCCGCATGGAGAAATCTTCTTTACGCTGCTGATTTACTCTTTTATATAATAGCCATGCGTTAACAAGTGTCATGTCCAGCATGTGGTAAAATAACCTAAGATACCATTTCTTAGATTTATTTTTAATCTTATATCGGCCAATAAGACTGTCCATAAGATCAACGCCACCCATGTGGCGATTGTATTCTGTAATAATAT
Organism: Melolontha melolontha; assembly: GCA_935421215.2. Taxonomy (NCBI): domain Eukaryota; kingdom Metazoa; phylum Arthropoda; class Insecta; order Coleoptera; family Scarabaeidae; genus Melolontha; species Melolontha melolontha. Next base: position 137,971,122 of record OW285239.1, read on the forward strand.
TTGGACACTCTACTTCTATTTTACGTTTTTCCTTTCTATCGAAGCGCTTTATAGTAGTCTTTGGAAGTACACCTGTGTAACTAGACAAAAGGCACACGGTTCGGTTATCCTTCCATGCTACACAGGATACGTCAACGCCTTCCAAATTGCAAACATAAGATGTACCTCGTTGTTGTTTATTTAGTTCTTTATCGACAGGAATTTTACAATTTGGTATTCGATTTCTTCTAACTGTTCCTAAAGAAAATATACCTTTCTGTGCCAGATGTGATACAAGTGATAAACTTGTGTAGTAGTTATCAAAATATACGATAAAATTTTTATTGTGGGGTATAATCCTACATAGGCGTTGCACCAAATTTCCAGATACCCCTAAGTCTATTTCACCTCCTACAAGTTCATAGTCTTTTTTTCCAGTGTATATTTCATAATTATATGAAAAACCACTAACACCACTGAGAATAAAGAGTTTAAATCCCCATTTGTGGGGCTTAGCAGGCATATACTGCTTCAAACTGTGTCTACCTTTGGACGCACACATTTGTTCGTCTATCGACAAATGCTTCTCCAATGGTACACTTTTATACCATATACTGAATAACAATGTGTCAATTACTGGGCACAATTTATAAAGTTTATCGGAATGGTTGTCTTTTGTTGAAGGTATATTGTCATTGTCATTGAAATGAAGATTTTGACGAATTTTCTCAAATTTCTTTTGACTCATTGTTTCTTTTATGTGTGTAAATCCTAAGTTAGCACTCCAGTACGATCTCACCTTCCGCATATGTACAAGTGACATATAAATACATATACCTAAGTATTTACGAATGTCTTTGTCGGAAATATGTATTGTATTATTTAAATTTATTTGACTAGCGTACAAATTCGTCTGGAAAGTTATTTTCGTAATCAATTCGTCTGTAAAAAAGTATTTGAAGAAGGCGTACGGGGTATCGATGTTCATAAATGTGGAAGGCAATGTTTCAGAACCTCTGAACTCTTTAGCATCACCTAATACTAAATTTTTCTTTTTCCAAATTATATTTGCATTTTTTTTAGGAACTAATGTTTTAAGTGTATCAGTATTTACTACGTTACTAATAGTAGATTCTATTGATTCATCTAGCGTTTCTGCTTCGTCCGCAACTTCTGACATGTCATCTTCAAATACAATAGGCAAATTTTGTATATCTAGTATATCTTCCAGATCAGTGCTCTCAGATTCGAAGTCAGATTCATCTTGTTCTAGACCATCATCAGTATCCCACAATTGCTGCGCATACTTTTCCAGCTCTTTATTTGTAAGAGGCCTCCTTTTGTTACACAGATTCATTTGTTCGTAAATTTTCTACACTAAAAACGCAATGTATCAGATATGATACAACAAAATTTATAGCCTACTATTACATATATTTCATATATATATTGAAAATGTAGAATATATTAGAAATCCTTTTACCTTATAGAACAAAATCGGACACAATTACGAAGAAAATTTTACGTTTTAAAACTTTATATCACTAATTGTCATCACAGTGAACACTAGTAGTAACGGTCACACATAAGGGTTAGGTCAATAATAATATAACTTGAAAAATAACGGTTTCTAATATATGTCTTATGCCCAGTTACATTAAGTGTTGTAGCTTATATGCAACGAGGAGCTTGCGCAGACTATAATATTTGTAGTACAGATTAATACGCACTTCTTTTAGTTGTATCATTTCTGCTACATTACGCGATATAGGGTTTAGAAAATCGAGTTGCCCGCCGACTGTGACATACGATCTGTAATTCGATTATTGAGTGCAAGAAATTTGACAGCAGCGGAAATTCACCGTCGAAGGTCTAAGCTGATAATGCTATCAGTGACAGTAAAGTTCAAAAGTGGGTGAGAATGTTCAAACGGACGGGTTAATGTGCATGATGAGCACCTCCTGGCCGACCTTCTCTGATTTCTGAAGATTTGGTTACCGAAGTGAACAACAAAATTCAAGAGAACCGATGATTTATGATTTCAAAAGTTATCAATTGATTTTCCACAGGTTTCAAGGTCAGTTTTGTACACCATTGTTTGGGAGAAACTGAAATATCAAAAACTGTGTTGTCGATTGTTTCCAAGACTGCTTTCTGACGATCACAAAACAAAAAGACTAGACTGTACTTTATCGTTTTTGACACGTTACGATCAGGAAGGACATGAATTTGTGGACCACATCGTTAGAGGAGATGAGTCTTGGGTGTCTCACACCCAAGCCCTAGCAACAGTCAATAGAATGGCGGATACACATCGTCATCCACCTACAGTCCAGACCTTGCCCCAGTGATTTTCATAAGCCTTTAGAGCCCAACTCTTCCCAAATTATCACGCACATATGCGCATGTATCTCTGACGTTTTATTACATATGAATCGCAATGAATAATAATAATAATAATATGAAAAGTAATAAATAATAACAATATGAATAGTAATAATATTTGTATATGTTACTTGTGCAAAACAATTTTCTAAATAATGAAACTCATTTACTTGTTGAATAGTTATTCCTTCAATTCCTTTTTTCTTAAGTGTTTCGTTCCATATATCTAATATATCTATACTTTCTTGCAGGTTATTTCCATTTTCAGCTATTAGTACTATATCATCTGCGAATGCTGCCTCAGCTATTTGTATCCTCTCTAGATTTCTGTACCCAATTTGAATTTTTTTCGTCTGCATTGAGCATTGTTATTACATCGTCCATAAATACAGTGAACAGTACAGGATTTAATTCTCCGCCCTGCCTTAACCCATGTTGAGATACAAATCTCTCGGATCTCATGTTCCGCCTTATTATATAATTTATGTTGTTCTTATATAACCTTTGGATATTTGTTATTCTTTTCTTGTTGACTCCCCTTTCTTCAAGAGCTTCCATATTTCATATCTTGGTACTCTATCAAAGGCTTTTTCTAAATCAATAAATGCCTTTTTCCCTTGTTGCAATCTTTTATTAACTATTTGTTTTAGTGTAAATATATGATCTTGCGTGCTACTTCCGGGTCTGAATCCACTTTGCGATTCCGATAGTGATGGTTCGATTAACGGTCTTAGCCTGTTGTTAACTAACTGCTCATATTTTGACCACTGTGCTTAGTAACGTTATAGCTCTGTAGTTATTACAATCTCTATAATTTCCTTTTTTGTATAACAGTGTTATTAGTACCACATCTCAATCCTCTGGTATATTTTCATATTTCCAAGCCATATTAATGATCTCCAAAAGTCTTTGTTCCTACTTCACCAATGTTCTTGATCATTTCTGCCACTATTTTGTCATTTCCAGGAGCTTATTCATTTTTCAATTTTCTTATTATATTAGTTAATTCTTCTAGAGTAAATTGTGTATACTCATCTACATTTCCACATTCTTTAACAGTCTCCACATTTGTGTGTCCTTTCCTGCAGAGTAGCTCCTCAAAGTATTCCTTCCATCTGTTCATTATCTCTCTTTCATCAGTGATTATTTCTTGCTGTTTATTATATAATATATGCTTCCATCATCTATTGATTTTGCTTTTCTGTCCGATTTCAAAACTTTGTAGAATAGTTTCTGATTACCAGTGCTATCTCTCCATTCTATCGCCAAATTCTTTCCATTTATTTGCTTTTGCTTTTAACACTAATTATTTTACTCGGTTCCGTTGCCTTTGGTACATTATGTATTGTTCTGTTTTCTTATTTGCTAAGTACTTTCTCCACAATTTCTTTTTATTTTTGATTTCCTCTTTTATATCGTTCGTCCACCAAGCAGTCTGCTTCCTTGTGTTACATATTTTGTATACTTAAACTTTATTAAAATAATAAATTTGAGTATTTATTTGCCAAAATGTACATTACATATACAATTCTTTAAAATGCTTTGCGCGTGATATTCTATTTATTTCTGTAGAAGCGGGTAATGTCAAGTACGAGTATGATTGAAACTAAATTGATAGACCAAGAAAACTGTGCAATTCAATAACTGTCGCATTGCCTCTCCCACCACTAAATTATTTAAATTACATATTAAATATGCTATTTCAAGATAACGTTGTCATTTTTTAGGCTTAAGTGACTCCTACGCGCGTGATATAATAATTATTATATCACTGGCTGTCTAAATTATAATTTAGACAGCCAGGACAATACCGTTGTTTGTATAACATATACAATTATATTTAGCTCCTCATTCATTACAACTTGTAATATTAACAGTAACGAATATAATAGTAAAGTTTTATTCATACAAACAAGTTTAAAATTCAATTTAAATTTTACGTCCTTATTGGAATATTTTAAAATATTAATAATATTTAGACGACCTCGTTTTTACGAATAATTTGACGAATTGCGTCTCAGTTAAATTATTTCTCGTGATGCGGAAGAAAACTTGATGTTTGCAAATTAACAATTTTGTAATGCAAATAACTTCGGAGGAAGGAAATAACTGATTTAAATTGAAAATTTACTGCCGGAATGTTGACTACTGATATAGGGCCAAAATAAGAAGCTCGTAATTGTTAGAACGATTGTGATATCGCTTTAAAACAGCTACTCATCTAACTTTCTACGTGAATTAGATACAATAGTTTCGGTACTGTTGAAATTTATAATGTCACGGGGTGAGAATTAAATGATGTGAAATAATATCGCACAAAACATTAAGTTTTAACCCTCTTATATTGAAGCACTCAAAGTTATTTGCCCCACGAATTTAGAACCTATTGAGAACCTAATTGAATTATGAACATTCGAAAAGTATTATAACCACACAAAATTAAAATTAAGGATTATTCGAGGGGTGTACTCTTAATATTGAATCTAATCAGCAGGCATTGACAAGCTGACATAAATGTCATTGATACATTTTTATTTGATCTTTTATTAGTTAAACCAAAATAACGACTTTCGAAAATAATTTAGGGTTTTGAAGTTATAGTTATTCGAATTGAATATCTAATTAATAATAATAACTTAATTAAATTTTCAAACTGTAACATTTTGCAACTTCAAAGAAAATTCTGGCCAATTATATTGGAGAAAATTGATTGTGGAAGCCGTTAATTCGCGTTAGTTAATCATTTTGATACACAAAAAAAATTATTACTTTGTGTTTGATCACTTTATTATAACAGATACTTTTGACATTAAAAGCATGTCGTTCTCAAACAAAATTAACAATGCGTATGAGAAGCATAGGAACATTTGTATAGGTGTATCGGGTGTATTTTTTAACTTAAAACTTTCAAACATTTCGAAGAATAAACAATTCACGAAAAAATGTCCGGACCTAAAATTTAATAATTAAGTGGAGTAAATAAACACATTAGTGCTAAAATTAGTCCCTCTGTCTCCCTGCATGTAGGTAGAACGGGGGTAACTTTGAAATCTTAAATAGGAATCCGTATATTTTATTACAGATTCGAATTCTACTAGAAAAAGTACGTAAGATTTGTCTGAAACATTTTTTTCAATTCATAATAGATGGCGTTGTAATCGATGAAATTCATTTTTTTTCAATTTCTCGCACAGAGACCTATGCATACGATTCTGCAATTCGTTTTCAATAATCATATTCACTGATTTGTGGAGTAAACCCAATCTCCATTTTTTAATTTTTGGCCAGTTCTATAAATAACTAGAGCGGACGCATGGGGCCAAAATCACGATGGACCAAATAAATAGTGAATAACATCGATAAGTACAACACGCAGTTATTGAATATTCGGTTAACAGCACATCTGCTTTTTGTCGTTGAATTGTTACGCAATTACTTCAATATTACAGTTAAATTTCTTTCTTCATGGTCGTAGATAGAAGCGTGAGGAGTTTTTATAATTTATTTTATTTATTAGTTTTTATTTCGTAATATAAATAAAGTACAGTGAGTCAGTTTCCTTTTTTCATTATCTTAACTGTTAATTACATACTTCGTAATTTTCGTAATAGATCCTGTTTGATATCGTTCCATCGAATATATTCCTCTCAATTATTTTGACGTAAGTATCCAGTGAATTTCGTTAAGTTTCAATAACTTATGCATATATTTTTATTTTTCATTTATTTAGATCTAGAACATTGTTTAAGTTACTTTTTCAGATATGATATGGAACAACGTCGAGAATGGCATCGTGAAACAATGGCGAGTTGGATTAAGGGTCAAACTGATTGTATGTCCATTGCCAGTGATTCCCAAATTTATTGCAAAGTCTGTAAAATATCGTTAAAATATTAAATGAAATCGCACGTAAAACGTCATAGAATCGCAAAGACATACACAGAAATTAGATCCGTTGGAATGTGACAATTTTAACGAAGAACTCTGTGAAACTTTAATGGCGGCAAATATTCCATTAAATAAACTTAACAATCCCACCTTCAAAACATTTCTCCAAAAATATACTGGTCCAAATGTTCCTGATGAATCCACCATATTAGGACGCTGTGTGGTAAATGTTGCAGCTGGTGCACTACATCCAACTATTCCATATACGCATTGTAATAGTAACAAAAGTTATAAATAGAGTTGATGCGGAAACAGTAGCTAAAACCATTTACGAGAATATGCACCAAATGCTTCATTCGACGACAGGTACAAAGAAAAAATACTTTTATTTGTCAGTGACAATACTGCATATATTTTAAAAACAGACACGCTATTAAATTAAACATATCGTAATATGCTGCATATTACTTCTGTAGCACAAGCTCTCCACAAAATCTCTGAATATATCAAAGACACCTTTCCGGAAGTTGATAGACTTGTATCCGCTTGTAAAAAAGTTTTCAGAAGAGCACGATTGAGAATAGTTCTTTACAGGAAAAAACTTCCATCTATGTCACTGTCTTCCTCTCTAGTAATAACTAGATGAGGAATATGGTTGGAATTTACTAGTTTTTATTCAGAGAATTTCGATAGTTTACAAAATTGCATTACATGTTTAAGTAACGATGCTCGAAGTATTTCTGAGTGCAAGGAACTAATACAAATTCCAAACTTAAAAAATCAGCTGTACTTTCTTCAGAAATACCTTGGAAATTTGCCATAACAAATCACTTATTTTAAAAATCAAAATCTCAAATTAATTGATGGAGTAACCACATCATATGTCAACATAATTTGAAACATACTTGAGTGGGTAAAACCTCACTACATTTGTATAATACCAAAGTATTTTTAATAATATAAAAAATATTATTAAAAATGGGGTGTGAAGAACACAATACAAGTTCATTTATGTATTTTTGAATGTATCTTCTCCAAAGACGTAGATACGTATTTCACATTTCTACATGATTCTCAATACGCCCCTGTAGTGAAGACACGAGAATACAGTTTTTCATAGATACGTTGGTTACCGACTATAGAAAACACGTCTGCTTCGGCTTTTATTATGTAGACAGCGCTGAATATTCCTTCACGCCCTGTCTGAATAATTTCGGCTAGATAGTAACGTAGTTATGTTTGTTTGAATGTGTCTTCTCCAACAGTGGCGTATTGAGAATCATGTAGAAATGTGAAATACGTATCTACGTCTTTGGAGAAGATACATTCAAAAATACATAAATGAACTTGTATTGTGTTCTTCACACCCTATTTTTAATAATATTTTTTATATTATTAAAAATACTTTGACATCATATGTGGCTATTAATAATTTGGAAAATATTTCAAGTGACTTCGGATGTTTGACGCAGTTTTTAATGGAAATCCAGATTTAATAACATTGCGGCAATTGAGTATGAGGACAATGCCTGAAAATCTAACTGCTAAATACGCTGAAATAAAAGAATATTTCCAGTATTCATCTATAACCAGTTGCGATGTAGAAAGGACGTTTTCTATCTACAAGTATGTATTTCATTCAAAGAGAACAAATTTTACAGAAGTAAACATTGAGAAAGTATTGCTAGTTAATATTAGTACTCCTTTACTCAACTTGAACTACAAAATGAACAAATAAAAATGTACAAAAAAGGTTTTAAATATATCTATACGTTAATGCACGTATAACGCTTTTGTTTCATTATGAAACAGACATGTAAATAATTTACATATCTGTAACTGTATACTTGGACAATACCTCGTATTTTCAGCATTTACTTCTACTTAAGACATATGTTTCTGCCATCTATAGGCGTCGTCAGTTAAGCTAGTGAAGCAATGTATACAAATGATACAAATCTTTATAAATAGATCTGTATCTGTATATGACATTAAGCCGAAATCACTTACTAGATACAGCAAATTTCATCCTGTAAGGTGGCACTTATTTAATAAGTGGACGAAAGACGGATGAAAGAGACTTTGCCGAAAAAAGCGATCTTTCGTTTGACCAGCTATGCTGATACGAAAAACGAAAACAATACGGGTAGTCCTTCAAAAACGAGCCAGATGGCGGTAAATATACAAAAAAGGTTTTAAATATATCTATACGTTAATCCACGTATAACGCTTTTGTTTCATTATGAAACAGACATGTAAATAATTTACATATCTGTAACTGTATACTTGGACATGGACAAACAAAAGCGTTATACGAGCATTAACGTATAGATATATTTAAAACCTTTTTTGTATATTTACCGCCATCTGGCTCGTTTTTGAAGGACTACCCGTATTGTTTTCGTTTTTCGTATCAGCATGGCTGGTCAAACGAAAGATCGCTTTTTTTCGGCAAAGTCTCTTTCGTCCGTCAGATGTCACTTATTAAATAAGTGCCACCTTACAGGATGAAATTTGCTTTATCTAGTAAGTGATTTCGGCTTAATGTCATATACAGATACAGATCTATTATTAAAGAGTTGTATCATTTGTATACATTGCTTCACTAGCTTAACTGACGACGTCTATAGATGGCAGAAACATATGTCTTAAGCAGAAGTAAATGCTGAAAATACGAGGTGTTGTCCAAGTATACAGTTACAGATATGTAAATTATTTACATGTCTGTTTCATAATGAAATAAAAATGTATTTCGTATTTTATAAATTACCACCCGTTTGTTTTCCAATTATATAAATAAAATTAATAACTCCTTAAAAATACAAATTTTCAATAGTACGCCCGTGGGCGATGAGTCATCCGCCTCTCGCGTCCGGTGCCTAATAATAACTTTTAATAAGGAATATTTGATGTTGTAACTCCAACATTATAATAAAATAATTTAAAAAATATAAGCGTTTATAATTTAAATTTATTTATGATAACTGTCAGAATTTGAAGTTATCTAAGGCTTCGCATGAGTACATATTTACATTATTTAATAACGTAAATACAGCCTACTATAATGAGAAAAGTTTCTGAAAGCACGTTATGTGAATAACATATCTGGACTACATGCAAGAACAAGTGAACTGGGTAATTAATAATTAGAAAAAAAAACAAAATGAGAAGACATACGAAAAAGTAAAAGTTTAAATATGTATCGGATGTAAGCTATGTGACATCTAAAAGAAATTTAATTTGTAGTGAAGAAAATAGTAGTGACAGTGACATTTCGCGCGAAACAGATGATAGTATTAAGGACAAGGATTATATTTATACAAGTAGCAATAATGAAAGCAGCAGCGTTTGTGAATCAGAGGTAAGTAAAGTTTGATGTGGCTTATTCCCTTTTCAACAAAATTTTTCTACTAATATTTTTGGCTTTGGTGGCCTTGGTTTTGCTAGTGAAAGTGTAATGTTAAAATCAGTACTTTGATTTGCCAGTGTTAATCCATGTAAACTCATTACAGTACTAGCTAGGTTACAAAACATAGGAAAAAATAATCTAACAACTAAACAATTTATGGCTTGTTACTGATTTTACAAAATTTAATTTATGTGGTATTTTAACAGCATTTTTTATGGTTGTTTTAGAAAGAGGGTCCTACTAGGGCATATGTAACAACTCCGCAAAAAAAAGCGCCATCAAGGCAAAGACAAACAAACATTCAATGCAGAAAGAAGGTGAAAGCTCAACAGAGGAGAAATATGGGCTATGGGTATACCACCCTAAAGGGTGCGAAAAAAGACTCTAAATCATTAGGACCACCTTGCAGTTGTAAAAAAAAATGCATGGAATCATTAGAAGGGGAGGAACAAAATATTTGTCATTCATTTTGGAATTTACAAACGTTTGATAGACAAAACGCGTACTTATTCGGCATTATTAAAAGTGTAGGTAAAAAACGTAAATACCCCAAAAAAACAAAAAAGCAAAAGTCATCACAAACTACCACATTTAAATACTATGTTAAGACGAAGGGGAAAGACCATGAAGTGTGTAAAGAAGAATTTTTGTCAGTCCGTGCTTTACAAAATAATAGAAGACGAGTTTATAATGTTTGCAGACAAATCAGGGACGGACTTAATACTCCAAAATCTGATGGGCGTGGTAGACATAAGAACAGAAAGAACAGGTTGCTGAAAGTAATGGTGCAATCTGTTCATGACCATATCAAATCTATTCCAAAATATTGCAGTCATTACAGCCGCAAGCAAAATCCACATAGAAGCTATATTGATCACGATTTGTCAATATCGTTGCTGTATAAAAAGTATTACATTTCTTGATGTAAAGCACGTAATATTAATACTGTTAAAGAAGACAGATATCGCAGGATATTTTGCTCTGAATATAATATCGGCTTCAAGCTTCCTAGAAGCGATACGTGTGCAACATGCGATGAATACCATACTTTGTTCGAATCTCATAAAGATAGTGAACAAAAAGTTCAATACATCAAAATAAGTTTGGAGCTACACCAAAGAAGAGCGGAGGCGATGCAGACCAACTTAAAAAATGAAATGCGAAGATCAAAAGAAGAAAACAATTTGCTGGACGTAATATCTTTCGACTTACAACAAGCGCTACCGATTCCACAACTTACCGTTGGTAAAGCGTTTTACTTACGTAAAGCCTGGGTGTACAATATGGGAATACACGAAGGTAATACTGGAAAAGGTTACATGTACATGTGGACCGAGAATGTTGCCAAAAGAGGAAGTGATGAGATCGCCAGCTGCATTTTAAAATACATTAATGACAATCCCCAAACACCCAACAAACATCTCATTGTATTTACTGACAACTGTGGTTGACAAAATAAAAATTGGACTCTCATGGCTTTGTGGCTTCACTTGGTTAGAAATAATGTCTACAAATCTATAGAACATCGCTTCCTTGTGGCTGGACATACGCATCTGCCTTCCGATCGTGATTTTGCGGCCATAGAAAAATATAAGAAATACATAAATCAGGTTTACTCACCAGAAGAATGGGTACAAGTAGTAAAAGAATCAAGAACTAAAAATCCATTTACTGTGTATGAAATGACACAAAATAACTTTTTCTCTTTTGACGAAATAGGCAAATCAATAAACAGGAAACAGTTTACTGAGGACAAAGAAAACGTAGACTTTGCCAATGTACGCTGTTTTAAGTTTGAAGCTGATAATCCTACCAAAATATTTATTAAACATATTTTGAACGAAGATTTCAAGCCGGGAAATGTTGGTAAAAAGGGACAGAAAATTCCTCAAGTGATGGATCTTAATACAGTTAAAAAAAAATACAACGGTCCAGTTAAAATTAAAGAAATAAAATTAAAGAACTTGAAGGTACTCCTGCCATACATTCCATTAGTGTACCACGATTTTTATATAAATAGTAGAGTACAAGACGTTACGCCTACTGAAGAATGTGACGACCAAGTCGAGAACATAGATGGTGCAGATAAATAATGCTCATACCACACGTTTCTTTTTGTTGAAGCTAATCCAATAAAAATAGCATTTTATAATTCTTAATAAAAAAATTACTTGACGACTCAGCTGCCCATTACTTATCCGTAGTTTTTAAAACTTAAGAACTGTTCAACTTCTTTTAGTGAAAAAAAGTAACAAGGCACATTTTATTCAGTTTTTCTTATTTTTTTTTTTTTTGAAAATAAAAAGCAATCTTCATTTCGTCATGGAATTTTAAAGAGACCGATAGCCGCATTTATATACCAAAAAATTGAACAGAATTCTTTAAAACTCATATTTCAGGATTTAATCATAATATACATTCTAGCTCTTCTCAAAATTAAGATAATGTGGCTTATTACTCCCCCGAGCGCTTCAAATCTTGAGTAGGTTTAATAGTATTATTTAATATAAATGTCCTTTTAAATACGTCGATAATACCGGCCGTGAAGAAGATTATACAGTTCATAAAGTATAAGTTTTCAGTTCGTACTGCCCAAATGTGAACCGCAAATTGTACGTTATCTCTTTCGTATTGTGTTCTTTACGCCGGATTTTTAATAACTTAATAATTTTGACATTATTTAAAATGTTTCATTACTATAGCAACATGAGTTAATTTTACAATCAATAAACGCACTGATACATTATTATACAAAACCATTAAAATTTGTGTGACTTACCGTCTAATAAAAGGGGTTCTGCATAGGAGGAAGGTGAATTAACAACTAAAGCAAGAAAATGTGAAAATGTTTATTTATATTTATAATCATACATAATGTAATAAAAGCAAAACGTGTAGAATTTTACTGACCGAGCATGATGCCGTCCATCTCTAATCTGTTAACATTTTTAGCTACCATAATTACTAGGAAATTCCACGCCGTACTGAAGTTAGCAGAACGTATTACCGATGTGATCGATTGCGATCCCCGATACGCTTCGATTCCTCTGAATTCACATCTTGACTATTATTCATATTCAACCAGGCGTTAATATTTGCGATATTATGGAATAATTGCACTCATGTCACGTCATATATTAATAACAATAGAGAGTCCTTCCTAATTAGGAAGTCAATTTATATACTAATTCACCAGAAGAAAGAACTAGTAGATCAATAGGTTAAAATGTTTGGAATTCGTACTAAAACGTACATACTGTTAAAGATCTCTATTACATTATCCACAAAAATGTTCACGTTTACGAATTATTATTGAAGCTTAAACATACTGGTAAACATACAATGCGATTTGGATGTGATCTCCGATATATCTTCACTTCATTCGTTGCGTATTAATTCCTCGAAATCCGGTGTTATGTTTTTTGATAATGTGCCGACTTGCGACGAGTTGACACGTAATTTTCGTTTGTCAATGGCTGGTGAGATCTTGCCTGTAGTGACTGAAACCAAAAACCTTGGGCTATTTATAGACACCACGTTCAGATATAGAAAGCAGGTACCAAATTATATTAAACAGGCGTATGGAAATTTGAGACTTCTCTACCAGCATAGGTCTTATCTGTCCATAGCTACTAAATTGTCTTTGGCAACGCCTTAGTTTTATCTCCTTTTATGTATTGCTCCTCTATGTATGGTCTATGCATAGATGTTAGTGATCAAAAAATAATTCAAAGAGCACAAAATTCGTGTTTGCGGTTTGCGTACGGCATTAAGAAATATAAACATATTTCGCACACTTTGTCTTCCTGTAAGCGGTTGAATATGAGAAATCGAGCTGTACTACGGGCTGCCTGTCTGTATCACGCAATTATTATAAGCAGGGTTCCATCATACCTTTATAATAAAATAACTTTCCGAACGGACGTGCATCACATTAACATTGCAGGGATTAATTACGCCACCATTGCATAAAACATCACTATTCGAGCGCTCGTTTACATTTAATATATATAACATATATAACGCTTTGCCTCGCAACCTGAAGGAGTTGTCATGTTCTACACTTAAAAAGCACTTGCGTCAATATTTATTTGATCATCAGCAACTAGGGATTGTCCTTCTCTGAACGTGTGTTGCGCCAGCTTACAGTGATTTCTATATTTTCATTTTTGTTTTATTTTTCCGCCATCACAGAATTTTAGAATTAAATTAGATTAGGCATGCAACTATGTTGTAAGTTTACTTGTATTACAAGGTTAAGTGGAGGAATGGTTGTGGTGTTTTACACTCAAAGCCAAACTTAACCTTTGTTACGTGTCCGTAACGCTCAACGCTTCATCACGTTATTTTGTAATATTATTAATGATATCTTCAATATATTTCGCTCCATTTCCAACGAACCTACCTGTATAGGTATTGTTATTCGTTATTTTAATATATATTTTATTTCTTTCAAGTTTTTTTCTTTTTTTCTCTAAACTCGGTGCTCGTTTTTTTTTCAAAAGAAAAGGTACGAGACTCGCTCTAGACACTCCGTCGTTAGTGGCCGATCTTTAAAACGTGGTCTCCCATCACCGATATTGATCGATGTAGCCTTATTGTAATTGTTATAATTACGGCTCCGTGAGGGATTTAATCAATCGTTATATCGAAATTATTCGCTAATGCGATATCTCACTTAGAGGATTTGAAGTGATGGGATAAGAAATATATAGCACGTTAAACAGCACCTCATTAATTTCACCGCCATCGAACGCATTCTTCGGTATGTATATGGGCTTTCTTTGTTTTTGTTTTTTTTCCTTTCGCTTATTTCGCTGTTTATTTCTTTATTTAGATGGTGTACCCGACGGGCGAGGAATAACAAAAAAAACACCTGATTGTTCCCGCAAGTGACGCTTTTTTTTGGAAGGGCGAAGGGCGAAGGGACACAATAGCCCGACAGATAAGCTCTCATTTTGTTAATATATTTTTCTCTGGTCATTTGCCGTTTTCTTATTTTATTTCATATATATACATTATTATTACCATTAACTAATAGATCATTGTTATAAATTCCCAGGTGTTTTCCAAACGAAATAACCTGTGTTGCCTGACCTGTTTTTTTTTTTGGGCATTTCTTATACTTTTCTTCGTTCGCTTTACGAACTGTTGTAAACTTTTCAATATTAACTTGTTTTTATTCATGTATATTATTTGAATACTTTAATTATATGCATTACATATTTTTACTAACTTATTTGAATACTTTAATTGTATGCATTACATATTTTGCTAAAACTTATTTGAATTTAAAACTTCCTAGCTTAAGATCGATTTATTTAAATGAATTGTTGAACTTGTAATATACATTGTGAACCAACAAGAAAGAAAGGAATACGTATTGTTTTTTTTTAAGGCGAACTAAGGCCATCAGCCGCACTGTAAATAATTCTATATATCGATTTATTTGAATTACATCACATTGTTCTTAATTAATCATTTTTTTTTCCTTTTGACTGGCCTTCAGCCGCACAATTTAAATTCAATGTATCCATTTAAGTATTCTTTAATATATATTACACTTGGTTACTAAGCGAATTTATAACTTAATCATAAGTTCACCATTTCAATATTTGTAGCAAGTTTTTTTTATCTCATTTACGTAGTGAGACAATAAATAGGATTTATTTGGTTGGAAACAACGTAGTTTCTTTTTCTCGTCTCTCGATCCTCGAGAGTGGAACGAGTCTCGGTCACGGAACCGGCCTTCCGCCCCACGCTACTTGCCTTTTTTTAATATATATATTATTTTCGTCAAAGTTTCCGTGTTTGCGACGTCCAGCGGCATAAATTCGGTGGCGCCCTTGACCATCATCTTTTTTAGGTTGATTTACTTACCTCTGGGTCTCCCCACCCCTGGGCTGAGGCAGCCTCAGAAGCCGGGTGGACCGTTGGACATTGGCAAGAACGGGCAGGAGCGGTTTTAGTTGTCCAAGACCGGGTCTGCTCCGGGGAGCGTTTAGAATTTTCCTAATTTTTTTTTTAAAGCGCGACGTATTGGTCGTAACACCTTGCGGTTTTTTTTCTCTACTTTTTTTTCTATTAGCTGTGAATTTGTTTTTTTTAATTATTATTTAATTTTTTTTATCGTTTATTCTCGTTGTATTATGCATGTAAAAGAAAAAGAAAATAAACTTTTTATTATTTTTATTATTATTATTATTATTATAAATAAATGAACACTCAGTAAACGTTGACTTTTTAGTGAAATTTTCAGGAAATATGTATTTCGTTTATAATAACAAGCGATGAAAATACCAGCACGATCCTTTAATTATGCAAAGTGGCGATGGCACTGAACTCAAAAATAATTTTGTTTTTCTTTTGGCATTATTTATTTAAGTATGACAGTAAAGTTATACTTATAGCTTTACTAAATCCTAGTAAAGTGCGAAATTTCTTCCTATTCGATAACGTGCGAATTTTAATCAATTAACTGAGTTTGAACGAGGAAAGATAATTGGACTATGGGTAGCCGGATTATTCATGTTGCTGATCATGTAGAATATAGTATCGCTACAATTGCTCCGCATTGGCGAAGATGGGTAGAAAATAATGAGGAATGACGACGGCCTGTAGGTTGCACCATTGATCGTGTTCTTCGACTTGTGGGTCTTATGGATTATTCCTTGTCAAAAGGGGAAGCTGGTGAAAAATGAATTAATCAACAAATTTCCATACGATCTGTATATCGAAAAAATCGTTCTTTTGGGTTTAGATCATTACCTCGAACTCCATTCCATAAAATTGCAGTTGGGTGATGTAACGAAAGGTTGGATTGAAATGAGAAATTAAATCGAGTCGTCTTCAGTGAGGGATCTCGATTTTTTCATGTGCTCATTATTGTCGTAAAATGTTAAGAGGAAATGGTTCCGGAGAAAGAAAACTCTTGCAGATTTCTGTTTAGCGACATACGGTTCTTCTTCGGGATGCGATAGAATGGGCGGCCATCTAAATACGATTCCTTACGTCAATCATGTCCTTCCACCAGTGTGAATACCATATTTTCAATAACTGGTAAATCCAAATTTTTGGCAGGATAATGCGCGGTGACATAACGCGAAATTTACTCTGGAGTTTATGGATGATGCTAATGTTGATCGGGACTGGTAACCAATAGAACACGTGTAGGAAATAGAAGGATAGAAGATCAATAATTTACAAACAAATCCAAACAATGTTGATGTTCTTCAACAACGGATTTTCGAAAGTTTAGCATACCAAAGGCTACGATTGATTCGCTAATTTCAAGTATCTCTAATAGGATATCTTAATGGGAAAAAGACATGCGAAGATCGATGTATTATTAGTATTCAAAGTCATGTTTACATTCTATGTGGGCCAAAGAGGCCGTTCTTTTAACACTAAAATCAAAGAATACATGAGGTCCTTTCATAACTAAAAAACAGGTTCTCATTATGCCAAACATTTATAAACATGTAATCATGACTTTGACCTCAATTTCAAAACTATGAATACACAAATTAAAAGTGTCCTCTTAAATAAATTAGAAGGTTTGGAAATTAATAAATTCAAAAACACAAACTTATTATTATATAACAACCAATTAGATATATCAAACTTCCCACTTTTAAATTTATTAAATGTAGAAAAAGACTACTCTCACTTAGGTCAGTTAGGCACTAATATGTAAATTCAATTGGCATCTAAGTTACTATTATGTACTTGAGAAAGCCACAGTATGAGCGAAACATGTCATATTTTATTAACACAATTTTTGGAAATTCTAACACGTGTTTTACTTCAAGTGTTTTATCCATTTTACACTAAATACGATACATTCCTCGTATTTCACTTTAATAGTACAGATCTGTTACTGTTCTAATCTAATACTGTTAAAATAGAATGCATTACTCAGTATATTTAAATCTATTCCGTCTTTTAGAAAAATTTACAGTAATAAGTACAACTTACAAATTAATACATTATGTTACCCAATGTTTAATACACTGATTAATAGTCATGTTTTATTCTCGTATCTTTTACGATTTGGGTTGAAATATTAATAAATATTATTTATAATGAACTAGTTGCCCGTAGCCCGGCGTTGCTTGGCCACATTCTATAGAAAAGTTAAAACTTCTTTTGTGTTAACTGCCATTAACCGATATAAAATTTTTGTTTATTCTCTAGCTAAAAAGCGAATCAATGGTATTTTAGTATAATCAATCTATCACTCTAATGCCTTTGGATACACAATATTCTTCGTTATTTCATCTTGTGCATAAACAAACACGGCAGAAAGTTCCCAATTTTCGAACATGCTACATATGCAGATGAGGATTGATAATTTCCAGCCGTTGTAATAACACATAGCAATTCGATAACTGTAATCACAGACAAAAATGCATTGCTCACCGTAATGTCGAAGTAGTTCCCATTTTGTCGAGATAATTGCTAAGAGACAATTTGAAAACAGCATACATATGTGCAGTTGCGACCCTTGAAAACTCTGACACTTAAATATAAAAATATTTTAAGTGGTGTAAACTTTTTTAAACGCTACTCAAAACAATTATTGTCGTAGAGTGCAAAATGTATTGCGTAAATTTAACAAAATGATTAACAAAACTGCAGATAGTTCCTCCTAAATTTCAAAAATATCATTTCGAATATCAGAATACTTTTAAAAATTAGTATTTAGTTTTCATAATAGATTTTTGTAAATCTGATAATTGCGGAATTTTAAAAAATAAACTGACTATGGATTTGTCAAATGTGACATTGTCATCAAAATGACTTATGAAAATTTTATTTACACACAATACAAAATTTTTGACATTGACAATTCGATTTTCGCCGGTTAATTTGGTAAAAGTATGATGCTGGGTTTCATAATGCCTTTTCACATTATATTCCTTCGGAATAGAAACACTACTCTTGTATATTAAACAGACACTTTTGTTATGCGATGAAATAAAAAAGTATTTTTCGGTCCAAATATCTTGAAACTGTCGATTTTCATCTTCAACCTTACGACTACGTTTTTTTACTGGGGCCTGGTTTATCCATATCTAAATTGATATTATATTGTTATGTAGGTAGATGCCAAGTTCGAACGACTAAATATTTATTCTTCACAGATTACAATTCAAACAATATAACGTTCACTTGTCCGTAGTTAAAACTTAATTGCCCCGATAGCGGGCGATGCGTTGTATTTATACGAGTTACCTAACATCGAGAACCTACCACATTGTTCGCGGATAATACCGACGTGTTTCGCGAATCTTCGAGTAATCTAGTTGGTTCGACAAATTTCTAGTCTCGTAACAATATGCTTGGAACGACGAAGAGCATACCTGTCCTACTTAGTAAACCTGAACAAGAAAGTAGTAGGTACTTAAAGATACATATCTTACTAACAATTACACAAGTTAGAATAAAATAAAAAGTTAAGAAATATTGATTTGAAAGGATTTTTACCTACTTTTGTAGTTTTTCGAACAATTTTTAAAATTCGTTAGCGGGCCACATAAATATCGACAGTGGGCCGCATGCGGCCCGCGGGCCGCGGTATGTGCATCGCTGCATTATAGTAAACATAACTTTATAAAGATTCTATACTTCAAATTTTCTATTTCCTAAAATGAATTTAAAGTCCTTGTAATATATAAAATACAAGGACTTTAAATTAATTTTAGGAAATAGAAAATTTAAAATGTAGAATCTTTATAATGTTATGTTTACTATAATGTATAATAATATTAAAAAAATTATTCGCATTTCTTTAGAATGTAATTTCCAAATGCATCTCTGGCTTATTTTGGAACTGCACTATAAAAATCCAATGATTTAGTGCTCCATCGATTTAAGGGAATATTTAATGAATATATTTTTTAATTGAATTTCTCCGATTTTATTGAATTTCCATAATATTCTTAAATCTCTTTGACAAGGGTTTAAATATATTGGGAAAAAGTTTCTTTTTTCGACATAATAATATATATGCAAGCATGTAGAACGAATGCAATGTCCGCATACATAAATAATTCTCGGTGCCTGTCATGACCAGGAATTTCCATACATTACGACTTAGTAGTAATCTGCCTTCACATGTTAAAATTAATGTGATTTATCTGATGATAATGTTAGAATACTATTGCAACTTATATATTTTAATCTTTTCTTTGGTTGGAATATTTTTTCGGTTATGAATTCAGGCAGCAAATGCCTTAATAGAATTTAAAATAAATTTCCGAAAAAGACATTTTGTTTGTTTAATAGATTTGTTATTTGTTTTATAAATTTTCTCAAAGGAGAAATAATGGGTAATAATTCCATTTTTCAAATTTTTATTTAAGAAAAACACACAAAATGTAACATTATCTTTTTGTTTTATTAATCGAATATTTGGTATTGTTCATTAATTATGGGAAATTATGTGAGGCAAATGTTCGCCTCTAGACTTTCTGCAGATCACTTATTTTATGAGAAAATAATTTATTACTTACTCATTATATGAAAAGCTTTCTTTTAGATAATTAAAAAAGCTTTAACTTTTCTTGTATGATATTTGTTCAAATAAGTTTTGTCTAAATCGTTTATTGCCTATTGAAAGTTTGTAACTCCAATAAAAAACACTTACCAACGATATTACCCGAAATTTTGTTTACAAGAATCATTCAAATTTATGTTGGCTATGCAGCACCTTACCCTCTGGTGTGCATTGAATACCTAATGTACACTGCTCGATAATCTCCGCAATGTCACTCCGTATACAAATCTTAAATGTACGTGAGTATAATAAAAATCCAAAACGTAATTAGTATTTAGTACAGACTTAAGTTTTTTAAATTTTGTTGTTATATCACATGTATTCATAAACAACTTCTGCTTCAGTAACACAACCTTACTTAACAATAAAACAAACGAATTTATCCTAATCTATGATATACGAGAGGTTGGTGTTGACTTCTAAAGTTACCCGCGTTCTAAATTCAAAAGCGACACTGGTTTTGTCAACTGCCATCTATCAATGGACTAGTGTTCAAGTTTGTAAAAGCTGCATCATTTAGTTAAAGTTTAACAGCAATTTAAAGCAGACAACCTCAAGTATTTTGGAGAAAATCGAAAAAAAAGAAATTTTCTGTTCTCATTAAGCATTTTTTTGCGGAATAAATCCGCCACTCAAACTTTGTACCATCAGAATCAATGATAAAAAAGTGGTTTACTGAATTTCATTGTGGCACAAGCACGAGTAACGCCCAATGTACTGGGCGTCCAATTTAAGTCACTAGGCCCGAAACAAGTGACAAAAATCCACAATATGGTATTAGCCGATTGGAGATTTAAAGTATTCCTATTGTAGAAGATATGGGCATATAATATGTCTCGGTAGTTTCGATATTGAATGATCACTTGCTCACAATTGATTACGAACGCGATCGTGTGACAAGTCCGAAGAAGTGCCGTTGTTCAATCGTAATCCGGGCGAGTTTTTGCGCCGTGTCATAATCTTGGACGAAATATGGATTCACCACAACACACCGGAGACCAAGCAGCAGTCGAAACATGGTTTACTGGGCGAATCGGCACCGAAGAAAGCCAAGGTGAATCTATCAGCCAATAAAGTCATGGTGACAGTTTTTTTGGATGCACGCGGATTAATCCACATCGATTACCTTCAAAAGGGAAAAGCAACCAACGGGGATATTACAGCAATTTATTGGATCAGTTCAACGGCGACTTGAAGAATAATCCACCGCGTTTGACCAAGAAGAAAGTGCTTCTCCATCAAGACAACGTACAATCCATCATCTATTATATTCTCCAGACTTAGCCCCCCATTGACTATTTCCTGTTTTAATACCAGAGGAAATGGCTAGTCAGAAAGAGATTTGGCTCCTACGATGAAATCGTCGCTTAAACAAACGTCTATTTTGAAAACCTAGATAAATTTTGTTATTTAGAAGGGGCCAAAAAATGGAAAAACACTGAACGAAGTTTATTGAGCTCAAAGGAGACTATGTTGAGAAGTAAAACTTTTTGCCAAAAGAACTATCTTTCATCCAAAAAATCACGGACATAATGATCAACTCTCATATTTATCCTTGAAAATTACTAATAGATAAGATTGAAATTGGTTGCTATCGTTACAACTGTGATGTTTTATAAATAAGTTACCAAAGTTTTACACACGCAAGCTGAACGGTTCAAAAATAGCAAATTTTTGAAAATAGCATGCAGCTAGACTTAAAAAAAAACTGAGTTTCGTTCAGTTATAAAGTATTTATTTTTGAAAGGGTTATAAGTAAAGACGGCAGACTATGTGCCCACACTGTTAAATTTAATAAATAATACACATAAGGTGTATTAGATAAAAATGTAGATTTTACAAAATTAGGGCAACTTTTTACCAATACTGAAGATCCATTGTACAGATACAAAGAGCACTTTAACTATGCAAGTATAACATCTCTCAACGTCGAACAATCCTTCTCAGTATATAAACATATATATATTAAATTTATTATATTATATTAAATTTGACAGTATGGGCACATAGTCTGCCGTCTTTAGTTATAAGGCAAGGAAATTCTTGCTGTTACGATAGAAAAGTGATCAGTGTCCTTCATACGCCTTTCTTTAAAAACTGCTCTGGAAGACCAATTTCTGTGATCATTATAAGTATAAGTATTTATTTATTAGCAAAGCTATAATTACAACTATAACATTTCTTACATTTTACTTAATTAACTATTTTACGCTGCTCCAACATCGAAATTACATGGATCACTCAAATTTTTTGTTTAACATATTCTAACAGATTTCTCTTAAAGGTTTTTATATCATTACAATATTTCAAACCCCGCGGCAACGCATTAAACAATATGAAACCATTCACAAAAACGTGCCTTGATGTCCGAACCCTGTCAAATCGCTCTATATAAAGGTCTTTTACATTTCTTGTATTATGTTCATGTATATCCTGCACAACAACTACTCTATCACTTAAATAAGATGGTAACATGCAGTTTTTCATTTTAAAAACAAAAATCATGGTTTTGTAGACTATGTATTGTTTTATATTTAACAGGTTCAACACCTCGAGCATAAGCTTGATTGGTGTATACTTATTGTACTTTAATATAATTCTTAATGCCCTATTTTGCAGCTTTCGTAATTTTTGCATTTCACCACTGTTTATGCTGAACAAAACTGTCGAACAAAAGTCAACATATGGTGATATAATAGCCCCGTACAACAGTAACAAAGTATACAAAGATAAATCCTTACTTATTCTACTTAGAAAGAAAACTTTCTGTGACATCTTATTCAATATATATTGCACATGTGATTTAAAATTAATGTTAGCATCAATCATCACTCCCAAATATTTAATATTTTCAACCCTTTCCAATTTATATTGATTTATAGTTAAATCCATACTATTAAAATGGACATTCCTGAAAGCATTGATTCTGTTTATGGTATGATTGTAGAAGATCGGCTAATTAGAATAAAATATATTGGAGCATCATTGTGCGCTTTGTATAAAGGTGTGTTTTAAATTATTCATTACGACTTGGGTAGGAGAAAGTAGTCGGTGAAATGGATTCCGAGTTATTTGAACGCTGATAAGAAGCGCATTCGACTGACAACATCTACAAATCTGCAACCGTTTTGTAAAAGAATCTTTAAACTCTTCGGGTAAACGTGTTACTATGGATAAAGCGTAGGTGCATCTCTACCATCCAGAGATTAAAGAATAATTCAGAAAGTGGAAGCATTCTAATTCTCCACTACTCCAAAAAATTCCGTGTTAATTCTAAATCTTTGCGTCAGTTTTTCAGAACAAAGATGGGATAATTATGATAGATTATTTGAAAAAGATTAAAAAGGAGCATATTGTACTGGAGTGCTAACTAAATTATCTAAGAAAATTATGGAAAAACGCCGCGAAAAGCATGCCAAAGGTACAAGACAAAGCTCCCAGTCACAAGTTATCGACTGCACTGCAACAAATTGATGGTTTTGAATTGATTGACTCGCAGTATCTCCTAATTAACTACCGTTAGATTATTATTTATTTTCTAAACTCACAAAACATTTGAAAGGTAAAAATTTCCGACAAGTGATGAAGTAATATTCCGTTGAGGAATGGTTTGCAGACATAAACAAATATTTTTTTACAAAAGAATTTCCAGGCAGATTGATTTAGTGTTAGGGAGTAGATGGCGGCCATTTTTAAAATCTCATAAATGAAGTTTTTAATTCTTTATATGAGCAGTTTATTTTGTTTTACATGCAAATTAATAAATCGAAAATACTTTAGATTCCAAGTATTATAACTTGACGGGATCCTGTTAACGAGGAGAATCCAAAAATGTTAAAAAATATAAGGTGTTTCATTTAAAAAAGTATAACTTTAGTAGGTCACAATTTTTTGGAATAACCTGTATATTTTAAAGTGACAAATTGTATCTTTGTGCAAAACTGTAGAACTATGTAAATATCTGTCAAGTTACTGAGAGTTATTTACATGGTTCCACAGTTTCGCACATAAAAATTCAGAAGAAATGAAAAGAATTTGCAAAACCCAAACGTTAGTACACAAATTATTGCCATACTCTCTTCCAGGACATCCTTTTAAATCACTGTTAATACTAAAACTATACCAAAGACATGAGTATATCAATACGTTAAGCACGTATTACGCATTTGTTAATGAAACAGACATGCATTACTGATACATATCTGTATCTATACATAGGCACATACACCCCGTATTTTTCAACGTTTACTTCAGCCAAAGACATGTGTTTCTGTCTCAATAGACTTCGTCAGTTTGGCTAATGAAGTAAAGTTTGATGGATCGCCTCACAGGTAAGCAGCAAATTTTGTCCTATCAGGTGGGACCAGATAATTTAGTGACATCTGACGGACAAAAGAGACTACGCCGAAAATATCGATTTTCTCTCGTGCAGAAGGGAAAAAATACGTATATATGTGTAAACCCATTAACACGATGCCAGATGGCAGCAAATATACCCAAGAAGTTTGACTAGGTGGCATCAGATAATCTAATGACATCCCTTCTGTACGGGCATAGCTGGACGAGAGAAAACCGCTATTTTCGGCGTAGTCTCTTTTGTCTGTCAGATTAGCCAAACTGATGAAGTCTATTGAGGCAGAAACACGCGCCTTGGGCTGAAGTAAACGTTGGAAAATACGGAGTGTATGTCCATATGTACAGATACAGATGAGTGTAATGCATGTCTATTTCATTTGTAACTAAAAGTATGATGAAAAATTAAGCAAAAAAAATGAATAACATTATTTAAATTTTGTTATGAAAATTACAAATTCAACGCATTTAACTTGAAATATAATAAAAGACAATTTGCGAAGAATCTGAGAAATAAATTTATTTTGATCTTCTGGTCACATATAATGAAATAAATATATTTTGGATTAGGTCATTTAAAGCTAGATACTAAATTGTGTAACTTTTGCTATATCGAAGAGAAGAAATCTCCGTGTAGATGAACATATTTTCTAGCAAATGTCGCCTGAAACTTATTTGAAAACTTATCGCAGTAATTTCAGCATCACTGTTTCGCCTATTTTACGATTTTCTGTTTTTGTTCCTTTGTCCTAAAACGTTAGACACTCGGGCTTTGATTTTTTATACGCTCGAATGCCCTGCATAATTTTCTTTTCTTGTCTCGAAATCTTTCAAAGTATATAGCTGCTATAGTAATAATTTTGCCTGCAATCTCCCAAAATTAATAACATTTCTACTTGTTCACATTCATCGGTATGAGAAAAGGGGCTGTCTAAAATTATACTATAAGAGCCACAAAAATGGGTTAAATGGCCGTTAACATTGTCCATAAAGAAATAATGAATTGTAATCTGATTTATTTCAGAAAAAATTAAATATTTTAAAAGTGTATGCATTCTTTTACGTAAAATTAACATCAAAAATTAAGAACGATCTTTCTGTTTTCGAATAAGTTTCGGTTCAATTAGCAAATTTATTTACATGAATCTCAAAGTATTTTTGTAAAATTTATAAACACCATAAAAACTCGAATTAATAGATAACATTGAATTGTTACACAATGTAATTATTCTCTTCCTATTTATACAGGTGCGCCAAGGGAAACGGACGTTTTTCAAATAAACAGTACTTCACTATTTTAGGGTTTAAAAAAATTTTATTGGCACAAATAAGTAGGTCATAATATGCAGTTTGAGTTACCTATGTACGAAAAATAATATTATTAAGAGGGTGTCCATTTTCACCCTGACAAATGTGAAGTTAGCTTCCACTCTCTCCAATAGTTGTCGATCGATCTGAGCGAGGTTTTGCTCTATCGCTTGTCGCAGTTCGGCCAGTGTACGAGATTTGGTTTCATATACGCGACACTTTAGATACTCCCACTGGAGATAATGCGATTAGGGAACAGTTATCTAACAGCAGCCATCGACACGCGGGCAGTATGGGCCGTAGCTCCGTCCTGTTGGAACCAAACATTTTGCAAATTGATTCGTCGTCCTCTCAGCTCAGTTCTCAAGAAGTTGTTAACAATATTCATTGCGCCGTAGTCCAGGAGGCTTTTTTTCATTAAACTGCCTCCTGTACGAAGGGCATTAACCCATCGCATAATAGCGTTAAACCTTCAACGAAATAGACATTGAACTTCCGTGACTGAGTCGACACCCCTCACAAAACTATTATACACGAAAACGCGATGCTCCACTCCACAGCGACATGACTGAAAATAAACCATAACTATTCACAAACTGCAAGATCAGGGGAGGGCGCTGACGGCCTCGGCTTTCCTCTCCGGCCCCTTCCCCTTTAGTACTACCTATCAAAAAAACGTCCGTGTCCCGTGGTGCACCCGTTATATTACTGTGGACAAAAAATAATGAGACCAAATTTATTATGTCGCCTTCAAAGTATTCCCTCCCACTCGAATACACTTATTCAAACGTCTCTTCCAGTCTTCGAAACATTTATTATACCCAGCTTCCGGTATAGCCTCCAAAGAGGCCAATGAATTTTCTTGGATGGCTTCTATTGACTCAAAACGATGTCCACGAAGTAGTAATTTCAATCGAGGAAATAGAACAAAGTCACACGGAACCATATCTGATGAATACGGTGCTTGCAGAACGAGATTCACTTGATTTCTGATGAAAAACTGACGAATAATGATGGCAGTATGTGATGGTGCATTATCATAATTAGAGACCGGACACATCTGGCTGAAATGGGCATCATAACGACGGACGATATAAATAGTCTACAACATCTGTAAGTACGCCACGCAGTTGTTGATAGCACTATTCATTCAGTTAACTGCACATCTATTTTTTGTGTGCTGTTAACCGAATGAATACTGCTATTCAATAACTGCGTGATGTACTTACAGATGTTGTAGACTATTTATATCGTCCGTCGTAATGACGTCATTTCAGCCCGATGTTTCCGGTCTCTAATCATGATGCAAAAGCCACGAATTGTTTCGCCATAACTGTGGTCGTTTTTTTATTAATTAACTTACGTAAACAACGCAAAAGGCCTAAATAGTATTCTTTGTTGATTGTTTGGATAGTTGGAGGAACTCTTTGTGGACAACGCCACAGTAGTCGAGGAAAACAGTCAATAGACCATTATTTTTGACTTGCTTTGACTTGTTTTTTTTTTGTTTTGGCTCACCTGCAGCACGATACTCACTCGATTGTTGACCTGTTTCCGGATCATAAGCATAGATCTAAGTCTCATCTCCAGTAATTATGGATTTCAGATCATCATCAGTCATAGAAAGCATCTTTTCAGCCACTTCAACACGACGTTGTTTTTCAAATAAATTAAATGATTTTGGAATAAGATAAGAGGATGCACGAGTCTGTTCAAATCGTTCTTTAAAATTGTTTGTATTGATCCTTTTAATATACCAACAATGTCTACAAGGTTTTTTAAGTTAACCGGTGATTGGAAAGCATTGGAAATTTTGTTGGTGTTTTCATCAGTAGTGTTGATAGCCTTCTTGAACGAGGTTCGCCTTCGACTACTTCACGACCCTCATCCGATAATTTGTACCCCTTAAGAACTTGTGATCTTGATAAACAATGATCACCGTAACATTTTTAATGTGTCCGTAATAGAAATTTCGTTTTTTTACATAAACTTTAATGTTAATTCTTTGTTCAATAGATTTATCCATTTTAAAAATCGCCACAACTAATTTTTTACAATTACAAAAGACGCTGTAATTTCTAAACTAACAAAGCATACGTCATACCAACCTACCAAATAAATATACACATAATTATTTAACTTTTTGTTAACAGTAGTATATAGACAAAACTACTAGAAAACATACAGTGAGTTAATAAATAAATTCTTAGCTTATCTGTAAATTTGCTAATATATATATGCAATAGGCAACTATAAAAAATTGAAATTTTGATATTAGAAATATTTGCATATACAAATCAGACGTGTATAACCAAAATAATAAAATAATCTTTGAAATTAAAGATTTTATTCCAACTCAATAAATCATTGGTGCACACATACATATATCAATATATACGAGTATAACAGCGACACTGCATTGAGAATAGAAACAAGGGAAAATCTGTTGCACTAAACTATTCACTGCAGCATATTCATATAAGTTGTTTAGTTTGCACATTGCACTTACAGCAATGGGACCGAAAACTAGAGATAAAAATTTAATATTTTGTTATCATGGGATATATAACGGCTTTTAGTCTTCTAGGCATTGAAGACATCAACTTTATTTCCCTGACGGTATACTGTCTCAAGTACCTCAACGATATTTTTCCAAATCTTTCTTGTTGGTTATAATGATATTTACAAAAATTGTCTAATATATGCCATAGGTTCTCAATGCGGTTTAGATCTATCTGGGCTCTCGGATGGGTGCATTGATAACACTCTTCCTGAAATTCTTCAGAAACCAGGTTTTTCTTATGTTCCGCTGCTTCATCAGATGACGTAAAAGCGATTACACGCATTTTATCTTTAATTTTTGAAAACAAAAGGAAATCACAAGTTTCTAGCTCAGGGCTGCATGGTGGAGGGTTCGTGGTGCTGACTTTTAGGGCATCCAGATACTCAGTTATTAGTTTTGCTTTATGCGACGGTGCGTTGTTGTCGACAACAAAACTTTCTCCCGTCTAACTGCTGATATAAAATGTTTTAGATATGACTCATTTCAATGCCCAATGTCGGCTGAATAAATTCATATGATGGCCATCGATCTGTCTCCAGCTTTGCTCGAACAGCGGAAATATTCTAAAACAGTAAAGCTAGGATTATACGAAAATGCATATTTTTTATTTATGATATGTTTACCAAAATGCTTGCAGATCTATACGGATCACGCAAAAAGAAAGCATTTGCAACTACTTTTGTTTTGCATATCTTGCATATAAATACTGCTTTGATCATATTTCATATAAAATTGCATATTCGTTCATATTTTATAATTTATTTCTAAAGTAATTTTACCTTGTTATTTTTGATATGTCAAAATCATATTCACATGTGTCAATCTGGATAAAAGATTATACTGAATTTTATAAG
Organism: Melolontha melolontha; assembly: GCA_935421215.2. Classification (NCBI taxonomy): domain Eukaryota; kingdom Metazoa; phylum Arthropoda; class Insecta; order Coleoptera; family Scarabaeidae; genus Melolontha; species Melolontha melolontha. The sequence goes on from OW285239.1 coordinate 138,000,422, forward strand.
GTATTGCAGTAAAATTGAAAGTTTATATTTGTTAAGTTTAATTTCATATTGTAATACCTGCAATTAATTATTGTAGATTCAATCGACAAAAAGTTTAAATTAACGCAGCATGAAGGAACTGATTTGCATAAAAAAAATAACACAAGATTTAAAAATACTCTGAATCAATCGTTTAGTTCAACAAGTAAAAATATAGAACAGAAAAGTTGCCATTATGACTTGTGTAACGCCTTCTTAAGTGAGAAACATTCCACTTTCAAAGTTGGACAATTCATCATTTAAATTTTTTTAGAGAAGTATACGAAACTGTCAGTTCCTAGTCACTTAACTACAAGAAAAAGGTATATTAATCCACTGTTTCCGCAGACTATGATGCAAATTAAGGAAGCAATAGGTGAAAATTATATTTATTTGGTAGTCGATGAGACAACAGATAGCTGTGGACGTTATATTGCCAACGTAGTGATTGGCATTTTAAATGAAAATTGCGCCGGGCAATCCTTTTTCATCGTTGCAGAAGAATTGAAGAAAACAAATATCTTAACTATAACAAGATTTATAAACGACAATTTCACGATAGTTTATTTGCCGAATGCCGTTCCAAGTGAGGAGGTATTACTGATGTTAGCGGATACTGCGACATATACGATGAAGTCAGAACAGAATTTGAAAATTTTTTACCTGAAACTGATGCACGTAACATGTTTGGCCCATGCTGCTAACAGAGTAGCAGAAGAAATACGTTACACATTTCCAGACATTAATTCATTGATCAATTTGACAAAAAAAAGTATTTATTAAAGAACCGGTGCGTTTTCAAGCATTCAAAGATAAATTGCCTGGTCTGGCACTGCCACCACAACTCATAATAACAAGATGGGGCACATGGCTTGATGCCGCTGTATTTTATGCAGATACCTTTGAACAGACAAGAGAATTCATTCTCTCTTTTTCAAACGACTCGATAGCAATTGCAGATTGCAAAGATATACTAAACAAACAGCAAATATGCCAAGAGTTAGCTTTTATCAAAGCAAAGTATGGTTGTATTAGTGAAACACTACGAAACTTTGGAACTCAATGTGTTGAACCCAGTGAATTGATAGAATTGATTCAAAGTTTCAAGAATAAAATTTATAATGTGAGAGGTACCATAGGAGAGCAGTTCAAAATTAAATTAACAAAAGTTCTAGAGAAAAACGAGGGCTTCAATCAGCTTAGTAGAGTTTCCAGTGTGTTGCAAGGAAACTACGATGAAACTATTGAGATGAGTCCATCAATCTGCAAATATAAATATGTGCCAATTACATCAGTTGACGTTGAGCGAAGCTTTTCAGTATACAAGCTATTATTGACGGATCGCAGAAGATGATTTTTAGTTGAGAATTTTGAAAAGCATTTAATTATAAATGTTTACAATACTATAGAAAGGCAAATAAAAATACAAAAAGTTACATTTTTTAGCTTACCAATTCTTATATTATTATACAAGTATTTTATAAAATTTCGAAAAAAATATTGATATAGTACATATTTGTGGTGTCTAAATTTATATTGACATTATTTAACATTTTGACAATAATTTAGTTGTGTAACTATCACATAAACTTTACATATTTTTGCATATTTTAATAAAAGTTGTGCTTATTTTCATCGAATTTTGGAAACATATAATATAGTGCCGTGTGCATATAACTGCCAGCTTTACTCGTCGGTAACAGCACTTCTTGGGCGTCCTTTACGGATTTCACCACTAAAAAAAACCGATCTCTTTTGAATTAAGGCAACGACTACAAATTGTCGCCGTAGATGGGGCTCGCCAAATGTATTTCTAAGCCGATTTTCACATTGTTTAGACGTTAATGACGATTTAAAATCTTAAAAAACTATAACACGGAAATTTTCTCACGTCAAATTCATTTTTAAATGAACACGAAATCTTTAAATTATGATAATTAACAAACTGTTAGAGAAAATCGAACAAACTACACGACAATCAACTCGCAAAGCATGAAAAGGAGCTGTCAACTAATAATAAATTTATTTATTTTTTTAACTTTTAGGAACAGGCATTCTAGATTTTTTCAGTGTGGCCTTAGTATAAGCAAAATCAGATTTTAAACACGAAACTTTTTAGAAATAACAAACTTCTGATTCTTAATAAAAGAAATATTTGTAGATTCTGTATAATAATTAACATACTCTTTTAATAATATAAAAGTATTTTTAATAATATAAAAGTATTTTTAATAATATAAAATATTATTAAAAATATAGTGTCTGCTGTCTACATAACCAATGCAGAACTAGCCAAGTGTTTCCAAAGATGGCACTGCCATATATCTAGAATCTGTATTTTGTTTGTGTCTCCACTCCTCCTTACGGGATAACCGCATATGTAATGTAACAGAATAAATTGAAACATATATGAGTGGGTAAAAACCTCACCCGTTTTGTATAATACAAAAGTATTTTTAATAATATAAAATATTATTAAAAATCTGGTTCTGCATTAGTTATGTAGACAGAGCTAGTACTTCGGTCGTCTGATAATATGCATCGCTGAATGTACTTCTACGCTCGGTCTTAATAATTTCTGTTAGATAGCGAAGTCGTTTTTTTTGTGAGTTGTTACTCTCGAGAATTTACTTAGAGATCATTCGGGAATTTTTAATGAATTTATTTCGTTACTTGCTTGCGATAAGTCAACATAGGCCTTTCATTATTCAACATTTTCGTTTATTATTATTTGATTTATTTTTGTTATTAATTATCGATCAACTTAGGCTTCTTCTTTCTTTTCTAATCATTTATTACGTTTTCGAACCCTGTAAATCGGCAACCTCTTTTGCCTGACATCTTTTGGTCGATAGATGGCGTCTTACCCTGAATCTTCCGACGATCGTGTATGACGTATATCGGCTCTCGAACGTATATCGTGTCTCTCGATAAGACGCACTTCGATCTTGATCTTCGTTAGTACTAGATCTGTTTTATTTTGTGTGTGAACTTAGGCTTGCGAATTTAATTTTTGGAGCTGTTTTCCAATTTTTAAGTATTTAAACCAATCATTTGCTTCGAAATTATTTCGAGGGATACACCACGTGGAGGCAGATTCTTATTTTTGGATAGGCAATTTTTCCTCGCAGCGGAGCTACGAAGAATTGCGATCTTTTGGAAGGAGTTTCTTATAGAAATCCTCAATCCACCCTCAACGGTGTTTTGGTATCTTCAGAGCTACCCGGTTCTGGCATTTTGTTACAAATTTTACTCGGCGTCTCAAAATTGGCGGCTGCTAGCGTGATGATGGTGATCTCTGGCAAAATGGCGGTAGATTTTCATTGAATCTTATTAGGAATCAACACTCCTGTTTTACCTGTGTCAAGGCATACACGAGAAAAGGATTTGGAATTTGAACATTGTGGTTGTCAAGCTAAGTAGATGCTGTTATTTTATTTTTAGTTGATGGTTATTACTTAACCCGATACTATCTTTATCAAAAATTTTAATTAATCGATTGTTTAGTTAATCTAAAGTAGGCACTAGAGAAGTTATTCACCGCTCTGTACATCAATTTTATTTTGTTCATAAAAGTTTAGATAGCATTCAAGGCTTTTACTTTAAACTTTGACCGATAGGCTTTATTCGCCTGAATTCAAGCATATCCTTTTATGTCGATATTTAACTGGTTGACTAGCTTCACCAGCAGCCAGTAGTTAGTTTAGATTTTTGAACGAGGCTTAGAACCTTCAGTGGGGCCTTCGTACAAATTTATAAATATCTTGGGGTTACGTTGAAGATCTAGATTTCTTTTAATATACTCTGTAAACTATTTGTAAAGAACCACTATTACGTATACATAATTTGAGTTCTGTATAATTAATGTCTTGATCTTAAATCGTATATAACTTTATCTTTCACAATTTTATCACCTGTGTATACAGGGTGTTGTTATCTTGACAGGTGAACCTGTATTTTGAAAACTCTGTATTGCGCCTTGAGCGATACTATGGTGATTAGGGGAATATTACTGGGAGAATTTGGATTTATATCCTTTTTCAAACTAAGCCTTTTTTTGCCCTGACGAACTTAGATTGTATTACGTGTTACTCATTTATTTAGATGCACAGCTATCTAACTCTTTGAAACTTCGCAAGCGACTGTTGTTGCCTTTGTATTTCACTTCAATTAAAACTACCTAGTCTAGTTATTTTTCTTAATTAACAAATATTTGCATTGATGTATCAATTTTATAAAATTAAATAATAAAACTTAGTTTTTCCTTAATAACGTATTATCGCTGTTTAAATAATTTTGTATCATCTTATTATTTCTTGTTATTACATAATTTCATATAACTTCTTATATTATTAGATTTCACATTATAAAATTTAATTCATTATATTATGTAATTAATTATTTTTAACCTAATTGCTAGGTTGATATCTACTTAGTATTAGTAGTTTTGGCAAACATTGTTCTATCTAAGAAAATTAATACTGGTAGCCGTAACTTTGTGGTAATTCATTTTGAAAATAATAAAATAAAATAAAACAATAACTTTGTTATATATACCACTTTATTCACATATAATCGTGACCGCGGTTTCGACATACAATGTCATTATCAAACTGCAAAAGTTACAGGCCTACATAGAACTTATAAATGACACAAAAATATATGGGGGTGGTTTATGATGTTATTTAAAATTACTACTATATACTTAACTATTATATAGAACATTGGAAAAGAGGTGTATATATAAGATCCAACTGTTCGTTTAAAACGATATCTATTGTGTTGTTTCGGCTTTTAAAAATTTCTAGGGCCTCTAAAAGATTTAATTTACGACTTTTCTATCTGTTATTCATTGGTTAATTTGTGACCTACGACATCTTATTATAGAACTTTTGATATATTGAACCAACTTTTGTTATTAAAGCTGGTTATTGTTGACAACTTGTGTTTTGTTTGATTCCTTTCCTACAAGTGTTGGGTAAGGCAAAGTCACGTTTACATCAGAAGCAAGTAATAGGGGGCTGTCTCTCTTGCATTTGGTGCTACCTGAGTCCCACCCGCTTCCGTATATACGGGGTGAACCTTGCAGGTTTTTATATACGGTGGCGTCACCATTTCACCAAGCGACCTTGGGACTCGCGCACTCTCCGTACACTATTGAGCTAGCCGGCATGGTATTTTCGACGGGACGTCCATCTTCAGGTGGGTCAGGTCAAGAGAGGGAGGCTTTGCAGAACATCTTGCAATCGCCTTATTACTTGCGATAATCTAAATTGGTCGCGTTGTGGTAGCAGAATGTGTTTGAATATATCCTTCTTCAGGGAGGGATATGTTCAGACACGTTCACAAAAATATTAATATTGTACTTCTATTTATATTCTTCCCACCAAATTTTTAATGATATTATTAAAAATTCTTTTGTATTATTACTTTTGCATGTTTTAATTTATTCTGTTACTCTTTAATACTAGTCCTATAACTTCGTATGAATTTTAACATGAAATATTTTTTTAAAGATTTGTATTCTTTAAATTGTAACTTTAAATTACAGTTATATGTAATTTATTCCATAACTTGGTAAAAATAAGTTTTTAAAAATGTAACTAATAGTTAAGAAAACTTAACTCTTAGCTAGATCTGATTTAACAATGGTAAATATGTAATTTACTTTAACAGTTTTGTACATTATTAACTTCGAACTATATTTCAACAGTCACAATGTGTAACTTTCAAATTGACTTCTCTTAATCTGTTATTCAGAATAGTGTTCAATGTCGAAAAGCAAATCGTATATTCTTTGCCATCAGATAAACACGTCACTCTAAATGAAATCTGTTTATTTTCTCGCATGTTTCTTAGAGAATTTTAGGTCACAATAGTAAAGTGCCACCTTTATTGAGCCATCTGTTATTCAAAATGGAATCGTGCGATTACTTGTTAAAATTCTTGAAGGTTGTTCTGTCCTGAGATTTATATGTTCAATTAAAATTTTTTATTGGGCCTCGGTGTTTGTGTGGCAGTATCGTAATGAATTTGTTCAGTAAGAATTCATGGACGTAAAAGAGAAACATCTGTGAAATATATTTCCTCATTCAAATTAAGTTCCGGAATTTTATAATACGGTACAAGTATTGATACTGAAAGAGAAATAAATTCAATTCAATTTAATGACAAACAGAATGATTATTGTACATTTTAATATTATTAAGGAATGTATTTTAAAACAAAAACATTTTTAATAATATAAAAATAAAGGGCGATCGAGATTGGACTAGTGTAAAGTATAGACTTGGCAATTATGTGTAAAATGTGATATCTTCCAAATGGCCTTCACGACTCTGCTGACATAATACCACTTTTTTAGCGAAGTTTTCTGTAGCAAGTTCCAATAAATGCGGTTCGATTTCAATAATTGCACGTCTGATGTTCACCTTTAGTTCTGGAATCGAAGCAGGTTTGTTGACATAGACCCTTTCCTTCAAATAGACCAAGAGGAAAAAGTCTAGTGGGGTTAAATCGCAAGACCTCGCTGGCCAATGATGTCGCCCGTCTGAGAGATAACATGACCAGGAAATTTGATTTGAAGTAAAGTGTCTGTTTCTCGTGCTGTGTTTCATGTGACTCTATCTTGTTGAAACCACATGTTATTTAAGTTCAAATCATTGGTTTCATGGAAGAAAAAGTTGTTTAGCATCTCCCGATAGCGTACACCGATGACTGTAACAGCGCTACCGACTTCATCCTCAAAAAAGTACGGACCAATAATTCCTGCAGCCCACAGTGCACACCAAACAGTGCTTTTCTCTGGATGCATTGATTTTTCCTGTATACCATGTGGATTTTCACTACCCCAGATGCGACAATTCTAGCGATTCACATACCCATTTAAATTAAAGTGAGACTCATCGCTCCATATGATTTTTTTGTAAAAATCAGCATCCTCTTCTTTGTTTTGTGAAACCCAGTTGATAAATGTACGGCGTTTCTGGTGGTTCGCTGGTTTTAGTTCTTGGGTCAGTTGAGTTTTATACGACTTTAATTGCAGGTCTTTTTTAAAATTCGTTGAGTAGTGCCATATGAAAAGTTCAATTGCTGTGAACGGTGACGGATTGATGTGCTTGGTTCTTCTTGCACACTATCACGTATACGAGCAAAATTTTCATCTGAACGACCTTTGCGTTGATAGCGAACTCTTGGTGTATTAATAATTATTGCGTTCAAACAGTGGTCGACGTTTTCTTCACGTAATCGTAACTGATCGCCCATTTTCATACTAAACTTACACAATAGTTACCCGTTACTGCACTGTATACGACGCCATGATAAATTCTAAAGTCTAAAGTCCAATCTGGATCACCTTTTATTATTTTTAAAATCTAGTACGCAGGGCACAACACAAGTTCATATTTGTATATGAAAGTATCTTTCCAGACATGCAGACACATGTTTCATCTTACTACAGAATCATCATTTAATTAATTGTGAAAAGTACTTACTACAGAATCATCATTTAATTAATTGTGAAAAGTCTTAATAAAATCTAAGTAGCCATATCAAAAATACTGGCTGATAGCCTAGTGCAAGCGCATTGGCTTATTATGCCGGCAATTCCGGGTTCGGATACGGGGCTGGGCTGTTCGAGTAGGTTTTCGTGGTTTTCCTTCTCGTTTAAGGCGAATGCCGGCAGCTAAACATCTTAAGACAGCTTAAGCTGCTAGGGGATGCTAAGGCATGAATTATTATTATGATATTTGAGTGGATCCATAGATTAGCCTAACCCTGTATAATAGTGAAATAAAAATCGATTTAGCAATTCGTACAGAATGAACAGCGGTACTGGTCAATTATTAGAATATAGAAACCGTGTCTATATTATAAGACTACAGGCAATCCAAATTAACTCTTTTCGACAGATTTCTTAGAGCCTTGCATAAGATTATTGTAATTTAGAGTCATACATTTTTTTGTATGTATTTCATTCAGTAAAATTTAAGCATTCGATACCCCTTATTTTACGTACGCAGGGCAATCGAATTTAATTTGTCGTGCTAGGTTTATGTCCTATTTTCAGTGAATTATTATTCATTATCTTACAAAGATTTCTAAATCTTAAGAATTAAATATAACTTTGTAAATGATCGAGACCAATGTAGTGTCAACCTTAACATTATAATTGTATTGTTATTTTTTCGATTTTAAGTGTAGATTGATCATTTTCTTATATCTAATAATGTAATTAGTATACTGAATGAACAAAAATATCGATGTGAGATTTATCGAAAGATCTTTAGATAAATTAACCACCAATTTATTACGAGTATGTAGACTAAGCATACCATTTACGTATTTATGGTTTTAGTGATTTAAACACATATCCTTTTTTTTTGCTTATGTTGCAACACTTCTAATTTGATTTTGCTGAGTTCACTAATATGCTTTACTATTACTTCAATTTAACGTCAGTAGTTAATTGCTTTTTCAATCCATATTAATTGTGAATGATTTATATTTTTTTCAAAATTACTATACGGGGTGTCACTTATTTACTTTGTTGTGTTTATGTATAACAATACGTTATGCACGTATAAAGAATTTGTTACAATATGAAACAAACATGTATAAAATTTACATATCTGTAACTGTACACATGGACAATACATCTCGTATTTTCAGCATTTACTTCTGCTTAATACGTATGTTTCTGCCATCTAGGCGTCAAGCTTTTCATAAGTGACATCTTACGGACGAAAGAGACTTTGCCGAAAAAGGCGACCTTTCGCTTGAATAGCTAAGCTATTACATAAGCGAAACAATACGTATAAGTGTAGTCCATTAACACGTGCCAGATGGCGGTAAATATACAAAAAGGTTGTGTTTATGTATAACAATACGTTATGCACGTATAAAGCATTTGTTACAATACTTAATCTTAACAATACTTTTTCGGCAAAGTCTCTTTCGTCCGTAAGATGTCACTTATGAAATAAGTGCCACCTTATAGGATGAAATTTGCTTTATCTTTTAGGCGATTTCAATGAAATGTATATACAGATACAAATCTATTCATAAAGATTTGTTTCATTTGTATCACATTGCTTCACTAGCTTGACTGATGACGCCTAGATGGCAGAAACATATGTATTAAGCAGAAGTAAATGCTGAAAATACGAGATGTATTGTCCATGTGTACAGTTACAGATATGTAAATTTTTTACATGTCTGTTTCATATTGTAACAAATTATTTACTTTAGTTTATTTTGTTTGTATTCATTAAACATGTTGGTCAATTATATTCTTGAATTATATTTCATTATTTTATGGTGGCTTGTGAGCCTTACTTAGATTTTTGCACCAGTTTGTCCTGTGAATTTAATTTACTGCGGCTTGTTCGACATATGTGTTTTTCTTGTTTTGTTTTCTTATTGTTGTTAATAAGCTATATCTTGTTATTGCTATATTTTGGTGTTTTATTATTATGGTAACAATTTTCCATGTATTTACCTGCGATTTATTCAACTTACTGGCGGTGGTGTCTGTGGTCGCTGTACCAGCTCGAGAGTATAAGCACGGTGGCGCCTATTATAAAAAGAACCTCCCCTAGCTCGTGTCTTAACTGAGCTGGTCTCTCAGTCGAAGATCTCCGGGGCAACCGGAGTAAGTTGTTGGGTAAGTTGATAAGTTAATTACGTTAGTGTAAGTAAGACGCGTATAACAAGGTATACCAGGGTATTTGATAAAATAATCGTAACAGATGTCACACTCATACAGCATATTACAAATTGCGTTAATTAATATGTGCGTTTTAGCCATCGTTGTCTACGTAAATAATGTCCATAACAAGTACAAAGTACTTGTGAAGTCCATGTTTCATTTGATCTCTCACTTGTATACCAAAATATGGTTTCTATAACTTTATAAGTAAAAACGTTGCATTCATTTTTGAATTTTTAATATAAATTCATCGCACTCATTACAGAACGAATTTTACTGTTTAAACTTATTCAGGATATTGGTTTAAGATGATATAAGCAATGATGTATAACTGATTTGTATCTGTATTTATATTTTACTGAAATCGCCCACAAAGATAAAGCAAGTCTCGCCCTATAAAGTGACTATTTAATAAGTGACACCTTACGGACGAAAGAGACCATGTCGGAAGGCGACCTTTCGTTCGAACAGCTATGCTGTTACAGGAAACGAAAAAGTACGTATGTCGGTGTAGTCTATTAACAACGAGCCAGATGGCGGTAAATATACAAAAAGGTTGTGTTTATGTATGACAATACGTTATGCACGTATAAAGCATTTGTTACATTTGTTATAGGACGAGACTTGCTTTATCTTTGTGGGCGATTTCAGTAAAATATAAATAGAGATACAAATCAGTTGTTTAACAGATTTGTATCAGTATGTATACATTGCTTCACTAGCTTGACTGATGACGCCTAGATGGCAGAAACATATGTATTAAGCAGAAGTAAATGCTGAAAATACGAGGTGTATTGTCCATGTGTACAGTTACAGATATGTAAATTATTTACATGTCTGTTTCATATTGTAAATGATGTATAACATAGAAATACACTTGAAGTTAATAATTTCAAACCCGCGATTATAATACAATAACATACGATTTTCTGGAAATATTAGTTGCTCAAAGGCAACCAGAAACTCTCATTGTCACATAATATAAAAGCGAATCGCATATTTTGAAAACTATAGAAGAGAGACATAATAGTGGAATTGTCTGAAAAAAGTGTGTTGTCTAGCGTAATCAGTTTATCCAACGCGAATTTAAAACTTCAAAGAATATTTCAAAAGAACTTAATTGCAATTTATGTTATTATATTCTACGTTTATAAATTACGTTCCTACAAAACTCTGTACATTACGCCCATATGCTGCAACAGGAAGAGAAATGTACCAACAAGATATGACATTTAGTAATGACACACAACAGAAAACATTTGCAAAATATGGGAATGCGAACAACGACATAATATTCTACTTAAAATCGTACAGAAAATACAACAGAGAACATTAATCTTTAAATAATTCTAATACATGTCCGTGTATATATGTACGTGACGCTCTATTGTGGTATATGCAGCCATTTACTTTCCTGCGGTTGTTTTTTGTGAGTTAGGAAAATATCGCCCCTCTACGGGTTTATAATGGGGTCGGTTAGGAGGAAATTTTCAGGATTATGCTTGCCAGTATATTATTATTCTCACACTCCCGAGGTTGTCCGGAATTTCTAAATTACATTCGAATTTATCCTTAAATACAAATTCGTTTACGTAGTCTTATTGTCGACAAATTACTTGGATATCGTCGAAAGTGTACTTATATTTTAATGTATACAAAAAAAAAATTATTACTTTGGTTTTTTTCACTTTGTTACAACAGATAATATTACTGGAGTTTCGACAGTAAAAACATGTCATTATCAAACGTATGAACAACATAGGAACAATTATACAGGGTGTTCTTGAAATAACAAGACAACGTATGAAAAATCGAAAGTGTAAGTATATAGAATACTAACTCACTCGGCATACGTTGTGGTGCGGTAAATCTATTGTTTTTATTTTAATATTTTGACATTGAACGTTGTGTTTGTCCGTTAAAAAGACCCGATCGGTAATAGATGGCGTTATTTGTTGTCTGTTGACATTGACACTTGACAGCTAAAACACGCGTTGACTCAATATTTTGTATAACTTGATTGTGACAGCTGGCGAAAATTTCGCCGGATTGTTTTGATTCCAGAATAATTGTTTGAAATCATGGATATTGGAGGTAAATACAATTTTCGATCATTTTCAAAGAAATTTTAAATATATATATTTCAAATTTCTTTGAAATAGTCATCATATGCCGAAATATGTAAGATTATTTTAAATATGTACATTTTGAAGTAAAACCAGACCTTAAATCGCCAACTAATTGAATCTACCATAACATACTAAGGTCAAGAAATTATTATCTATCTATATATATATATGTACATATATAAGATAATTATTTCTTGACCTTTGTATGTTATAGTATATTGAATTAGTCGGCGATTTAAGGTCTGGTTTACCGGTGTAGGTGTCTTTGTTTGTTGTTTGTTGTTGACAACATATTGCTATGGATTTTTCCCCAATAAATATTTAAAATTTATTTAAAAATGAATGCACATTATTTGTGGATATCCCATATGTATTTCTTTGTGCTAGGAGCAAAAACTTGTATTTTTTAAGGTCGGCTTTTGTGAAAGCGATTGCGGGTGATGTTAAGGGGCAGACTACCTTAACTTGTACCTTTATACAAGCACGTTATAACTCTTTGAAAAAAAAAAAATATATATGAAAAATTTGTGAAAAACTTATCTGCGCGGAATGTGCAAATATCGACATTTCACTGTTTCTACAGATCATCAGTGCACCTTATCCGAAGACAGACATGATATTCACTTCTATACTACGTGTATATATACGAACTGTAATGAACTTCATGTGTATGAGAATTAATAATTATTAAATCTCATTTTACATGCGATTGTCGCTATAATTTGTTGCATTAAATTGTACAGTTGACTTGACAACTTGTACAGTTGACGTCGCGGCTTGTTGCGTCTACAATCTAGGGCAAAAGTGATTTTCCGAATTGTAGAATTTAATGCAACAAATTATAGCGACAATCGCATGTAAAATGAGATGTTCAATATATATATATATATATATATATATATATGTATATATATATATATATAATTTAATCGTGTTTTGATTGTGTTAATTGGTTGTTGATATTTTTATTCAATTCCCGTATATTTTTGAGAGTTGTTTTTCTCGTAAATTTGATGATTTTTTGATAAATAACGTGTCTTGTAAGTCTCCTGAAAATCTGTAAGTTTTTTTGATATTTTTATGAATTCATAAAATTTTGATTAATATTATAAGATATTTATATTGTATTCAATATTATTAAGTTATTAAGAGATTTATTATTAGATAGAAAAATAATAAAGAGTATTATTAACATTTCTATGTAAAAAAATTATCATTGTGAAATTTTATTTCGTTTGGAAATCAAGGGATTTTTTGTTACATGTGTGCGCGCATGTGGTAGATTTTGATCGTGTTTTCAAGTTTATACAGTGTGGTTCTCTGGGGAGAAATTAAAAATAATCTTTATTATTTTTTAAAATAAGCTTGTTCGGAAGTCATAGAGGAAGTTTTAATTCACTTAGCTGTAATATTCAGTCAATTGTTTTACCTCAGGAATTGTTGAATGATGCAATAATCTTTATACTTTATAAAGATAATATTTTTTTTTCTTTTTGGATTTTTTGTATTAAATTTCATTTAAATTTTATTCTGTCTTTGATTTTGTGCTACGACCTTTAATGTTGTTTAATTAAAAATAAGTAACTTATATTATAAAAAAATTGTGATAACGATTGACTGGCGCTCAATTCATGTTTAACAGTTCCACGTATTTCCTTATGGAACCCTGAGAAGTAAGAAGTCCCATCATTGTTGGATATCAACTGGCTGACTATCCTAATTGGGTAGATTAGTTGTGGATGGTGGTGCAGTATATATATATATATATATATATATATATATATATATATATATATATATATAAACCACAATTCATAGCAATATGTTGACGACACGTTCTTGATTTGGACACATGGAGAAGATCACCTTAAGAGCTTCCTGGAACATCTGAATACTATCCAATCCAAAAATAAAATTCACAGTGGAAGTAGAATCAAACAACCAACTACCATTCCTCGACGTTTTGCTTAAGAAGGAAGAATATGGAGAATTAAGTCATACAGTGTACCGGAAATCCACACATACAGATTGGTACCTCAACGCACAGTATCACCACCACCCAGCTCGGTTGCAATCAGTAGTGAAGAGCCTAGTAACAAGATCACGGAGATTAGCAGATGAAGATAACGTCATTCAAGAAATGGATAAACTCCACAATGCACTCCAGCAGAATGGCTTTAGCAAAAGCGCAATCAACAAAGCATTAAAACCTAAAGGAGCCACACCACAAGAGGAAAAAGAGGAATCAATAGCCAAAACCTACTTACCCTATGTCAAAGGTACCACCGACAGAATATCCAGAATCCTACGAAGAAACAACATTGAAACCAGATTCAAGGCAGACAGAAGAATCAGCGTAGTCCTTCGGAATAAAAAAACAAGAATACCTTTAGAAAACCAGGAAGTTTATGAAATTCCATGCCTTTAATTGTGAGAAGACGTACATAGGCCAAACAAACAGAAGGGCAAACATAAGAAGAGACGAACACCAAAACTACGTAAGAAAAGACGAGAAAACTTCATCTTTGGCTCAGCATGTAAAGGAAACGTCACACACGCTAGACTTCAGCAAGTAGCAGTAGATTAAATTAGTTGGCGATTTAAGGTCTGTATTACTTTGATATGTATATATTTAAAATACTCTTACATGTTTCAGCACATAGTGCCTTCTTCAAAGAAATTGAAAATATTTTAAATTTCTTTGTAAAAAGCATTATGCCGAAACACTTAAAGGTGATTATTTCTAAAAACAATAAACTATTTCAATCTGTTAACATTTTATTTTATTTATGATTTTCCCGAAATTTTCAGTGTACCCAAAACTTGCAGATCTTCACCAAGCTGTAACTCTCCATCCTCTAAATTCTTAACTTGGGCGCATAAAGCCAAGTCATCTGCATATAGAAATGTTCGTGATTTTGTGGGTGGAAAATTATTTGTGTAAATGTTAAGCAATAGAGCAGCCAGAACCGAGCCTTGTCAAAGGCCATTTTTCAAGGATTTGCCATTGCTACCTCGATTGCTTAGGATGATATTTTGGAATTTAAAAGTCATTCCATTCCAGACTGTGTCATAGGCACTGTAAGGATTAATAAAAGCAGCGACTGGTTTCAGGCCCTGTTTTAATGTGCGTTATTAACGCCAAGACTTGGTCAGTTCCCTCGTTCTGAAACTAGCTTCCTCCTTATTAATAATCTCGTCGACGGTGGGCGCTATTCTATTTTAGATAAGCCGTTCTAGAAGTTTATAGTACACAGACAAGGGAACTATACGTCTGTAGCTTCCAACATCTTCCGTGGACTTACCAATTTTTAATATTGCTCTTTTAAATATTTATCATTTATTAAAAATGACCCACTTTGATTTGACTTTGCCAATCCAGTTTGATTCATACTGCAATAATATAATAACGCATCGGTAAACATTGCTGACATCTACCTTAAAGCAAACAATAAAGGTTTTCAAGCTACATAGAAGGAATTTTAATACTACTATATACAAATGCAAATATACAACATCACCGCCTCACTCTCTTGTTACATCTCATGCATTTTTACGATATTTTAAATTCACGATTTCGACTATTTATACCCACAACTCACGGTATATGTATTTTCGATACTCTCCAGTTACAAAGATTGGCACATCTAAGTTTTATCTAACATATAAGAAAAAAAATGGGAAAAAGAAAGGATAGGTTGATATGACAGTGAGTGGAATTTAAAACAGCCAACAGTCCATTCGTCCGCAATGTGTATTCGCATCTCGCCGAGACTAGACGACATTCAATCCGGAAAACTCTAAACACCCTGAACATGGCAATTTAGTTCTTGCTCTGTTTATATCGAGACGACTCGCGAAAGAAACAGCCGACAGTGAAATAAAAGAAAATCGACATTTAAAGTACTTACTTTCGGCAAATAGCGTTGCTGTGATAGTTTAACTATAGTTACGCAATTTTAGCGTTGAAAGAGTGGAATTCAATTTGGAATTCGTAGACTGTTTATTTATTTTTAATGAACTATGATATTACTGATATAATTTACTTCAAACATAAGAAACCGTAATGATTTGACACTGTTAAAAGAAAGACACTGCTCGGTTGAGCGTGCTGTATACCAGGAGTTATATAATTAAAATATATCATAAATATCTATAAATACATTATAATTAAACTGCCTGTATATGCAGTAGTTTTCCACTGCATAAACAATTCTTAGAATATAAGATAAGGTATTACGCTGCTTCCTTTTGTAAAGCTTAGTCAGCAGCGTCGCCGAGATTTCTTTATAGGTTTAAGATGCATGTAATGCCAATTCAAGTTTGTTTGTCGTAGTCATAAGTACTTAGCAAATTAATAAGAATTCAAACGTTGTAACATTGTACATCTGATTTAAAATAAAGATTGTTTTTTTTTAAAACAAGTGTAAAGTGTTATTTAACTCCAGTTCTACTTTTAACTTGAAACCTTATCTCTATTTTCTTGAAAATATCTCGAAAAATAAGCAGTTCACAAAAAATATCCAGATTTAAAATTTAATAATTCAATGTAGATAATATACTAGTAAAATAGAAATAAAAATAGATGATTCGCAAAAGTGGAATCTTGTTTTTTATTCAACTTTTACGAATCATCTATTAGAAGAAAACCACATTTTCAGTAAAGATTTTTAAATTCTGCACAAGTGGAATCTTGTTTTTTATTCAACTTTTACGAATCATCTATTAGAAGAAAACCACATTTTCAATAAAGATTTTTAAATTCTGCAAAAGTGGAATCTTGTTTTTTATTCAACTTTTACGAATCATCCATTAGAAGAAAACCACATTTTCAATAAAGATTTTTAAATTCTGCATTTAGAAAATAAAGGTAATAAATTAAATTTACTGGAAAGTTTAGTAATCAATAAATTAAAAAACTCACAAATTTTACGTAATAACCAATTAGATTTAAATAACGCCTTTGTTAAATTTATTCACTTAAAATCTGTTTAAACGATAATAAAAATGTACATTTAGTTTATTAAAACAAATTTTATGCGTAAACATGTTTAGTACCCTATAATATAACAGTTAGGGCCGACCATATGAGCCACATTTTTTCGCTACCGACAATACTTGTGCAAATTCATAGATTTCTTTAAAAACTTTGTAAAATAATACCAACCTTGTCGATATTATATATATATATATATATATATATATATACGATGTGTCCAAGATAAAGAGGGCCACTATGGGGATCTCAGAAGCCTTAAGAGATACAGATTTGATTAAATGGGAGAAAAGGATTGGTAATCAAAAGTCTAAGAAATTGGCGTTTAGATTTTCCTGAAAAATATTTTAATTTTTGAAAAATTTTTAAATAATAGAACTTTTTTTTCCTGACGTTAATATTTGACCCAGAGGAAAACCAATTAGACTTTTCCACAGCAACTTTTAATGCTGTTTAAGGTGGCGTTATTAGTTTTTTCATCCAACGTTTTGTCTTTGTGGAACCATCATAAAATTACTTTTTTTAATAATACGGCCCTGATGTGTTTATATTAGATTCTGAAAACACTTTTATTACGAATTCAACGACATATCATGCTTTATCATTTAATTGCGGTTTCGTCATTTTCTCGACCGTAATGAAGATAATTCCTAGTACGGACCTGTACCAATTTTTTTTAAATTTTTTAAGAGTGGAGTAATATATAGTGTGGAGTAATATTGGCAAATGCTTCCAGAACTAACCCCCTCAGTTCTTCATCTGTTGCAAAATTTTACTGATAAACATAATTCTTAACGAATCCCCATACGAAGATATCAAGCGGAGTTATATCGGGTGAACGCGCTGGCCAGGGTATTCCCGAACCGCTCTAGAATTATGTGCAGATGCACCAACTCGCTGTATCCAAGAGTTATGAATCATTGCTAGGGGCATACTATCGAGAACATCCTCTAAATAGTTTTGCAGCAAACGTAGGTAACGCTCTGATATTAAGGTATGGTGGTAAATACAATAAATACAATGGTCCTAAAATCGTTGTACCGAAAATACCAGCCCACATATTAAAACCAAAACGGTGTTGATGCTTTGACGTTTAGTTTAAACGTGGATTGATTCCAGACCAATAATGGACATTTTGTCTATTGAAAATGCCATTATTCGTAATCATACTCTCATCAGACCATATTATTTTATAAGGAAAATTCATATTCTCTTGATTTTCTTGTGTAGCATTCACAGAATGAGCGACGTCGTTCTAAATCACCTGGTCTAAGTCATTGACAAATTCTGTACTTGTACGGATGTAATTTTTGTTTTTTTAACATACAATGTGTCGTTGATTTTGGTATATCAAACCAACAGAACATTTTGTACGGTTTCCTCATTGCCCGTTTTTCGTCGGGAAACTATGGGTTTTCTAAAAGTCCTTTTATTTGGCTGCCTCCTTTCACAATACTTCTGCAAATACATACGCTCTGTAACAGAACAATTTTGGTTGGATGAAATGAAACATGCCACCAGTCAAACTTTTCTTCGTTAGAAAACATAATTAATAGAAGAAAATTTAAATTATTGCACAAAAAATTAAACAGTAAACTAATGTGTCAAAAAACCAACGCAACTGTCTACCCAAATACAACAGTACCACATTTGCTTTCCAAAGCTTGCTTTCGTTTTGGTGATAATGGCATATCATACAATATGATCATTTATATTTATCCTCTAGCAAGCCATGAAATTATTTCTTGAAAATATCGTGTTGGTAGTGACAAATAAAATACATCTGTCATTATGTGTATGTTCTGATAAATAAAACTCATCTGTCATTAATGTATTTATTAATTGACACTTAAAAATGTTTACAATAAATCATAAAGTTTTTCTGATCGAATCATACTTTAGGAATGGTGTAAAATTAGAAAATGGAGAATGGTCGTACTCCTTGCAGCCTTGTATAGAAGAATTTTGGGCAGAATTTCCAAATTTTCCAACAACATATGACAGTTTGCGGCAATTAATTCAAAAGTCAGTGGTTAAATTCCGTGAAACAGGGTCTGTGTCTCGAAAACCAGGTGCTGGTAGACCACTAAAGCGGACAGTTGAAAATATAGCAGATGTTGAGGGACGAATAAATCAATCACCTAAGAAATCGATTCGTAAGCTTTCACAACAAACACAACTGTCATATGGGACCTGCCAGAGAATCCTTAAAAAAGACTTACAAAAATTTCCATTCAAATTTCATTGCGTGCAAGAGCTTTTACCAATCGATCATGTAACCAGAGTTAATTACTGTCAGTGGTTCTTAGGTACGATTAATAACGATGACGTTCTTGACAAATCCTTCTGGTCCGATGAAGCATGGTTTCATTTATCAGGATATATAAATAAACAAACAATGCGCATCTGGTCTAGTGAAAATCCACATGAAATTCTTGAAACACCCTTGCATTCACAAAAAATAGGCGTTTGGCTTGCTGTTTCTCGTAGACGGATTATTGGTCCAATATTCTTTAATAATACGATAAATGCAGAACGATATCGTAATAATTTATTGCTACCATTTGTAAATCAATTACATGATGATGAGCTCCGCGAGGGATATTTCCAGCAAGATAATGCAACAGCCCATAAGACAAGAGAAACGATGGAATTATTGCATGAATTCTTTGATAATCGAATAGTAGACTTTCCACCACGATCTCCGGATTTAACAATTATGGACTATTTCATTTATCCACATCTAAAAAATAGAGTATTTACGAATCGCCACATACAATTGAAGAACTTACTAATGCTATCCGAAATGTCTGTGAGGAAATTACACCACATATCACATAATTTAAGGAATGCCTTCAATAATATGAGATGAAGAGTTACGCTATGCATAGAAAATGAAGGAGCTCACTTTGAACATTTATTGTAGCTGTTTTTATTATTAAACATTTTATTTTTTCAACTGAAACGTTTATATGTAATTATCTGTCAAAATGACAAAACCTAATCTGTCATCAGTATAAAATAACCTATATCACACACACGCTGCAAAATAAGTTAACTTAAATTATGGTACCAACTTAAGTTTAAAAAAGAAAAATGTCATTGCCTTCTAGAGGGTAGAAATATATGATCATATGGTACATTTGGAAAACGCAAAAAAATCAAAAAAATGACGAAACCGCAATTACATGATAAAGTATGATAGGTCGTTGAATTCGCGATAAAATGGGTTTTCAGAATATAATATAAACACATCAGGGCCGTATTTAAAAAAATTAAGTTTGTGATGGTTCCGCAAAGACGAAACGTAGGATTAAAAAACTAACAACACCATCTTAAACAGCATTAAAAGTTGCTGTGGAGAAGTGTTATTGGTTTTGCTCTAAGTCAAATATTAACGCCAGGAAAATATAGTTTGTAAAATCGAAAAATTCTATTTTTTCAAAATTTCTCAAAAACTAAAAAAATTTTCAGGAAAATCTAAACGCCAATTTCTTAGACCTTTGATTACGCAACTTTTCTCCCATTTAACCAAATCTGTATCTCTTAAGGTTTCCGAGATCCCCATAGTGGTCCTCTTTATCGCGGATACATCGTATAGATATTTTAATTTAGTTTGTAACGTACTATTGAGCTGCAAGTACTTGAGTGCTGGAGAAACAATTGTTGTGTTACGATTAAATATTAAAAAGTGAAGATTTGAACCGTAGTTTTATTTCTATTTTAAATAATGGATCTTCATCAAGTAAAAGCTGAATCAATTCAGTTAATATACTAGTGTTAGAACTAGTCAATCTCTCACCCTCCATATAGGTGGGGCAGGAGTAGCTTTAAAATCTTAAATAGTAACCCGTATCCTACCCCGTATATATAACCCGTATATTACAGGTTCGAATTCTACTAGAAAAAGTACATAGGATTTGTCTGAACACACTTCCTTCAATTCATTGTAGATGGCGCTGTAATCGATGAAATTCTATTTTTTTTAATTTCTCGCACTGAGAACCTATGCATACGATTCTGCCATACGTGTGCAATAAAAAATACGTTTTCTTTGTAAATAATCAAAATTGATCCTAGAAAAACTTTATTCATTTTACAAATGAAACGTTTTTGCTTAAAATGTTTACATGTTTTATTACTTTATACAGTGTGTAATGTGTACATATTGCTCTGAAATGGAACTTGGGTGAAAATTAAAAATAGAATTAATAACATATAAATTGATTAGGCATAAACTGAATAAGCAAGAAGAAATTAAAATAAATCAACCGAGGTTGTGTCTTTTAAATGCACCTCGTATATAGTATTCCAATTTAGTATTAAAATTTTAGATGTATATTACTCAGAATTGATATGTAAATAAGTTAACGTTTGCTACCTAATCGCGATCCAATTAGCAGCAGGCACGTATGCAACAAGGATGTCACAAGTTGTTCTGCCAACACCACCTCTCCTGGCCTGACCCACCTGAAGGTAGTCGTTCCGTCGAAACACCCCGCCGACTAGCTCAATGGGATATAGAGCGTGCGAGTCCCAAGATCGCAAGATGTTCAGTATGCGCCATCGCATAAGAGTACACGGCAAGGTGCACCCCGTATATACGGATGCGGGCGGAACCTAGGTGGCCTCAGACACAAGAGAGTGTTGTACCCCTCTTACATTGCTGCTGCTAAATCCGAAGAACTGTGCTCGTCCCAACACAAGTAGGGAAATGAAATCAAACACAAAGATAACTTCAACAATAATCTTTAATATAAAATTCAGTTCCCAACAAATCTTCGTTAAAAGCAGGACTCAATATATCAGATAATGAAATGGTCAATTAAATTCAGGTTTGCCACCCCTTCATAAATATTTCAAAACAGGTTCAAATCCAGAATTACAAAAGATATAGATTTAAAAGTAGATTAAATTTTAAAAAAAACTAGAGATTCGGAACTTACAAAAGTAGTTTCATGTATTAACAATTCTATCATGAAATCGTGAAAATCAGTATTTAGTATAATAGAAAGATTGAATATGTATAGCAAAAAAAAAAGAAAAGAATAAATTCATACAAACAGACGAGGATAAACCTCTCTGTATAAAGTGCTTTAAGAGACAAGTGA
The DNA here is from genome assembly GCA_935421215.2 of Melolontha melolontha. Lineage (NCBI taxonomy): Eukaryota > Metazoa > Arthropoda > Insecta > Coleoptera > Scarabaeidae > Melolontha > Melolontha melolontha. The sequence continues at coordinate 138,022,388 of OW285239.1, forward strand.
AAAACAATGTGGCTTAAAACAATATGATAAAACCCCGCAAATTAATTAGCCACCGGGTATATCTATAAGTTAAATAAATATCTACTGATAAAGAAGCAGAGGAAAACGCCTCAAATAAGTCTCAGGTGTAAGCTAAAATATCTTAAGCACAGGTACACCTGTTAAGTTATCTCTACCCTGTATACACAGGTGATTAATAATTGAACGATTAAATATAAATACGTCATTAAATCAAAACATAATAAATTAGAACACAAGTTAGGAATTCTCAACAGTGGTTCTGTACATTAACGTTTACAGATTACTTAACCATAATATAGGTCTTGACGTAACCCCTAATTAAATACAGAAGCTCTACTGAAGGTTCTGAGCCTCGTGAATGAAATTGATTTAAGCTACAGTTGCTAGATAAGCCAGACAACCAATTAATTAGTTTATAAAATGATAGTTTAAGTTAGTAGTCAGGCGTTTTAATGCCTTCCGTTCAAGATTAGTGGGTGAAGCCCGATAACTGTCTACAGAAAGTGATTGGTTAAACACCAATGTTACTCAGGGAAGGGTAAAGCCCCTCTCTGGAGTTCACATAAGTTATAAATTGTTAACAAGCAAAACTCTAACGTAAATTTCATTAGTTGTGTAAATTTTGGGCAACAAAACCCTCTTTTAGTCTCGAATCTATTACTACACTTAGCTCGACAAAAGAGATGCCTAGCCCTCCTGAAGACTCTCCTTCTAGAAATTCCTTACTGAAGTTTAAACGGTAGAGAGTGATTCTCCAACTAAAATTTCCGGTCCAAAATGGCCGATTGGATTCCACGTGGGATATCCTCGATAAGATTTAACCAATACGGTAGTTGATGCTAGCCTCTCGGAATTTAGCACAAATATCAATTCAATCCTAAGAAGAAGAAGATTCGAAATAAGTAAAGTTTCAACAGATAAAATTAATTCTTACCGCAGATAATGCTCCTTCACACATGTGAACATACAAGCAAGCGCTTTGACGTCTTAAGAAGAAGTGCCAATCGAACTAGAAACGAAAAGAGAAAATGTCGGAAATACGTCATATTCAAGATCGGAAAACTGGTGATTTTAAAAGAAGGGAAATTAATTTCTCTAAATCTCATACACGATTGAAGATCGTTATAAGAGTCTAACAGAACACAATACGTCAATTATTTGATTAGCAGAAGACGGAAAATATTCCAAAAGAACACCTCCTACGTACAGATCTCTGTAAATGGAAGAACCCAAATTGACGGAAAGAGGGCGCATCCAACGAAAGAAATAATAAATAGCATTAGAACTAATTGAATTAAAAGAGTGAAAAAACGAAAAAGGCCCTAAAATAGGTGCACGAATTTCGAAACGGATTATAACAATAAAGCAAACAATAAAAGGAACCAAACCACAGAATGTACTGCACTCGAGACTAAGCATTAACAAAAATAGATGGCGCATACCTTAACGTGAATTAAAATCATATGAAAAATATAGGGTCAGCCAAAATAATAGAACCTGAATTAAAATTTGGAGGAATTAACGTTTGTAAAGGCTTAAGTTGCACGATAATTATCAATATAATAATATAAAATAGAATAAAACGTACATGTTGAAAAATAAGCGGACCAAGTTGACTTGAAGAGGTTAAAAATGAAGTAAATGGATTAAAAATTCAAGCAAGTTCGCAGAATGATTTTGTACACGTAACACGTTATGTTAATAAATTTTAGGTTAGGTTGATTATTGAACACTTAGAATATAATTAAATTAATAAAACGTGCTGTACATACCAGGAATATATTAAAAGGATACAGAATAATATTTTCTTTATGCATTAGTAACGTTAGTAACAACATTTAATTTCAATTCATCATATTTTTATAAATAACCTTGCCAAAACAGATGGATTAACATAAGACATCCAAAGCATATTAAAAATAATTATATAAGCCATCCAAACGGCAAAACCAAGACCTGGAAAATCTAAAAACAACGGAAATATCAATAACAAGAAGCAAACAAATGTTTCAAAATACAAACAAAGCAATTAATGCCATTAATGTTGCCATGTAAACAAAGCCATAACGTCTATTTACACGGGCCACTCAAGTGAAAGCAAAGGACAACAAAACATTATACGAACAAGCTCAGGGGGAAGAAAGAGAAGGAAAACACTACGAGAAATTTAAGACACATATTCCGCGAAAAATGTTTATGCTCAAACGAGCATTAGAAGTCGTTCCTGGAAATAACAAGATTAAGAGTCTACAATTCCATAAGAAAAATTATAAATATTAAAATTATGACGAAAAAGAAAGAAATGTAAACAGGGAGATAGCGTATGGAGATGGAAAGAACGAAACTACCCATGATAGATAAAAATACACAGGGGTGATTTTGTTAAATAAGTATGAAAATTAGATAAAACAGAAATAAATGATTTGGAGTAGGGTCACAATTCTGAGAAGCAAGGAACGCAAGGTATAAAAGAGCAAAGCACTGCAAAATTAGGAGATTCATCGATTTAACTTCGACATTCACTGATTTATTTGCGAGAGTCACAAAATTTCCTTCGAGATTTATTGCGTTAAATTCATCAAGTCATTTTTAAAATTTAATTTTGATATAATCGATATCTGAAATTTTAAGCCTATTGGCAATATATTTAGTTAAGAGTAAATAAAAGTTTATCTTCATTTTTATCATTATTATTATTATCGTTATTATGCTAATCATTATTATGTAAGCTTAATAATGTACCAGGAGGAGTTCGAAAATTTGTATGCTGAAATTGGCTCCGAGTAAGTAAGAACTGTACACACGATAGAATTGGAGGATATAGAGTTAATTAAATTAGTAAAAGGGTGCATGTGGATCGTTATTTTAAATAATTAATTAGTCATAAATACACGAATAAAGTGTATCTCAGGCCGGATATTAAAGACTGATGAAGAGGAAGTAGGGTTTCCTGAATACTCTCGAAATTTTCAATTTAAAACGTTCAGAAATTGGCGTGGAAAATAAGAGAACACTTATACAGTATGATGATAAGCGTCTTATTCTGTAGGAACTCGTTTTCCACTTAAATAGACGCTGAAAAGCAGACTCGCATTAAAAAAAAAATATCAATAGAAGCCAGTGATACACATTTCAGATAGATATGGTCTTTCAGTAATAATCTCAGCATTAGGAGGGCCAATACTTCCTTAAAATCCTCAAGAGTCATTGTTTGCGAAATTTATTTGAGTCAGAATCAAAACTTCCAAGATTATTCGTATGTGATTCACAAAAGAATATTTGTTTATAAAAGTTTGATTGATAAGTTAAGAATTAAATATTTTAAGTTACAACAAAATGAGATGTGAACGTACAAATAAACAATAAAGGAATTTTAAACAGTTACTTCTTGTTGTATTATTTCTTTACATCTACTTTGGATGCTACGCCTAGTTGTGTTGAACCTAAAAAGATTGCCCTGAGATATCCAAATATTATGCAGAGCCTTAACAAAAATATGCTTGTGTAACTGCCCACACAATCATTCATTTTATATTAAATTAATTTGAATGCAAAACTACACAGCAGTATGTATGTATATGTCAGAGGTACGTTAAATTAAATTTGCAGAAACTTCTGTTTTAGTAATGTGCTTTCTCGTATAGTACGACGTTCTTGTCGGATCAACTAACAGTACTATACGGGGTATTACTGTATTCCTTCGTAAATTTGTGTTGACACGCCTGACTGGCTATAAATCCATTTGCATATAAGCAGCAATAACGAAATTTTATAAACTATTGATTACATGTATTCGTATTCGTTGCTCATTTTATTCACAAGATATATACGTATACCTTCGGTAACGCTGAGAACGGTCAACCAATGCGTGAATAGATTTCTGAAAGTCTTTCGGAATCGCATCGAAGATTTTATCATGATTATGTAGAGAGAGTTGGAATGGCATTTGAGCGAGTCTTTTACGTTCGAATTTGAAGTTCATAAAGTAGAAAGTAATCGCATCAGACCAAATGAAGTAAATACGGATAAAAATAGGTTCTATTTGATTTTTGGAAAAAGTTACCGTCTACCGTCATACGTCATATTTTCGCCGCTTGGCCGCTTGTTCAATAATCTCTCCGAAATAATCTAGTAATTATTTTTACTCATCTTTTGCTAATTTGAAACGAGCTTAAAAATTTCGAAAAATGTTCCTAAAATAGGTGCTTCTGCTAGAAATTTATTCTTATGGTTAATACATAATTAATAGATAGCTTGCGACCATAATTATAACATTGAATCCGTTTTCAATAAATAGCGTATTGTCACAAAGTTTTCGGAAAAATTTTAGATATCGATAATTTTCTCAGAACTGTTTTACTTTATAAACTATACAACAATTAACAATAAATACTTATATATTATAACGTTACAATTGTTCTTCAAGACGCGGGTTTTCTCTTAGGAAAAAATAAATAAATGGAGGTAAATAAAATCAATTACAGAAACATATATTACAATTCTGTTTTTCAGGTTATAAGATACAAGTGTTGAAAAATAAAAACTTGCTTGTATTTTATGATTTGTTACGTGTTTCAATAATTTCTTTTTCTCCAAAATGTGACTTAAATCCCTGTTTCCTTTTCTTCTTTCCCGGACGATTTTCTTTATTCGATAATTTTTTCTATTCTTTTGTTGCCTTGTTTCTTCACCAAGTCTGCTCTTTTTTTATAATATTTTTTTATAACTAGTGCTACTATACCGTATGTGTTAAATATCATTATGCATAGAGAATCAACGTATCAGTACATACAATGTATACGTACATGAGAAAGCCAGTCGAATGCCAGCGAAGACCGCGACGACTGACGATTGTCTCCGATACCGATTGACGGGAAATTTTGCATTCAGTCTAGCTGCGGCCGTTACAGTTTGAAAGCGTACAATAAAATTAATGTATAATAATGACTCTTTACACAGCCACTGAAAAGCTTCAGTTAGTAAAATGGTTTTATGCTGGCAAGTGAATTTGTTTGCCCTGACTTTTGCAGACCGTTCTGTACCTTGCAGACAAACAATTTATAATATTATAAATAAATTTGAAACTTGTTTCTGTCTCAATAACTGTACGAAATGAAAACCAAGAGAGGTATCACCTCAAAAAATAGAGGAAAGAGAACGGCGGGATGTATTAACTTGTAGTATTGTGGAAATTGATAACACGAGATCTACTAGAAGTGCTGCCGAGGAATTGGGTACAAGGAACACAACTATTTCACGTATTTGGAAACGTATTGGTTTAAAATGTTTCAAATATTCGAAAACTCAAGAAATATTTCCCGATGACAGTTTCCGGAGAATGGAGTTTTGTCAAGACGTTATGGAAAAGATACATCGAGATGAAAATTTCGTTAAAAATATTCTCTTCACCGATGAATCAACTTTTCCATTACACGGAAAGCACAATCCCTCTGTTCTTCAATATTGGGCTTTGGAAAATCAACACCGGTATTTTGCAAATCGCACTCAGTATCCCCAAAAACTAAACGTTTGGGCAGGTATTTTAGGTGACCATTCTATAAGCCCGTATTTTATTGATGGTACTTCCCGCCATTCAAATACTTCCCGCCATTCAAAACATTGGAATAAATCAGGAAATCGTTTGGTTTCAACATGATGGCTGTCCAGTCCATGATGGCTGTCCAGTCCATAATGCAGTGAGGGTAAAGGAATTCTAGGAAATACTTTTCCTGACCGTCTTATTACTGGAACAGGAAACATTAAATGGCCCCTGCGATCTCCTGATCTATCCCCAAATGATTTCTTTTGGTGGGGATATCTAAAAAATATTGTTTATACTCATGAAGCTGGTAGAGCAGAAAAGTTAGTTGCCTTGAGAGAAAAAATAACTGAGGCTGCGAATTCATTAACTGCCGACATGTTAGCAAATGTAAGAGCTAATTTCTACGACAAGGACAATGTCTTGCTGTGCAAGGAGGAATTTTTGAACCTCTTGTATAATTTATTATAATTTTTAGAATCCTTTTTTATTTATTTTACTAGGATTATTCTCTAATTTTATTAGAATTACGCTTTTGTTTATGCGACGCACCGCGACTTAAAAATTTCCTGCATTTACTGAAAGAAATAAGAAAAGCAAATCCCTTGCAATTCGTGAATGTTATTTTAGAACGCATTACAAGTACCTATGTCGATGGTCAAATGATTACCGCTAACTTGTATTTGCGAAACAATCGGAGACAATCGTTGCCGGCAGTCGCGGTCTTCGCCGGCATTGGATCGGCTTTTCCATATACATATACATCGTATGTACTCATACGTATTCCCTATGCCTAATGATATTTGACACATGCCGTATAATGTGAAACTTTTCCTTTTTTAGATAGTAGGGTGGCCCAAAATAACCGAAGGGGTTTGAGTTCATTATAACTTCTTATTTAAGACATAATTATTATTTTTTTATATTTTAAATACAGTATATTAATGGAGAATATTTTTAATTAATTATGAAAAATTATATCTCGGAAGTGGTGGCCATTTTCTGTTTCGCATATTCGTGCTCTTTCCAAAACATTTTCCATAACCTTTCGCAAAACTTCAGGTGTTATGTTGTCGATTTCGTCGCATATATTATTTTTTAATTGCTGTTTGGTTCGAGGCTTATTAATATAGACTTTTCCTTTCAAATAACCCCAAAGGAAACAGTCTGAAGCGGTTAAATCCGGTGAACGCGGAGGCCAATTAAAATCGCTTGTACGGGAAATAATTCGTTCACCAAAGATGTCGCGTAAAAGAGCCATTGTGTCCCTCGCAGGGTGCGCTGTGGCTCCATCCTGTTGGAACCATACTTGCGGATGGTTTTCCACGGCTGGCCTTAAAAAATTTTCCAACATTGTCCGATATCTAACACCAGTGATGGAAACGGCGACACCGTGTTCATTTTCAAAAAAAATATGGGCCAATTATCCTTTCCGACGAAACACCGCACCAAACGGTACACTTAAGTGGGTGTAATTCTCGCTCTTGAACTTCTCTTGGATTTTCCGTAGCCCATATCCTGCAGTTTTGCCTATTAACGAACACATTTAATTGGAAATGGGCTTCGTCGCTCATAATTAAATTATGAATAAAATCATCATTTTCTTCTGCTTTTTGACGAAAATAAATTGCATAATCAAGTCGTTGCTGGTAATCTGTCGGTTTCAATTGTTGGACAAGCTGAATTTTGTATGGAAACATTCTTATTGTATACAAAATTCTCTGCACCGACCCTCTTGAGAGGCCAAGTTGTGTCGAATTTCTCCTGGTTGATGTTTCTCCATCTTCCCGAATACTCTTCTGTACCCGTTCAATATTGTCATCCGTGTGCACCGTTCGTCGTCTGCCGGCACCAGGAAGGTTCCTTACTGCCCCTCGTTCTCGAAAATTTGCAACCAGACGGTTTATTGTTGACTCTGAGGGTCCCACCCGCACATTAAAATAACGACGATATGCACGCTGAGTCAAAACAATGGATCGTTGATTTGAGAAATAAAGTTCAAAGATTTTGGCACGTTGTTCAATTGTGTACTGTTCCATTTTAAATTCCCCAAGTCTTCTTTACAAAATACTGAAAACAAAAAAAAAAATATAATAAAAAAGTTATAAGGAATTAAAACCCCTTCGGTCATTTTGGGCCACCTGTATATTCACCGTATTTTAAAGTACTATTTAATTCTTACGTTTTTTTATTAGTAATTATTAATTAAACTCCTTAATTTTGTATATTGTTTTTTTCCTAAATTTCTCTTCAAGTAGAGTTTCCTTTGGCATGACATCTTTATTTTAATTTCTTAAGTAGATCTTCACGATAGATTTCCGAAATGATCTTTTATGTAATTTTGTCTAGTGTTTATAGTTACAAATTTATAATACGAATTAATTTTATTTGCCTAACCATTATATATAAAGTGAGAGTGCTTTCAAGCTTCTAAATACCACCCAAATTTAGTTTTGAATGAAAATAGAAATAATGTTATACTGAAGTGACATCAAATTTTTAAGAATATATGGCACCAATTCGAACAACAAAGTCACAATAATAATACCACAATACATTGTGTCCGTAAATGATTGTACACTAATTGAGTTGGGACGACCGCAAATTTGTCAACTTGTAGTGTCGCTTATGTCAAATTTAACAGAGCCCATTGACGTTGGTTTTGTGTATTATTTGGCGTCGATTTTTTTGTATCTATTAAAATGTTTACGACTGAACATGACGCATATATTCTTATGGCCTACTTTCGCAGTGCTTCTCGGAACCACGATGAGACCTGGTAATATAATTTACGGTCTTGCTTTGAACAATTTGTGGAAGCATTTCCTCGCGAAAATGTAAATTATAAAGTTTTTGATCACCACAAACGTGAAATTGTAAAGTGATTTATTACAAAAAACTGTATTCGCGACAGTAAATCAACTAGGCGACCAACAGTATTAATGGAACCTCTTGTTAATGATATTCGAGGACGAATAAATCAAAGTCCACCAAAATCATTGCGGTAATTATCAACATGTTAAATATTTAACGTAATTCAAGTTTTTATGTGCTTTTTTCGGGTATTACTAGAGCTAGTTACACAAAAGCGCTACATAAGAGGAAGTTAAATACGCAATTAGACATGAAATTAAAAACATCACTCTGGAAAAACTTTGTCGTGTATTTGAAAGTATGAAACGACGAGTAAGTTTTCTTTCATTAAATAAGGCATTTGTTGCATACTCATTTAACAAATTCACTAAACATAACCTAAGTCTTTATTATTAATGTTGCCACCAACTGTAGAAAATAAAATCCATCGTACCAACTTAATGGTTGTACGATCATTTGCAGACACACATTATATATATACGGATTATCTATGGCTGTCGCCGCCTCTCAGTCCCCAGTTTCCATTTCCTTCTGTCGTAACACACGTCTTCCTTTAAATTTTTTGCATCCATAGCTTCGTTAACGTCATCTCTCCAACTTCTCCTTTGTCTTCCTCTTTTTCGCTTTTCTGAAGGTATCCACCCTAACAATTGTCTTGGTTCGGACACACAAAAAGAATTAATGAGACGAGATGGCCAAGGAAATTGTTAGAATGGATTAACAATTTCCTTGGCCATCTCGTCTCATTAATTCTTTTTGTGTGTCCGAACCAAGACAATTGTTTTTTCTCTCTCTCTAAAGTACGGTGAGTTACTTTCTTTTTTCATTGTTTTAACTGTTAACTACATACTTCGTAATTTTTGTAATATATCCTGTTTAATATCGTTTTATCGAATCTACTTCTCCCAATTATTTTGACGTAAGTGTCCGATGAATTTCGTTTATTTAGATCTGGAACATTGTTTAAACGTTACTTGATATGGAACAAGGTCGAGAATGGCATCGTGAAACAATGGCGAGTTGGATTAAGAGTCAAACTAATTGTCTATCCACTCTCAGTGATTCCGAAATTTATTGCAAAGTCTGTAGAACATCGTTAAAAAACTCCAAAAAATCGCAGGTAAAACGTCACAGAAATTAGAATCTCACAATTTTAACGAAGAACTCTGTGAAACTTTAATGGCGGCAAATATTCCATTAAATAAACCTAACAATCCCACCTTCAAAACATTTCTCCAAAAATATACTGGGCGAAATGTTCCTGATGAATCCAAATTACGCAAATATTAGGTTTATAAGTACTACACGAAAGCAGTAGAACGCATTAGAAGCCATCTTTCAAATCAGTACCTATAGATAAGTACCGACGAAAGTGTCGATATATTAGGACGCTGTGCAGTAAATGTTGTAGCTGGTGTACTACATCCAACTATTCCATATAACCCTAATTTTCCATTATGAAACAGCTTTCCTCTCAGGGTTTTCAATGGGAAAACGTGGTACTTCTCTTCTACAAAAGTTAATGTGGGCGCCAGAATTAAAAGTTCACACAAAGGTAAAGATAAAGTCACAGTAAAATTAAATTGAAGTTTATTAACAAAAAAAATTAAAAAAAAATTGAATCTTTATGGAGTATAAAGACCTGTGTATTACAATTACACATAGAGGTAAACTTAATTTGCTGGGGTGACAGCTAAGCAAATTTAAACGTCCTCTTATGACTCGCGAAACAAAATTAAAACTAAATAAATTCCAAAGATATCTTTTTCAATCACCCAAAAATAAACTCAAAAATGTAAACAGATTAAACTGTCAAACCGAAATATTAAACCTGCGCAGATACCACAAGTATATAAAAACCAACCTTGAAAATACAAATCGTTCTAGAAATTTATCGTAACAAAAAAAAACTTACTTGACACGAAAATGTATCTTTGTCATCTATTATTAACTAATATATAGAAATTCATACAATTAATATTACAATCAATGCATACAATAAAGAAATAATATTATAAATGTAAAATAAAACTTACATAGGTTTTTATTTTATAACCTTGAGAGCACGTGCAAATAAGAGATTACATAAATCAAAAATTACAAGTATACAAACTCGTAAAAATACGGTAATTAAACTCAATAAACACAACCACAATTAATTCAAAACAAAAACCGTAATTAAATGAACTAAGAGATAAAAAAGTTTTATCTCCAAATATACAACTCTCTTATTTGACTACCAAGACGTGTCTGACAAAACGGATACATGCAGCACGCATCCAAACATAAAAAAAAATACAGTTATCGAATATACTTTGTCCAGCAAGTCCGAACGGCTTCCAGGAACTGCGCTAATCAAAACCTAAGAATTCAAAAATAAATCAAAATACAATTAGTTCATACAATAAAATCATACACTGTCATAGAAAATAGTACACTACAAAAATATTATTATTCAAAAATGTTCACTAAATGTTGCGGGGAAAAATCTACAGCATCATGTTCAAAACAGGCAGACTATTAAAGGAAACAATCTAATATGATGCATATTAGTTGTCTAGCACATGCTCTCCACATAATCTGTGAATATATCAGAGACACCTTTCAGGAAGTTGATAGACTTGTATCCGCTTTTAAAAAAGTTTTCAGGAAAGTACCATTGGGAGCTGCTCTTGCATCTTTGTCACTGCCTCCCTCTCCAGTAATGACTAGATGGGGAACATGGTTGGAAGCTACTAGTTTTTATGCAGAGAATTTCGATAGTTTACAAAATTTCCTTACATGTTCAAACGACGGTGCTTGAAGTATTTCTAAGTGCAAGGAACTAACACAAATTCCAAGTTTAAAAAATCAGTTGTACTCTCTAGAGGAACACTTTGGAAAGTTGCCAAAACTAATCACTTATTTTGAAAATCGAAATCTCAAATTAAATGATGGATTAACCACATTAGATGTGGCTATTAATAATTTGAAAAATATTCCAAGTGACTTGGGATGTGACCTTCGGCAAAAGTTAGACGCCGTTTTTAATCGAAATCCAGATATAATATAAACATTGCGGCAATTGTGTATAGGGGCAATTCCTCAAAATCTAAATGCTAAATACGATGAAATAAAAGAATATTTCCAGTATGCACCTATAACCAATTGCGATGTAAAAATGACCTTTCCTATTTACAAGTATATATTTCATTTAAAGAGAACAAATTTTACAAAAGAGAAAATTTTACAAATTAATATTAAAAGTCCTTTACTCAACTTGAACTACAAAATTAACAAATAAAAATGTATATCATATTTTATAGTGTTACGCTTAGCATATAAAATGTTTTTATCTGTTTTTTAAATATATTTCTTCTTTGAATATCTCGTTTTAAAATATATTTAATGTAAGACATTTTTACATTTGTACAACTGTACATATTCGTACAAAGAGAAAGCATTTCTTTTGTCATATTCCGAAGCGAGACCCTTAGTCTTCTACCTGATCAAACAACCGTTACTGTGGAATTTCTTTCTCTTTTTACATTTCATTAAATTGTTTAATTCAATTATACATCTTCCTTTATATATGGTGTTTCATATTATTAGAAAGCTTATGTCACAAGGGTTATTCTAATAATATTTATGACATCAATAGACCACGTCTTCAGATCGCGCTTCTTATTAATTATAATTCAAGATATCGACCCCTCTCTTCGACAGATCATAAAACAGACCATTTTCTAGACCTTTTCTATCGACACAAAAACTATCAGACATCTTCTCGTTACAACTTTCGTAAGATCCACATCTTACGCGCGGTACTGTTCAAGTGCTAGCCATGATTCCACGTGCCCCTGCATCTCACCGCAATTAAAAGGTAATTTTGTATTGTTCAATATATATTATTCTTTTAAGCGAATTCATATTAATTTAACTAATTAATTTCTTATTCCTCCGGCCAACACCGCTCTACATATACTTGACCAAGATATATCTTCAAAGGCCACGTGACCATCGTCGCCACACAAAGGTAACTCTGTATTGTTCTATACAGAGGTTATTTTATATATATATATATATATATATATATATATATATATATTAATTAACCCTTAATTTACTCCTCGATTTAACGTTCGTTTTCAGATATTTTGTGTTAATTTTCAGTTACTTAATTACCGCTCCTCGTGTACATATTACGTTGATTAGTTACTTTTAAATATACCAATTTAATTTCTTTCTTGTGTAAATATAAATACAAATTTTAAGGACAACATGTGTTTTATTTAGTAACTAAGTTGTTGTATATATATTTACTTTAGGTAACCATTATCACGCACGACCTGGACCTTTGAAGGAACTTCACCAACACCACTAATTATTATAATATAAAATAATTTTATTATTATTAGCACACCAAAAGCCACCGTTTGTAATAGGTGTCGCCCCGCCCCCCCCAATTTGTAATAATAGATCACCACCCGTTTGTTTTCCAATTATATAAATAAAATTAAAAACTCTCTAAAAATACAAATTTTCAATACTACGGCCGTGGGCGAAGAGTCAACGGCCTCTCGTGTCCGGACCCTACTTATCGCAGTTTTCAAAAATATATAATTATAGTATGCAACATATTTTATTGATGGATTCTCCGTTTTATTTTTTAGTATCTTCAAACTTTCAGATGTTAACTTAAAATTTTAAAATAGTGTCTGTGACAAGAACGGCACCTGATATGTTTGCCCAATTGATTAACTGTCCTTTATATTTAAAGAATAGGCGCCGTATTCCATTACCTATCATAAATCACGCAGATGACAAAACTGGCCTAATTCCCTATGCGGGTTGCATTACCAAAACGATGAGAAACTTTTAATGAGGTGCAATACGATCTTTAACAAACAAAAACAAATGATCGGTATTTTCTCTATAATTTATTTATAAATCGATATATATGCACAAGTAAACTAGTGCATGAACAGATTTTCTTTTATATTTCAAAGATAACAAATCAGTTTTATCATAATCAAATCATGCGATTCCAAAAATTACAATATTTACACTCTAGTAAAAATTCATACTTTATTTTATAATTGTTCTTTATCACTTACATGTAGAGTCTATCCAATTTGCAGTATTCTTTTAAAAAATTAGCGGAAGAAATAAATATATTTCTGAGAAGTACAGCTGATTTAGACTAATGTGCGGTATAAAACTGGTTATCTTGGGTTTCGTGGCTTTCTTTTTATACTCCATGTGAAAAGAATGCCTCCTCATTCAAGGTCTGTACTTTATTTGTCTTATGAGTTGATCTATTAAAGTTTTAAACAGATTGCGCAAGAGTTTGCGGCGGAAGAGGCCTGTTTTGTGGCAATCGAGTGACTGGTTTTTCCACGACAATGGCCCTGCTCATACAGCCCTGTTTGTGCGTCAATTTTTAACAAAGAAGTGCACGATCTTGTGCCTCCATCCCCCTATTTACCTCACCTTGCCCCCTACGCCTTTTTTCTTTCTCCGAATACGAAGAGAGATGAAAAGAAACCGTTTTGCTGACGTTGCTGGGGTGAAGAAAAAAAATGACGGAGGCGCAATTTAACATCACAGAAAACGAATCGAAAAAATGTTTTGAGCAATAGAATGAAAGATGAAAGACGAGTGCGTTAGTGGCAGTGGTGAGTACTTTGAATGGGATTGAAAGTTTTTTTATTAAAAAATAAGTTGTTTCGATAATTTGGCGATTGCTGTATATTCAATGCATCCTTACTTAACAGTAATGCGTGCCTACCGTCGCAGATGGGTTGAATGTTCTCGGGTAACTTCGAATATTACAGATTAGAACCTCGGCTAGATTGCATGTATTTGAATGTTTGTCGGCGTGTGGTTAATGTGTGAATAATGACACGATGACACTCACTGTCACCGCTAAACGTCTACTGACGCATTGGTGGGGATATAACCCTCTTTGCCTCGTCACGCTTTAAATTTCCTACTTCTCGAATCTATCGGTATACTCGTAGACTGCAAAATTAATATTATATTTCACTAGATGTAGACGTGCGACCTAAGAATAAAATATAACAAAAGATGAATAAATTCGGGTTTCAGCTACCCAACATAGTTTCATTCGTTCTTATACGAATTTGGCAATAATCTCAACTATTTGTCGATAAAATTTTCTTTTCCACAGAATAGAAAATATTGAAATCTATTCACTAATGTATTCTTTATGTATTTGTTATGGTACTATTACCAAGATAATGTTTATTTTCTCTTTTTAAATATCTCATAGATTATCAAACATGAATAAAAGTTCTTAAATTAACCAAAGTTATTACCCAAAATAATTAAATGCTGTATATTCACGCCAAACTTCGAACGAGGTTCAAAAGTTAAATTGAAATTAGGAGAAACAATTTACGATTCTGGTTTTGCTGGCGCAATGACAGTTAATTAATTTTTATTAGTTTAAGTTGGCTTTGTTCTTTGGATAAAGTAAACGCCGTATGTACTATCAAGTGAAATGGATTCTATTAAGTGACGTTTATGGTGTTATTTTAATCTTATAAAAATTTAGTAGTCTGACGGCTTATAATGAAATAGAAATAAAAGAAAATTTGGAAAAATAATTATGTTTAAATACTACTATATAACTATATACTATATAACAAAAATGCCTTGTATTTTTGTAAAAAGTCTTTCTTTGGAGACTGTGGTTAAGTAAAAACTTAAAAAAAGGTATATAACCCCTTACCACAATTATTAATCGTGTCCTAAATACGTATTTCGACAACTAAGTTGTCAACATCAGCAGGTAAAGCCACTAATCAAGGTGTCACACATGGGGCACAGTAAAGCTAGCACAACAGCTTACGCAACAACTTTACACGGCGTCCACGTATACACTAAATGAAACATGCAAAAATATCGACCGAAAGGATCGACAAAAAATTTCCTTCTCTTACGGAAAAAGGCACCCACATCTGATTATACTCCAGTTTGAAACATCCACGCCTTTTTATTTACGTTTCTAAGAATGAAAAGAGACAAGTGAAGGGAATCGGTCCTTTATCTATGTTCATGGAATTTTGTTTGTTTTTAGCGTTATACATACTTTCGTAGGCGTCCAGATCGCGGGGGTTATTAATGGCCTTCGCAAGTTTCAACCCTTTAATCGACACATTGTGCAGTGTACTTAGAGCATGGTTGGTAACGTTAGATTTATCCGGTCTATTGTATTTAAAATGTGATATGTGTTCTTTAAACTGGGTTATTATTGGTCGTTTTGTTTGGCCTATATATTTCAAATTACAATCATCGCAATTAATTTCGTATATACCTGATTTCGATTTAAGTTAACTTTATCTTTGGTATTCCCTAAGAGACTTTTGATAGTATTTTCGGACCGAACGGCTACTTGGAGACCTCGTTCTTTCACAACTGTATTAATGTTTTTCGTGATGGGGTGGTATGGTAAACACATGTACTTTTTCTCCTAGTTACTTTGAGATATCAAACTTGTGGATTCGCCGATGGTATTTTTTAGTTTAGTTTTTCTAATTATTTATTGATTATTTCTATGTCAAAGCCATTATATTTCGCGATATTTTTAATGAAATCAAGTTCTATTTCATATCTCTCTTTTGTTAACGGAAAATTTAGCAACCGATTGACTAATAAATTAAAAAAAGCTGTCTTATGTGGAAAATTATGATTTGAATCCGCGATGATGAATCTCTTAACATTGAGTTCTTTCCGGAAAATATCGATTTCTATTTTATGTTTATTCCTAATAAGTAAAGTATCTAAAAATGGTATCTTGCCATTGTGTTCCTTTTCCACAGTAAATTTAATCGTCGGAAATTTCAAATTTAACTGATTAACGAACATGTCTAATTCGCCTTTCCGTGCATCAAAAATCGCGAGAATGTCATTAATAACCCCCGCGATCTGGACGCCTACGAAAGTATGTATATCGCTAAAAACAAACAAAATTCCATGAACAGAGATAAATTACCGATTCCCTTCACCTGTCTCTTTTCATTCTTATAAACCTAAATAAAAAGGTCGTGGATGTTTCAAACTGGAGTATACACAGATGTGGGTGCCTTTTTCCGTAAGAGAAGGAAATTTTTTGTCGATCCTTTCGGTCGATATTTTTGCATGTTTCATTTAGTGTATACGTGGACGCCGTGTAATTTTGTTGCGTAAACTGTTGTGCTAGCTTTACGGTGCCCCATGTGCGACACCTTGATTAGTGGTTTTACCTACTTATGATGACAACTTAGTTGTCGAAATACGTATTTAGGATACGATTAATAATTGTGGTAAGGGGTTATATACCTTTTTTTAAGTTTGTATTTTTGTATTTATCTTACGTATAAAAGATGAAATTACTGGAATCTATCGTTATTCTAGGAATTTTCTTGAAAGAGCAGTATGTTTCGGTTACAAATCTCTCAAGTGATTCTCGATCGAGCAGGAGACTTCTATTTATGAAAGGTAGCATGGACTCAAAGCATATGTATTTTGTAGAGAAATGTTGTGTAACAAGAATATCAGCCGACAAGCGACGGACACTGCCTCTTGTAGTTCTGGTATTGATTTTTTCTTGTACAACTTGTAGATGGAAAATATGTACGAATAGCAACTATAAAATTAGGTATGGATAATAATGGCGTAAATAACTTCGCACCTGATGAAAGATTGAGAGAGCGAACAAACGCTAAGAAGAGTAGTTGAAGATGGTATATTAAAGTCTTAAATATGTAAGTTTTCGAGGTTGACCGGCATGGTGAAAACATTTTGGAGTGATACATCCTGTCTTCATAATACGTACTTCTGCATTTTGGATTGTCTTGCAATCAGGATGACGGTGGTTCCGAAATTGTTGTCTGTACAAAAGCGCGGCCGAACGGCGTTATCATAACAATCCCCTAAAACAATAAATAAAATAAACTTATTCTCTGTTAGTATACCATGCCATTTTAAATTTAAAAATAAACTGCACCAATAAATTATAGGAATACTAAGAATAATAGTTGTAATGCCCTATATAGTTTTATGGGAGCGCCGAATTCTTACAAGCCGCTTATATTATCCTTTATTTATCATCCAATGAATTTAATTTGAACATTTCAGCCCCATCATTCCGATCATCCTAAAATAAGAGATCATGCATGTGAAACAGCTACGGAAAAATATTTTTTTTCAATAAAATAACTATAAGTTCCCAAAAAAATCTAGTTTGTGTTTGTCAATTATAAGTAATTATATGTCATTAGATACTAAAAGCGTATCATGGGATACCTAAATGAAGTTAAAGTTGTAAGAACCGTAACATTAATCGAAGAAGGATACAGCTTACGTCATGTTGCAAGACAATTCAATGTAAGCCCTTCTGTGATGTGCAGGGTTTGAAATCGGTACTTGGACACAGGAAGATATGTTATAAGAGCTGGTCATGTTCGTAAACGGGCGACAGCCGCTGAGCAAGACAGATACTTACGCAATTGCGCACTTAGACGGCGCACATCTACTGGTAGAGGACTTGCAGAGTGACCTTAGAAGAGCAACGAGAAATGAAGTTTGTACGGAAACCGTACGAAAAAGGTTGAAAGAACATAATCTTAGATCGAGGAGACCAGTCCGAAATCCACGACTGACTTTGGCTCAAAAAAAGCCTTTGCTCAACACCATGTAGATTGGGAGATGGAGAAGTAGTCCTCAGTGCTTTTCAGCGATGAGTCAAGATTTCGGTTAACATGTCCATCCAGATGTGATGGACGTCTTCGAATTTGAGCGCCTACAGGTAAACACCATCGTGAAGAACTGGTTCAGGAAGAGGACAGGCGTAGAAGAGGATCTGACATGGTGTGGGCTGGAATCTCATTTCATACTCGTACAGATCTTGTTTATATACCTGGGCCAATAAATGCTGCCCGATATATTGAAGACATACTTACGAATCATTTAATAGCTGGTGGTGTTCCAGCATATTAATGCAAGACCACAAGTCAAAGCAAGTCAAACAAGACAATTTCTGGAAGAACATCAAATTCAAGTTCTAGATTGGCCACCTCTTAGCCCAGATCTAAATCCGATGAGCTGGATGGGAAGCTCATTAGTTGACCTGTGACTCAAACTCTTCAACAGTTTCTGGTAGCACTTCACGAAAAATGGGTTGCCATACCCCATGAGGGCATCCAGAGGTTGATTGAAAGTATGCCACGAAGGTGTCGAGCAGTCATTCAATCTCGTGGAGGACATACCCGTTATTAGATTCCCTTTAAAGCTTAATTTTCTTTAGTTACTTCAGTCTAATTTGTTAGTTCCTTAAGAATTTTTTTAGTTAATTGTTTTGTTTGGCAGTGTTTTGATTGTTTATTGATTTGAAATGTTCAAATTGAACTCATTTTATGATAAATAAACGATAATATGACCAACTTATGAGATTTCGTTGGTTTCATAAAACTATGCAACACCTTAGAGCCATTATTCTTAGTGTTCCTCTAATTTATTGGACCAGTGTATATTTGAAGCTTTCCATAGTGAATATGTGATACACATAATGTGAAAGTCAAGTAATTCTATGGCAACTCTGTTCAACGAGATCTACACTATCTCGCGCAGCTTTGGCTCGATGTTGGGTAGAGTGGGGGGGATTCGAACACACAACTCAGGGCCGTATGCGCTATTATCGTGCTTATAGGTACTGGAGATAAATCTATTTTCTATAAATACGAATTCCGCTCTTGTGGTTTTGTCTATACCGCCATCATCGAATAGTTCGTTAATTGTTTATTTTAATTTTACCAGTAAACGGTTTCGCTTTCGGAATTTTAGTATTCTTAATTTTTGTCTTATTTTTAATTGTATAACATATATTCAAGGGCTGGGAGCGAATATTTATTTACCCTGTATATGTTTTATATGACTGCTATAGAGTAAACGTAATGTTTATAACTTAATAAAGCATAAAATTCCGAAAGATTTATTTATTTAAAAAATACGTAGGTATATATCTCAAAGTAATAATTCCATACTAAAAGAATAATGTACTCGTTGAGACGTACACAGATACCGTTTTTAGTTTTAAAAGAGCATATTTAAATCAAACGAAAACTTAACGATTTCAAGGTAAATAAACTTCATAATAGTAAAATGGATTCTGGGTTCTCAGAACGAGTAGCTCAAACTTGTAGTCTTTGAAGTTATTGTGCCCGAAGCGGCTTTCACTGGAATTGAAATTCCAGAAATGAGAAACGGAAACAGAAGATTATCAAATTACCGAAATTACTATAATAAGATGGAACGTGAAATCTGGAATTTCAAAAGGGGCGTTTCGAATAGAACATATTGAATTTGCCATCTTAATCAGATTTCGGCGCACGATGTACCAACTATGAAGTTTCGATTGCCCTCTCTTTAATAATAATATACTTTGAAATGTACTTAATTTTAAAACGATCCGATCTAGACCACCATGCATAATAATACGCTTTAAACAGTCGTATCAACCAATAAATATCTACGAAATACGATTATGTTCTACAAGGTAGTGTATTACTTATTAAATGGTAATATTGTGATATACGTCCTTTCAATTTTGCGTATTATTAGAAATTAATGAACATTAATCATATTTTCTGAACTATTGTTTATAACCTTCTTCAATGGAGCCAGTTATACAAGATGTTCCGTATCGTTATGTTCAAATTTTAGGAGTGTAAGGTAGACTTAATTTCA